>OU342741.1:103454356-103949159 GCA_910589775.1 Avena eriantha
TTCGTGGATTAGGCTGATGAGTTGATGCGAGTATCGACAATTTCTCCGGATATGATCCGTCAACAGTGTTTCCCAGGAGGGCATTCTCCCTCTTTCTACCTATTTTGCATTATAGTCTTTATTTCCTCCTGTTGATCTATTGCTATCCGTGTCGCGATGCTTTAGTGTTTCGTACCAGATATATTCCTTGCAGCCGTTATATTGCCTTGGACACCTCCTATTGCATGTTGCTTGATAGACAGTTGGCCCTGCGAGTCGTAGTTGCTTGCTCAGGTGTTGCCTCATGTCGTCGATGTTCCATAGTTGTTGGGAGGTTGGCACATGTTTAATGATGGCGTTGATCATGATTCTAATTATAGTTTATTAATTAATGTTGATTGTAGATATAATGCAGAGGCACCAGTGGGTAATAGTAAATATTTGGTTCTTAACCGCTCACTGGTGTCCCCTAGGACCCGAGTTCTTGACACCTGTTCCGAGATCGAGCGCGCTAACCACAGGCGGGGTGTGTGGGCACCCCATCGGCTTACTACCTGATTTCAAAGTACTGTACCGGGGGCCACAAGTAGTTTGGGGCTTTATTACTATTCTGTACTTATGCCATGTTTACTGCTTTATTTAAATTGTGCGTGGAGCACCTGTACTGTTTAGGATGTGGAATGTTTTTGCGGTATCGACAATCTCAGTCACACTTTCGGGTTCCCAGTCGTTTACTGCCATTCGCACAAACCCTGGGTCTGTTCTGGAGCCGGCCAACTTCGTTGCGGGTAGCTTAGTGGGGTGGCCCCCATGTACTTGCTTTGGGTCTGGGAAACGTCATGACTTAGGCCCCGCCGACATACCGATGGGTGTATGTTAATTGATCTGGCAAAAAGGGTCGAAGTGCGTGTGGATACTTTGGTGCACCCCTGCAGGGTTAAATCTTTTCGAAAAGCCATGTTCGCGGTTATGGACGACTTGGAGCACAGTTTCTCGATCATAGACAACTATAACTAAAGTTTGCTGTTATAATTTGACTTGTATCTGAGATGACTAGTAAGGTGGATAACTGCCATGAAAAGATTAAATAAAACTGCCAACCGTGTGAGTTTCCTCGGCTTAACTTCCTCGTTTGGTCTCGAGGGGGAATACCAGGATGGGTATGTTTGGTGTTAGTATCAGGTTGGATCCGAATAGGTCTCTCTTATCTCTCTCTAATAGTCGCCAGTATTACAGAGTCTCTATAGGTTGTTTAGTGTCGCTGCGCTGCCGCTTCAGTCCACCATACCTGTGTAGGCGAGGACCGCTGAATTCTAGCCTCGCCATGTACTGGCCTAAGTACTGACGCTCCTCTTTTTCCTTTGCCCTTTGTCGGCACCCCTTTTGTTTTTAGCAGGTTTGAGATCGACGTCGTTAGCAGGGTTACCCTTCCAGCTTGGCCTGGGTAGGGTTATGGACGCCATTGGTTATTCTACAGGGCTCTTAGCCCAATTTGCATCTTGTCCGTACTCGGACGCTGTATCGATTTCAAGGTGATTTGGACCTTTGTATTGTATGTCTGTATTCTTGACTCGTTGAGTCGCTGTTGTATATATATATATATGTTCTGTGGGTCCCATCGAGGACTGTTGTGTAATGATATTACTATTTTCCACCCGCACGAAAGTGCCTGGTGGGCGTCCTTGAATCGTTTCTATGCGGGTTTGGCGGGAAGCGCTAAAACTTGCATAGGGCCGATTCGAGGGTGTTACACCAGATCCGGAGGTAACGCCTAAGGCACCAAGGAAAAGTAGAGGTCCTCCTCTAGAGAGGCCAGAGAATGTGTTGCAGCAGGCGATGGACAGCCTAGCAAACCCAGTAGCAGCAGTGGTAGATCCGGCCTAGGCATAGGCCAAGCTAGAGGAGACTAGGCAAAAAATACTAGAGGGTGCGAAAAAGATAGCCGCGGCTCAGCAGTCGTTAAACATCACACTACGTGAGTACACAAAGGCAAATAAGGTAGATGCTGTATAAGTGAAGGGAAGAAACCTCATAAGTGAAATGAACAAAGAGGGTGATACTAGGATCGAGGAATTAGAGAACTGTTTGTCCGTGGGGCTGCCGAAGTATAGTACCCCGGCAAAGAACCTCATAGCAGCAGATGCGGCTGCGTCTGAGTTAGAGGGTTTGATGGGTGAAGCCTGGCAAAGACAGCAAGATAGGGTCAATGAGTTGGTTCGGATCGCGAACAGGCAAAATGAGGAATTGCTCAAGGCTAACCCGGAAAGAGCAGGGGCCTCCAAGGTCGTTCATTCGGCAGTGGGTGGCCCGGAGAAGTCCGCTAGAGCTACATCGTCTCCTCATGGTGGTCTTAGGAGAGAAGAGGTAGTAACCTCGGCTAGGAGAAATAAACAGATAGTCCCGTATGACCCGGCAAGGGCAGGGAAAGGAAAAGAAGTATAGAGAAACGAGGATCGACGAAGTGTGAGCCGAGGTGAAGCTGGCCGAGGTAATCGCGACCAAGGCAATGCCGGTCAAGGGAACGCTGTAAACGGCAATGCTGGACAGCGTAATTCGGTGGGTGCAGGGCAACCACAGCAGCGGAATATACCACGGCAAGAGCGCAGTGCCGGCCAAGGTATGCAACAGAGAGCAGCTCCACAGGAGCAAGATAGATATGGTGATTCAGAAATGGTGAACGCTGGGTATCCCAGGCCGGACTATCACGTGATAGGGTCAAGATTGGGAAGCAGGAACTTGATGCCCGACGACGCCAGGTTAAAACTGGATCGGCTGTATAGGTCGAAGCAAATTGAGTGTCAAGGTCCTTCGGGTCCAGCGTGTTTTGGGCCCCGGATCATGAAGGAACCTCCGGTACCTAACTTCAGTTACCTAGAGGCACTAAGACATATGACGGCAGCACAAAGCCGGAGCATTGGTTGATTAATTATGCCACAACTGTAAAAATTGCTACATGCAACCTGAGATGGGCTATGAGATATGTACCCCAGATGCTGGAGGGGCCAGCAAGGGTATGGCTAAACAATTTTCCGCCCGGAAGTATTAACTGTTGGATCGATTTTGAGGAAATGTTTGTTAGCAATTTCTCAAGCACGTATCAGAGGCCCAACAGGCCACAGACCCTAGCGATGTGCAAGGAGAGACCGAATGAGACAGACCGGGAGTTCTTAACCCGTTGGTGCACTGTGCGAAACTCTTGTGAAGGTGTAATCGAGTCACAGGCCATAGCTTGGTTTGCTCAGGGGTGTAGATATGCAAGCATGCTATGGCAAAGGTTGCAAAGAGATATGCCCACTACCTTGGCAGAAACGATCTGAATCGCTGATTCATATGCCTTGGGTGATCCGACTCAGCCTAGGCTCGTGTCAAGCGAGTCCAACGAGGAGTACTACCAGAGAGATGGAGCCGGATCATCCTGGAGAAATGATTACCGAGGTAAAAGAAGAGACGACAGACCGGATTATCGGTACAATTCGCAACAAGTTGCTGCAGTGAATCAGGATCAACCTGGTGCAGGAAGTAATCAGCATCAGAAAACTGGAGGGCAACAATGGACCCCAAGGAATGATGGCAAGAAAACTTGGACGCCAGAGCAGAAGAAATAGTGGCAGTAAAAGAAGGACCGTCCGAGGTATACTTATGAGGCAATGCTGGATCAGCCGTGTAAATTTCACACGCCAAATCCAAGTAACCCAGCGGGTCACACAACCAGGCAGTGTGAATGGATGCGAAAGATAGAACAAGGTGGTTCGGGGAATGCTCAGGCACCTCGGAATGATCAACCTCGGCAGGAGTTACCCCGGCAGCAATTGCTCTCCGGAGCGAACACGCAACAGTTAATGTTGCCTCCTCCTCCGCCGAGGTATGACAACCATGAGAGAAGGGATGTTGTGCATCAAGTGGAAGACCAACATCAACCGGATCAGAGGTACCCCGGAAACGAGGGGAGGAATGAGTACATAGAGCATCATCAGAGGTACCCCGGAAACGAGGGGAGTTCACCACAGAAGAGACAGACAGAAAGAGTTTGCAGCGCCGACATATGGAGGTCAATGCAGTAATGCCAGCCGTGACGAGGTATATGCCTTGGTCGGACCAGGAAATTACCTGGAGCATCAAAGATCATCCCAAGCTTATGCCAAGTCCTGGTTAGTATGCGCTAGTGTTGGACCCAACATTCATTGGGCCAAGCATCAATGTGAGGTACTCAAAGGTGCTGACTGACAATGGCAGCAGCATAAATATCATGTACTTGGACACGATGCGCAAGTTGGGTATCTCGGAGAACATGCTCCAAGCTACAAGGACAACTTTCCATGGCATTGTGCCAGGCATTTCTTGTGAGCCCATAGGCAAGGTCCGGGTTGACGTATTGTTCGGCACAAGAGATAACTGCCGGACTGAGAATTTGGAGTTCGAGGTTGTAAATTTGGAGAACGCATATCACGAGTTACTCGGCAGGCCAGCTCTGAACAAGTTCATGGCAAGTACTCATATCAGTTACTTGAAAATGAAGCTGCCTGGGAAAAATGGTGTGATTACCATAACTGGTGATTTCTGACGTTCCATTGAGTGCGCGTCTGCCAGGTCTAACCTGGCCGAGTCACTCGTGATTGCACAAGAAAAGAGAAAGATCCAAGAGGTGGCGGCATTGGCTCAGTCCGCGCAGCAATATATGCTGGCGCTGAGTAACCCGCATGGTAGTGTCTCATTCCAAGCGACAAAGGATACCAAGAAAGTGCCTATTGATGATATGTTCCCAGAGCGCACCGTAACAATTGGTGCCGGATTGAATGACAAATAGGAAAGCGAGCTCGTCAACTTCCTCCGTGAGAATTGGGATATTTTTTCTTGGTCCACACAGGACTTGCAAGGTGTTCCGAGGGAGTTGGCCGAGCACTCTTTGAATGTGAGACCCAAAGCAAAGCCGGTAAAGCAACCTCTCGGCCGCTTCGCCGAAGACACGAGAAAAGTCATAGGAGATGAGATTGCCCGGCTTCTAGCAGCTGGATTTATCATGGAAGTGCTTTACCTGGATTGGCTGTCTAATTCGGTGCTGGTGGAGAAGAAGAAGGACGATCTGAACGTGGTAGTGGTTTGGCGCATGTGTATCGATTATACGAACCTGAATAAGGCGTGTCCAAAAGATCAATTCCCACTTCAAAGGATAGACCAAGTCATAGATTGCACTGCTGGGTGTGAACTGTTGTCATTCATTGATGCATATTCTGGTTTCCACCAGATACCTCTGAACCCAAATGATCAAATAAAAACTGCGTTTATCACCCAGTATGGGGCTTATTGCTATCGCACCATGCCATTTGGTTTACGTAATGCAGGGGCAACATACCAAAGATGTATGCAGAAATGTTTGCATGACTAAATTGGTCAAAATGTGCAGGTGTATGTGGATGATGTTGTTATAAAGACCAAGGAAAGCAAAACGCTCCATGACGATATCCGACAGACATTCGCGAACTTAAGGAGGTTCCGAATGAAGCTTAACCCGGAGAAATGCACCTTCGGTGTCCCGGGTGGAAAATTACTCGGTTTTCTTGTCTCCAGCCGAGGCATCGAAGTTAATCCAACTAAAATCCGGGCCATAGAGCGAATGGAACTGCCGAAGTGCCTTAACGATGTCCAGAAGTTCACTGGTTGCCTAGTATCCTTAAGTCGGTTTGTATGTCGGTTAGGAGAAAAGGCACTGCCTCTCTATCAACTCATGAAAAAGTCAGACAAGTTCATTTGGACGCCGCAGGCCAATGAAGCCTTTATCCAATTAAAAAAGATGTTAGCCACTGCACCAGTGTTAGCCTCTCCACTATCAAAGGAGCCAATGTTGCTCTATATAGCCGCAACCAACCGAGTTGTAAGTGCAGTAATCGTGGTAGAGCGCAACGAAGAGGGTAAGTCAGTACAAAGGCCAGTATATTACCTAAGCGAGGTATTATCTGCATCAAAGCAGAATTATCCGCACTATCAGAAAGTAGCGGTGTCTACATGTCGGCTAAGAAGCTAAAACACTATTTTGAGGAGCACCCCATCAAAGTAATATGTGAAGCTCCCATATCCGAGATAATGAGTAACAAAGATGCAAGTGGCAGGATTGCAAAATGTGCAATTGAACTAGCCCCTTATGCGCCACAATATGACAGGAGAGAAGCAATCAAGTCTTAGGCTGTGGATGACTTTTTTGTGGATTGGGCCGAGGTACAATATGAGCCACCATTGCCAGATCCAAACTATTGGAGGATGCACTTTGACGGATCAAAAACAAAACCTGGGTTAGGCGCCGGAGTAGTAGTACTTACCTCGCCAAAAAATGACCAGCTAAAGTATGTGATGCAGATCCACTTCGCAGCGTCGAACAATGTCGCCGAATATGAGGCACTTGTGCATGGGCTCAAAGTGGCAAAAGAAATTGGGATACGTCGGATCCAATGCTTTGGCGACTCGGATTTGGTGGTTCAGCAAGTTTCAGGGCTGTGGGATGCGCTTGATCCAAACATGGCATTATACAGATTCCATGTACAGAAGATATCTGGTTACTTTGAGGGATGTGAATTTCGCCATGTACCCCGGGTGGAAAATGAGGTTGCCGACGTATTGTCCAAGCTCAGATCAACCCGACAAGCGATTCCACCGGGTGTAGCATTAGAACACGTCACAAAACCATCTACCAGGCCGTCCCCAGAAACTGACTCAATCTACGTCCCGGAAGAACCAGAGTCCGGAGTAGTACCCATGGACATTGACGTGGGGGGTGGTGCGCGAAACCCGGGGACTGCCTTGGCAAACCCGGGGGCTGCTTCGCAAGACCCGGGGACTGCTCAGCGTGATCCGGCTGAGGTTATGCCAGTGGATCAGATGGAAGTTGATGAGGATGTGTTCCCAGTGCGAGCTATACCAGCTTGGGCACTGTCCATATTTCAATTCTTGAAAGATGGAACCTTACCCGCTGAGGAGGTGCTTTCCAGGCAGACTCAGAGGAGAGAAAAAGCATACACGATCATCAATTCCGAGCTATACAAAAGGAGTGTGACTAATGTCCTCCAGCGATGTGTTGACCCGGAGGAAGGATTGGACATCCTCCGAGATATACATCAAGGGGAATGTGGGCATCATGCCTCGTCCAGAGCCTTGGTAGAAAAAGCTTTTCGTCATGGGTTCTACTGGCCAAGTGCCTTAGAACAAGCAGAGGACTTAGTAAGAAAATGCAATGGTTGTCAGAGGTATGTTATCAAGACACATATGCCAATGTCGGAGCTCAAGACCATACCAATTACCTGGCCATTTGCCGTATGGTGTTTGGACATGGTGGGCCCCTTCAAACCAGCAAGAGGTAACATGACCCATATCTTGGTCATGGTTGACAAATTTACAAAATGGATTGAGGTGAAGCCAATAAGAAAATGTGATGGAGCTACCGCCGTGACATTCCTCAAAGATATCATATTGAGATACGGTTATCCTCACAGTATCATAACAGATAATGGCAAAAATTTCGCTGAAGGAGCATTTGCGTGATTCTGCCGAGATAAGAAGATCCGGCTAGACGTAGCCTCGGTAGCCCACCCCGCATCGAATGGACAAGTGGAAAGATCCAACGGATTGGTATTATCCGGGATAAAACCTCAGCTCATTGAGCCGCTGCAAAGATCAGCGGGGTGCTGGATAGAAGAACTACCAGCGGTACTCCGGTTGGTACAACGTACTGCTGGCATGCACAAGTTGTCCCCCCATGGGAAGGGCCATTCATTGTGAGCAAAGCATTGCACAATGACTCTTATTATCTCATCGATGCAAAACCACAGGAGAAGAACAAGGTGGACATGTCCGGCGAGGAAATCTAAGCGTCCATGGAATGTAGCTCTACTTCGTCCTTTCTACACTTAGCAAAGGAGTGTGTGTATCCGAGTCTCTCATATGTCGGTATGTATGCCGGCAATGAGCCTATCAATGAAATGTTGGCACCTCGAGCAGTAACTCGGGGACTGCCTTAATAATATTTGTTGTCTTCTGTATTTATTATTAATATGTCGGCTGGCATAAGTTGCTTCTACCTAAGCCGGATTAGTAACGTGTGAGCACCAAAAACCCAACTCTTCGAATTGCTGCTGTCCAACAAGATTTGGCTTCATGGCAAGCAAGAGAACAAGTTTGGAATTGCGTAGCACATGAAAAACGACTAAGGAAAGAAACTTAATCAAGACGATGTTTGTTTTTCGGACTAACCTTGTGTTTACTTTATATTTACCACGCTGAATTATTTTGAGCTAATCCTAAAGTTTCCAAGTATTGTTAAGTCAATTTTTGAAACTCGGACTCGTAAGTCATAAAACCGAACCAAGGTAGACACGAGCCGAGCCAAAAAGTTGGAGGAACAAGAAAATGAAACTCGGGGACTACGCCCAAGTTAATCCGGCATAAAACTTAGTAGCAAAATATCACTTGTGTGCTTAATACAATTGCACACGGCATACTGGGGATCTGATAAACTTTAAAGTGTTCTCTCTCAAGGAGCAGGAGGAGGAGGTAATTCGGCGCTAGCGGGTGCAGCTCCAGCTTTGGCTTCAACATCATCTTCGTCTTCCTGGACGTCCGAGGCTTCGTCCTCTTCATCATCACCCGAATCTTCTTTAGCATTTTCATCATCGGCGGCACCGAGGAAGCTTGGTCCCTCGTTCCATTGATGAACGGGGGCATATTAAATGAAGTTATGCGTGCAAGCCTTGCGCCGAGCTATCCATTCCGGGTCAGTGGACCACCTTGATCCGGTGCGCATGTGCTCAAGGAGGTCGAGGTTGATCGTCTCATACCACGTAAGCACGTAGTGGAGAACGATCTCAGCTCCGGCACGTCCAGCAGATTCTCTCCAAAGATCAAGCTGAGTCTCGCACTCCATAAGCCGGGCAATAAGAGCTACGGTCCCCTCCGGAGTATCTTCATCAGGCCAGAAGGCATTGAAGATCCGGATTGCCACATCAAGAATATCCTTGCCATAATTCTTCACAATTTCGACGCGAGAGGACAAGCTGACCAGCAGGTCCTCCATGTCATAAGGAATTTCTCCAGCGTTAGGAGCAATTGGGGTACCCCTCTGCTGGCGGAACTTGGCAACAGCAGTGGTTGCAATGGCATTGCCCTCCGGGAATTTGCCTGAAAACAAGACAAGTGAAACAAGTAAGGAAAAGACAAGTGAAGCAACCCGGAGAAATTCATGCCAGATGAAGGAAAAGAACTTACGAGAAATGTGGCTGTGGATCCGGGTCAACTCCTTGGTACAGTCATCATGCCTTTTCCGGAGTTGCGCAAGTTCAGTATTTGCCGACTCAAGCTTGACGTCGGCCTCCTTAAGAAGTTCTTGGTCCTTGGCGATCTGGAGGTTGAGGCACTCTCGTTCTTCAGTAAAATCTTGGCCTGCCTTGTCCAGTTCGGACTTGTGCTGCGCCTTGAGCTTCTTCATGTCTGCCTTAATCTTGGCAATCTCTTCATCTTTGGCCCGGAGGAGGGCAAGCTCATCATCTTTCTTTTTTAGCTCAGCCTGGTGCTACCGTGCTTGTTCGAGCAAATGCAACATCATGTCAGGCACGGGCACACTATCTTCAAGAGAGGCTAAAATAGTTTGTTGACCCGGCAAAGCCGAGGTATGAATATTTGCCGAGCCATGGAGAAAAGGAGATAGAGAGCATAGCAAGGTTGAGCAAGAATAACTTACCCTTATTCTGGTCCAAGTTTTGCCTCATGAGGATATTCTCAGCCTCCACTCCAGCTGCGAAATCCGAATGATGGATTAGTTCGGCGGAAAAACACGAAGAAAAATGGAAAAATACCAAGGAGAAAACTTACCCCTTTTATCGTGTTCGGTGAGAAGAGCAGTATGTTTCGCGCGCAGCATTTTGTGAGTATCCAGGAGACGCTGAAACTCAGCGCTCCAGCGATTAGTGATCACCTGAAAAGAGTAAAAAAAGATAGCTTAGTCATGAGCATATTCGAAGTGTACAAAATCCGGGCCAAGTGGAACTTAACCCGGCTCTAGGTGTGTGCATATTCGAAGTGTACAAAATCCGGGCCAAGTGGAACTTAACCCGGCTCTAGGTGTGTGCATATTCGAAGTGTACAAAATCCGGGCCAAGTGGAACTTAACCCGGCTCTAGGTGTGTGCATATTCGAAGTGTACAAAATCCGGGCCAAGTGGAACTTAACCCGGCTCTAGGTGTGTGCATATTCGAAGTGTACAAAATCCGGGCCAAGTGGAACTTAACCCGGCTCTAGGTGTGTGCATATTCGAAGTGTACAAAATCCGAGCCAAGTGGAACTTAACCCGGCTCTAGGTGTGTGCATATTTGAAGTGTACAAAATCCGGGCCAAGTGGAACTTAACCCGGCTCTAGGTGTGTGCATATTTGAAGTTATTAAGGAGCTACGTTAGTTCTCTAAGGAGCATCCGGCCGAGTAACAAGTTACTCCCCCGGAGGCTCGGGGACTAATGGCTATATCACTAATACCTACTAAATGCTAAGTAAAAGGCGAAGTAACGTACCTCCATCATCCGACCTGCAAGGTTAATTGACTTGGCAGCGGTATTCATTTCTGCAGCAAATTCGGCGGGACCGAACTTCTCCGGGAGATCGTCATTGTGGACGAACTCCACCTTGTTCCAGTTGTTTACAAACTCGATCAAGGTCAGAGGATAACATTCGCCGCTGAGCATGTGGGGTGCAACTAGACCCTTGGCATGAGCTTCCCTCCTCTCAACCTGGGCAATGGCGGGGCTGGTGTGCAAAACGAGTTGCACATCAGCTGGCTCGGCAAGGGCGTCCTTCGGCGGTGGAGTCTTTTTCGGGAGCATGGACACAAGTGTGCGCTGTTCAGCCTCGATTGACGCTACCCTGGCGGCGTCAGGAGCCTTTTTGCCCTTGGGTTGCTGCTGTGAGGTGGAAGTTGCTGCGGAGGATTTGCCCTTGGGTGCTGCCTTAGTGCTTGCCTTGGTGCTGCTGGTGCCTTCTCGCCGAGTCTTGGAAGACTCAGACGAGGCGGAGGGGCTTGGCGTTGTTGCTGGTGCCTTTGATGTTGTTGCTGGTGCTGGAGCTGATGCTGGTACTGATTTTTGTTTTGGCGGAGGTGCTGTGGGTATCTCGGATGAAGCTGGTTGCGGCGAAGCCGAAGTGGTGGTTGCCGCTGCCTCGGCAGAGCCAGTTTCCCCCGCTCCGAGGTTGCCCTCCTCTTGACGAGGTGGGCTGGAACCCGGAGCAGCCGCTGAACCCTCCTGAATGGGGCTCAACGGGCGTGAATCGTCGCCACGAGGGGGAGAAGAGCTATGCCGAAGCGGCGAGGCAATGCCAGATCCACTCTGAGGGACCTCCACCGCGGCCCTGCCGAATCAAATCATGAATGATGAGAAACTATAACAAAGGAAGAACAAACGAATAGCAAAGGGATAAGTGACTTACTCATCCGAGGTCAAAGGCTCCTTGGGCTTCCGAGCCCTCCGGGTTATGGCCTTGGTGGTAGGCTTGGTGGCAGCTTTGTCCGCGGACTTCTTTCGCCTTTTAGCTGGCTGAGAAGGTCCGGAGGAAGAAGCAGATGCGGCCCCCCTCTTCTTCAGTGCGACCGGGACAGGCTCACCCGTGGCAAGGGGAGGATCTTCATGGATCTGCCCACCGGGGTTAGCTGATGCCAGAAAAGCATAAGAAAGCGGGACAACGTCAAATGCCTCCATCACCTCAACGTCCGAATCATCTTCATCGGCGGGCCAATCTCTAATGGAAGAGAGTTTACCGGTGTGTCGCTTGGTCACATCAGCCATTGGCAGGAACATCTCCTAATCCGGTTCCTCCTCGTCCGAGGCATCTCGATCAGCCGCCCATTTGAGAGAAGGCTCGGTGCCATCCTCAATGGTTTGCTAAATAAACATCTAAGGGAAAGAAAAGGCAACAGGATTAAACCTACAACAAAAACCGACATATGATTTAATTCGGAAAAGGTTTGGGGCACGAGACTTACCGCAGGGGGAAGCCTATCTCGACAAAAATGTTCGAGCCCCCACGTCCACTCAACGGAGAAGTCCTTGTGGATGGTGAAGAGGGACTTGACCCGTGGTAGATCTCGGTGTTGCTCAACTCGAATGAGGAGGTCCGGTTGGGGTCACGGCCCCAGCTCATGTGACAGAGCTTATGCGTGTGTTTCTAAAGGGAGAGATCCGGTTGCGGACAAATGTGATCATTGCGTCCTCATTACGCATTCCCAATTCCTTCAGCTCCTGGAACCTTTTGTTGACTTGGTTCGCCAGGACAGTGGGCTTCTTGGGGACCTTGTCCCACAGATCCGGATTAGGAGGACCTGGAACGTACGGGCGCAGCCGGATCAGATCCTCAGTTGTGCCGTTCCGGACATAGAATAAGGTCCAGGCCCATCCCTTGCAAGAGTCAAGCCCCGTGACTCGGGGGAAGATGGACTGTTTTCGGGGAGAGATGGAAGCTGCACCGAACTGCGTGAGCTGCTTGTCCTCCTGATTAAGCTCTATGTTTGGAATCACGTTCCGGCGGAGGCCAAAGAACCGGATCCAGAGCTCCTTCATGGGCCACAGTCCGGTGTAGCCCTCGATGGTGGAAGCGAAGGCAGAGAGGGAGGTGATGGCGTTAGCCGGAAGATGATGCGGCTGAAGCTCGTACGTGTTGAGCCAGTCGTGGAAAAAATCACTAACTGGGAGACCGAACCCACGTTGGAAGTGGGAGAGGAATACCACATACTCACCCGGATTGGGTGAGGGGGCAAGCTCCGCAGCGGCAAGACGCACGATGACGCCCTCCGGCATACGCCGGGTGCGGTACAACCAATCGTGGTCGTCCTGGCACACCCAGGACCTAGCCCAGGCGCCGCGGTCGGTGTTCGCTGCGTCCTCCTCCATTTCCTGCTCCGCAACGGCGAGCTCCTCCTCTGTCATCTCAAGGTCACTATCCTCACTAGCGCTAGCGGCGGTAGGGGATAGTGGCCTGGACTGATAAGGACCCGTGGCGGAGGAGATGCGTGGAGGTGGCGGAGACGTTGGTGCGCGACGAAGCGGTACGGCGGCGGCGCGGCTAAGCAGATGCGGTGGCGGCGGCGCTGTCGCTGGAGAGGAAGAGGAAGAAGCAGAGGCAGAGGGCACGAGAGTGGGGAAAAGACCCAAGGGGCGCGCCCCTCCCCTATTTAACCACGCCCTTAAGGGGTAGTTGGATCGCGCTGTGCGGACGGGCCACACGGTGTGGCCGTGTATGACCCAGATCGACCAATCAGCGACGAGCCATAGGAAGGGCCACATGGCGCAGCGGATCCCACGACGCGACGTTATGATACAGTTAACGAGGAGGCAGGCACGATGTGACGTGTGCTACAGTAAATTCTGACAATAACTGCGGCGGTTACTATCGCAAGCCCATAAAATGAGGCAAAGTAATGATTAGCCTCCACGTGGGGAAGCGTACAAGAGAAGGAAGAATAACTCGGATAAGTATCGGGTGACCCGGCCAGCGAGTGAAAACTCGGAATGTGCCAAGGGAAAGCAAACCCATGGAATCCGAACTATGATGTAACTCGGAAAAGGAGCAAGAGGCTCGGTAAAATTGAACCTGCTGTGGCCTTAGCGGCCAAGGCAGCTAAGACCGCACCAGCTTCGGGGACTAATGTTGGGGGGATGCCCCCGGGTAGGGTCACGTCAGGGTATAAAGGCCGAGTTAGCCGAGGTATGGCAAGGTCAAAGCAAGTGCTGGCCGAGTCACCTCAAGGCAAGCCGAACCACGGGGTAACCCGGACCAGGGGATGTCCACCTAACTGAGTCTCAACCGACTTATGCCGTATGTCGGTAAGATGAATCTAACTTATATGCAGGTACAGGTGTGGCCGGATGAACTAGGTACGATCCGGGTTATATCAAGCTTGTAAGAGAAGGAAGGTATCTCGCTGGTCAAAGGATGACCACTGTACGCAGAGCGTGAGCGAAGTGGACAGAGGCAGGACCACCGAGGCGTGGCCGACAAAGGTGACGATGCCAATGTCGGATGACGCAGGCGCCGCAGATGCTCACGTAGCCTCTGCATGAATGACGCTGGGCTAAAGTGACCCGGTCGGCTTACTATTTTGGGAAGAGGCATATTCCCTGGAATATGCCTCCACGTATGCCCTAATTGGAGACCTAGCCACCCCTATATAAGGAGGGCTAGGGCCTCTGTAGAAAAGGGTTGGTTTTTCTGGTTGATCTCTAGTGGGTTGTGGTTTACTAGTGTGTTCCTGAGGGCCAGCTAGTGGTGAGAGTAAGAGAGTTCTTCTTCCTCCTCTCCCCAATACAGCTCAAGGAGCACTTGTAAACTGTGGAGGTGAATCAAATACAAAGCTACTGTGTGTGGAATCACCACACTATCCCTCCCTGGATTCCCCTAGTGCATTTAGTCCCCACCTTTAGCCTATCCATGGCATCTGCCGTGACACCACCACGACACCGCCGCCGCCGCCTCTTCACCATCTTCACTGCCATCTCTATCGATCTCCACCACCATCTCCATCACCGTTGCTGATTCCTATGATGATGAGGGAGTAGTTCTTCCTCAATACCAAGGGTTCTACCGGTAGCTATGTGTTCATAACTCTCTCTATGCATGATCATATTATGATCACGAGCTTTGTAATCAAGTAGATCTACCTTGCTACTCAAGTGCTTTAATAGATCTCTGCTCTCCCCATGTGTGTGAAAGTGACAGCGTGCACACCATGGTGGCACTTAGGCTAGAGATTACAAATACTTGTTATGAGTTATATTTGGAGTTGGATGTCTCTATAAAATTGTGGTGTTTGTTGGAACCATCTAGTGCTCAAGGTGACAGTGTGGGGTTATCTAGATGGGGAAAGCAAACTTTGAGGAGTGCTTTTATAGCCCTACCATGGATTAGAGTGTCCAACCGGAGAGTAGTTCAGAGTAGTATCATGAAGAGAAGATATTTATATGAGAGTGTTCACTAGCGAAAGTATGATCCCTAGGCCTTGTTTCTAAACATTAAAACACCGCTTGCAACTAGATCTGTTACATGTTTTCTTGCTACCATCTTTATTTCAGTTTGACTTTAGTCTCTTCCACGCCATCAAGCTATTTTTTGGCACCGTTGTCTTGTATCTATACCACTTGTATTTTACTATCTCTTCGCCGAACTAGTGCACCTATACACCTAACAAGTGTATTGGGTGTGTTGGGGACATAAGAGACTTTTTGTATCTTGATTGCAGGGTTGCTTGAGAGGGATACCTTTGACCACTTCCTCCCTGAGTTCTATAAACCTTGGGTAATCCACTTAAGGGAAACTTGATGTTGTTCTACAAACCTCTGCACTTGGAGGCCCAATAACTGTCTACAAGAGTAGAAGTGCGTAGACATCAACTAACCCCTTAACTTCACGACTTTTCCAAGGTAATGACTTTTTAAGTCATTGGCATGTTGTCACAAATAAGAACATAACCTTTTTTTATACTAAGAATTCACTAGGAAGTGCAGATAATATTTAAGTATGTAAACAGGTTTAGGATGCACGAACATACCAGACAAACATGTTTACTACAGATAAAATCAACTCATGTTAGTAATTTCTTCTATGAGAGATTAGCGGCCCTTATTGACAATTCGAATGATTCAGTGTATCATTGCACCAAATTGCAGTTGTATAGCATTTTATAGAGAAAGGAAAGAATGCATCTATATACTATATAAAAGCATACGAGCTAAAGAAGCAGAAATAACCATTGATAATAGCTTGATCTTGATGCATATTTATCTACGATTATAATCTTCAAGCACCAATAATAATGTACCCAACCAAGTCTATTTTGACTATGTAAATTGTTAAGGTTATTGTGTCTATATATTTTGGTATTTGTATGGGATTGGGGAAGCGATGGGTACTTTGCTTTCCATGATCTTGGATTTCTAACTTTATCCTCATATGTGATAGTGATGAACAATTACCAAAAAAATCTACCTTATATTTTAGATATTATTTTTATGGTTGTGATGAATGAATCCGTTAAATTACGGTTACGGACAGTAGTATATGTAACCCAAGACTTTGAAGCTGATGACTCCTACAATTACTATCGATCATTAGGTCATCATCCTTTAACTCTTCCACTTTTCTGTATTCTGTTTCGTCGATATGGTTAGAATTGATAAAGATTCTTTTTTGACACATACATGGAAGTTGGAACCGTAGGAAATTGTAGGAAGTTGGAGAAAATATCATGTAGTGCCCTCCTTTCAGGTATAATCAACTGATACTAGATTTATGTTCTCATTTTCTTTTCCCCGGAGAGCAATGTCATTTTTCTGATAAAATTGATGTATGTTTTTACTTAATAGTGTCTTTGATTTTTAGTAAACATTATTCTGACTCCTAGGTTTTAAAATACTATAGGGTGTCGTGTTACATGCATCCATGCTAATTTCTTTTAGATGGTTCATAACATCAAGATGTACTACTCCAGCTTCCTGTTATTAACCATCAACCATCTAGAATAAAACTATTATGAACCATCTAGAAAAAATTAATATAGATTAGTACATCTTACATACAGGTCACCGGTTTAGAAACCATCTAGAAGAAACTAATATGGATGCATGTAAATGCAAACTTATGATGAAGGTACACTTATGATGACGGCTATTATGTTTATATTTAATTTTACCACATCACCAACATGGTCGAACTCACCCAAATCTCCTTGTGTACACAACATGCGTTAGCCACTGTGCCAAAACAAAATAGTGCGGCAAAGCGCGCTTATTCATCTAGTAAATATTCAATCTGGCCGAGAACTTCTTTAGTTTCCAAACTGCTTAGCAAACTCCCTAAAAGTTTCGTCCAAATTTTGAAACTTAAAAATTTGAACATAGTTTGAGTTACCTTAATTCTCGAGCTACAAATCCCAGAGGTTTTAGCAATGAAAAAAGTGCGTTATTTTGCATGCTATAGCCTATCTGGAGAGTTCGCTCTATTTTTTCACAATATTGCACACTATGGCACTATTTGTTATATAGTATCACCCTATCTTTTCTGTTAGCGGGGGTGGAGTAAGCGAGCATATCCCCTAAAAAAGGCGAGCATATGATGCGAGTGTGGAGTAAGCAAACATATAATGTAAATGTTGATTGTGCAAAAACATTTATCTGTTGCACCATATATTTTATTCTTGCTCAAATCCTTTATTTTTGGGAAATTCAAATATAGGACGCTATAATGTGTATAGCTTCTAGAAAGGGGCACCCTAAAAGAAATAGCGCACCATATTTTTCATTGGGTTTAGGCAGCCTAACATCTAGCGGCCGTACGCGCTACCTTTGCAAGAGGTGCCGCGGTGCACCGTGCACAGCCTGAACTGCGCAGCAAGCTCCCCGATACAGGCTCTCGGAAGTCTGGGCGTTGCGAGCGGCTGTAGAAGAAGACGGCACATGAACTGCGAGCTGCAACTTCATGCGGAACAAAGTCCTGGTCCACCTGCCTCTTCATTTAGAACTGGAGTGGACATTGATGCATGGGATTGTCAAAATTCAAAGCAAGTACTGTATGAAGTGGTTGGTATACACAAAGCAAGGCGAGGATAATCTGCTTTCGGGCTTCCATTTTCTTACAAGTTCAACGCACGGTCGATCCCAGTTTCATAAGGACTCCATTATTATTCCCTTAATCGACAACTCGAACACAATCAAAACATAAACCAGACCTGAAAAACCTCAGATATAGCCGCTTATGCCCAGAATCCATTATGCCAAAATCAATTTTATTCATCTCAAGATGGATCCAAATTTCACGAGGAGTCCGTTATGCCAGAATCGACAACAAACACTCGGATCCAGAAACAACCTGAAACCTCCCATGATCAGAGGCTGGCCGCCGCGGGCGCGTCCACGACGAAGTCCAGCACCACGATCTCGTCGAGCAGCGGCCTGAGGGCGGCCTTGGCCTCCTCCACCTTGGCGTCCCCCTCCAGGGCGTCCAGCTCCTCCACGCTGTCGAACACGGCCACCATCCCGAACTGGTACCCCTTGGCCCTCGCGGGGGAGAAGTTCTCCCCGAAGCTTACCCTGGATCCCTTCCCCTCCCCGGCGGCCTTGGTGGCCGCGGCCACCTTCTCCACGAGCTGCGCGACCTCCAGCCCCTCCTTGACCTTGGCGAGGGTGAGGCGCACAGCGGAGCCTGGCGCTACGGGGGACGGGATCTCCGCGGCGTTGACCCAGTCGACGGCGGTGGCGTCGAGCGCGTTGGGGGCCACATGCGCCTGCACGGCCGCCACGTGGTCCGGGTGCACGGCGTAGGCGGCGAGGTCGGGCTTGGTGGCGTAGCGCGAGTGGAGGAGGTGGGTGGGGCCCAGCGCCTCGGCGGCCGGGGAGCGGAGGCGGAGCACGGGCCCCGCGTGGATGTAGGAGAGCCCCGGGACGAGCGTCGAGAGCGCCTGGAGCGAGGAGACCATGGCGGCGGCGGCGCCCGAGGACGCGGCCTCCGGGCGGACCTTGATGAGCACGAAGTGCTCGATCGGGGCTGCGATGGCGGTAGCGGAGGACATGGCGGCGGCGCGGACGATGGAGGAGGGCCTGAGGCGGCGGAGCGGGGAGGAGGCGAGGAGGGGTAGGTGGAGTCGGGAGGAGGGGATGGCTTTGAGGCAAATCATGGTTCAGTCCGTGCGAGGAGAGGAGGTTAAAATCGAAATGGGATTTGGGTGGACAGTGACCTGATGACCGTCATGCTCTTGGGCAGAAGGATTTTTATAGTGGCGCCGTGGTGAATTCTGAATTCTTCTGCTGGCACGAAGCGCACGGAATAGCAAGCACGGCACGGTGGCGGCTGCGCTCCGTTGGCTGCTCTGCGCCAACTGCCAGTGCTGTACAGTGTGCTCTGAACTACAGTAGCAGACGGTGCGTGAGTCTCTGTACAGTATCTCATACGGATGGATGGCTGTGGTGTGTTTGTGTATGCCTCTGGTATTTCTTCTACAAAGGCGAAATACTACGTCATTGCCAGCTCAGGTATTCCCTTCCCACTTGTAAGAGGAAGCACACGTCCACAGATTTCTGTCGTCATCCAGCACCTCTTTTATGGAAACTGCAAATAACTTTGCTGACAAAGACAAGACAATGCTCGTGCATTTTCTGTCCGCGTATAGCTCTGGTTTCGTTTTTCCTTCCGGGAAATGTAGACCGTCCACTCCATTTCGCACACTGCCACGAAAGCTCCCAGCGGAAGAAACTTGCATACAGTACTGACGGGGCCGGGATACGAACACTTTTACACGTCCAAACCCAGAAATATATTACACGGTACTTCGGACTAGGGTTGCGAGCGGGATCCCACGAAAATCCCGCTTTTAGTTCATTTGAAAAATTTATACTCCGTCCGATCTGAAAAAAGCGTCGGGAGGGAACATGACGATCAACCCTATGCCATTTTACATCCAGACCACTGCAATTCAGAATCTGACAACTAAGCGTATAATCAAATCAGTCACTCTACCCCAATACGTTCGCCATCGTCGATCGAGTCTCCTCCTCCATCGCCAGCAAACAACGGCCTTCTCGATGTTTCCGCGCCTCGCTGGCTCGTTGAATCGAGGACAGCCTTCTCGTTGTCTTCGCATGTCCGGCCAGCCTGTCGCTGAATCGTCGCTGGCCTTACTCGTTGTCTTCACGGCTCGTTGAATCGTCGACGGCCTTCTCGATGGACACGGAGACGATGATGTTTATACCGAAGTTCACTTCCAAAGAAGTTACGTATCTATTGGAGAGGTGCGATGGCGCAATGCTCCCCGAAGACCACAAATGGCTCAACTTGAGGTGTGGTGGCTCGATTCTCACCCACCGCCACAGAAGGCCTCACCCCAAAGTTGCGGAGGCACACTACACATCGACGCCACAAAAGGGTCACCTTATTCTCCCGTGAGCTCATTACAAAGGCATACTCATGATCTACTATGGGACACTTGAGGGCGGTCACATAACCCGTACAAGGCTTGGGAAAATCTCCACAACTCAATTGCAGGCTCCCAAGAATCACCACAAAGGGCTCAACCTTGAGGAATCTCCACAACTCAATTGGAAGCCCCAAGGGTATCACACCACTACCACACAATTGTCTAGGGTTCCAAGAACCCCAAGAGTAACAAGCCCAAGACCTTGAACTTGCCGAATCTCCATGGAGAACTCAAACCTATGCACCAAATGCAAGAGGCAGGTCCTTCACTCTCAAATTTTACAAAGCTACAAAAGCTAATGGGGGAATGAAAGAGGAAGAACACAAAAGGAGAACACAAAACTCTGCAAGATCTAGATCCCAAGGATTCCTTCACAAGCAAGAGATTTGGTTTGGTGGGGTTGTAGATATAGATCTCCTCTCTCAAATCCCTCAAAAAGATAGAAGAATCATAGGAGGGGAAAGGGGAGAGGACATGCTCTTCAAGATCAACAATGCAGGAGAGAGAGAAAGCCAAAAACCAAGAAAAGAGCTGACCCCACGAAGGGGAAGAGGAGCCCCTTTTAAAGGGCTCTCCAGATATAACCGTTTGGTTCATTTTTGTGCCTGGCCAGTAATACCGGTGAGCGACCGGAAGTTTTGGTCAGCCTGGTTCCAACGACTCAAAATTGTGGATTGACCTGGTTGTAAAGGTCGGAAGCTCCGCCCAACCCGGGCCGGAACTTCCGACCGGTACTACCGGTCTACTACCGGCCAAGTACCGACAAATAGATGCGACCAAACACAAACCTTACTGTGGAGTGCACAGGGCTGAGCGGAAGTGTGCCGGAATTTCTACTGGTACTACCAGCGGCAAAATGCCCGAGTGGTACTTCCAGTCAACTATTGGCCCAAGTTCCGGTAAATAGGCAGCCAAAAAACAAAGCGGGTGCTAGGGGCATTCTCATGCTTACCGGAAATAGCCTGGTACTTCAACCGGTACTACTGGTGCCAAATTGTCCTAGCGGTACTTCCAGTGAGGCAGTGGTACTTCCGGTCAGGGAAAACTTCAGAACCAAAACAACCATAACTTTTACATTCGAACTCCAAAAGGGATGAAACTAATTTTGTTGAAAAGATAACGACGTGTAGAATCCAAGGTGTGGAGCTGGAAAACCCGCAAGATCAAAAACGCAAAAAGATGTTCAAGGGAAATCCGTTTTTGATGAACTAGAGTTTGTTATGAAGATAACCACAAACTCTAGATCCTCACATGGACAAGATACAAACAACAACGAAGAAACATGATGCTATGTATGCAAAGGTTTGAGCTCTCTCTGAAAGATATGATCGAGCTACCCACTCGAGAGCCCCTCTTGATAAAACGGTTATCTATCCTAAATCTGGTCTCCCAACAACTACAAGAGATGGGTAAAATAGAAAACCTATCAAGATCATATCTTTACCTTGAGCATTCCACTTGGGCTTGATGTACATGATCTTGTATTCTCCAAGATGGAACACCCTTCTTGATTGCATTTGCTCATGCTCGCTTGATGAAGACTTGCGAATTGTTCCCCCATACTCCTTGGGGAAACCTCTTCTTTCACACCATGATCACCGAGGATGGCAAGCTTTAAGCATGAGATCTTATAGAGATGGCGCATCTTGAGTTTGCACTTAATTTTTTGATGATGTATTGGTGATATCCATGAGGAACTCCATCTTGTTTTTAAAGAAACTCTTGATCTTCTTGTACTACCACTACATGATTCCAATAGGCACAAAGCCCTTGGACATTGCTTCTTCTTCATTTTTCAACCTACAAACCAACACATGGCCCAAGCGATGCCAATGGACATAACCTACAAGTGAATCTCAATTCGCACATTAGCCCATAGAGATTGTCATTAATTGCCAAAGCCACACATGGGGGCATACATGACCTTTCAATAGGAAAACCCCAAATGAACTAGAAGCGATAATTTCACGGGACTGCTCGCAACCCTACTTTGGACCAACATTAAGGCATCTCATGCGGCCCGATGCAAACATACCGAGCTATCCGAACGTGTATCCCATCGGTGGCAATTAGACCAGTCTACACCCGAATTATTCCCCTTCATCTCTGCTGCAACACCATTGTGATACCGCCGCCTGAGTCGTCCCTCGCCGTTCTCAGAGCTGCTCGTGTCGGATGCTGCTTGTCGGAGGTCACGCCTCTTATCACTTGGTGTGTTGACAAAAGGTGAAACAAGATATTTCATGACATTGGTGATGCTACTAGATTATGCTATGTTTATTTGTCGTCAACTCAAGATAAAGCTTTAGTCTACTTTAAAATTCATAAGGCCAAATTCAACTAGAGATAAAGATCAAACATCGTAGGTATGATCGTGTTGGTGAGTAATTCTCCAAAATCTCTGACAAATTTTGTGAGGAACAGGGATTATTCCTAAGAGGATGTTTCCCTACTTGCCCCAATCAATCGAGGTTGTCGAGAGAGAAAACCGCATGTTGATTGACTTGGTGAATTCCTTGTTAGCCACTACTGGTTTATATAAGGCATGGTGGGAGGGTGTTGAATCCATGTCATATCTTGAATAAAGTTCCTAACAAGAATAAATAGAAAACCCCGTACGATGAGTGGGTTGGGAGAAGAACCATCACTTTCTTTCTTATGCATCTTGGGGTGTTTGGAAAACATCAATAAACCAACTTTCAAGAAACGCAAGCTAGAACCAAACACACTGGATTATATCTTTCTAGAATATATGCACATCAGAGCGTTGGCTATATATTTTTACTAGTTAAAACTGAGATACCTGATATGCATGTTGATATTATAATGGAATCTCATGACATAACATTCTTTGGGAATTTATTCTATGAAAGATATGCATAACACCGCTATAATTTTTTTGACATATTTGCTAAATCCGGTACATCTTCTGAGAATTTCCAACTACTACATGGGGATGTCCTTGATAAGGATGATGATGAACCTCCCATGAGAAGTAAGAGGCAGATGATTGCAAAATCTTTTGGTAATGATTTAACCGTGTTCCTTATGGGTCATACTCCCAGATCCATTATTGAGGTATATGCATCTCCCGATTCAGATGATTGGAAAGAAATTGTCCAAAATAAGATGGACACAATTATTTCTAATGAAACTTGGGATAACCAAAACATCCCTATGGTTGCAAACCTATGGGATATAAGTAGGTGTTCAAAAAAAGTTAAGGTAATGGTACTATTGATTATTGATAAGTACAAGGCACGTCTTATATCAAAAGGCTACACACAAAAGAAGCGAAGATTACTTCTTTGACACATATTCACTTATCACTAGACTGACCACCATTCGAGTACTACTTTGCCTGACTGCCTCCTATGATATTTTTGTTCATCAAATGAACGCGAAGACAAATTTTCTTAATGGAGAGTTGGAAGAGAAAATCAATATGGATCAACCGGATGGGTTTGTGGTAAAGGATGAAGAGACAAATGTGTGTAAGTTGTTAAAATATTCATATGGTCTAGAACAAGCGCCTAATGAGGCTGATAGGTGTCTTTACTATCACCGTGGTAGGGTGAAGGTGTTATACCATGTTTTACGTGATGACATACTTATCTTTGGCACAAACATCGATGTGATCAATAAGGTCAAGTATTTTCTATCAAAGAGTTTTGATATGAATGTTCTGGGAGAAGATTGTGTGATTCTGAACATCAAGCTAATTAAGAAACAGAACATGATTACTTTAATGCAATCTCATTATATTGAGAAATTCTTGACCTGGATTGGCTTTATAGACATCAAGCCTTCTCCAACACCTTATGACTTCAGCGTGACTCTTCAAAAGAATAATAAAGAACCAACATATCAATTAAGATACTCTCACATTATTGATTCTCTCATGTACTTAGCAAGTGCTACCAAATCCAATATCTCTTTTGATGTGAGCAAGTTGAGTAGGTTCATGTATAACCATGTATTTATCATTTTGCATGCACTTGGAAGGGTCATGTGATATCTATGTGGTACAATGAGCTCAGGGATTCACTATTCAGGACACCCTTATGTGCTTGTATGATATAGTGACTCGAATGTCTAATGTTGATGAAGTCTATGCCACAAGTGGGTATGTGTTTACCCTTGAAAATAACGCAGTGTCATGCAGGTCTTGTTGATAGACCATATTGATGAGGTTAACCATGGAATGAGAACTTACTAGTTTATAAATAATCACTATTGAGTTAGAATGGTTGTGTGAGCTCTCGATGAATTTGCATGTGGCTGAAAATTTTGTGCTGATTTTTTTTGAATTGTGATGACCAAACCGTTATTATCAAAGTGAACAATTCTAAGGATAATACGAGGTCATCAAGACACATGAAGAGACGTTTGAAATTTGTCAATAAATTGAGAAACTTCGGAGTAATAATTGTTATGTATATTTAAATAGACAAAAACCTGAAAGATCCCTTTACAAAGAGACTATCACGAAACATGAATTAGGAACTGAAAAGGTGAACCGATGGATATGGAGCTGAGACCCATGGATGTTACACTATAGTTGTAACCCAACCTATGTGATCAGAGATCCCGTGAATTAGGATCCAAGAAGAATAAATTACCGGTTTGACTGAGAAGATTATTTTGTAACCCTCTCTATGTGAAGATGCATGACTCTCAAAATCTGTAAGCCAGGTTAACGTCATGACTTCATATGTTTTTGTTGGCTATAACTAGCAAGCTGTTGTCCTAATAGAGCATTCTTGAAAGAACACAGCTATATGAGTCTAACTGTTAAATATCATAGTCTATGAGACTTGGGTGATCTCTAGTAAAATGAAGAAAAAATCAAGATGTGTGACTCATATTCTCCACCCACGGGTAGGCTACTGGCAGCCAATTTCTGGTTATGACTTTGAGTGAAACCTTTTCAGTTCACGACTTAGCCCATTGTTCAAATGTGAATGGATGTATAGCTTAAATCTCTAGGCGTAAGTTTAGTTTAACAGTGTCTGCTGAAACATTGGTATAGAAACTGGTGAGGATTAACAAATCTCTAAATGAGCATTTGAGATTTGGTGGGAGATTATTAAGAATAATTGGTCTATTTCTTGGGGTCCATGTAACGTTTTAGATTTTCCTAAATCTCAAAGTCCATGTGCGTGGAAGCCCATGTGTTGTTGTGGCCAATGTTGGTGGCAACTCACACTGTGTGGTAAGAGGATTTGGAGCTAAGTTTAATCTCACATGAAAAGTTGGAGGAGATTTGCACCATATTATAAGATGGAGTGTGAAAGGGCATGCATGCCCCATGTGTGGTTTTGGTAATTAATGACAATCTCTATGGACTAATGTGTAAATTGAGTTTCACTTGTAGGTTTGTCCATTGGGATCGCTTGGACCATGTGTTGGGTTCAAGGTTGAAAAAGAAGAAGCAATGTCCAAGGGCTTTGTGCCTATTGGAATCTTGTTGAAGAAGAAGAAGAAGATCAAGTATGTCTCACAGAAGAAGAATAAGAAGATGGAGTTCCTTATGGCCATCTTCAAGACATCATCAAGAAATGATGTGCAAGCTCAAGATGCACCATCTCTAGAAGATCTCATGCTTGGAGATTGCCATCCTCGGCGATTATGGTGTGATGAAGACAAGTTCAAAGAAGAGGTTTCCCCGTAGAGTATGGGGAGCATTTCACAAGTCTTCATCAAGCAAGAGCAATCAAGAAAGGCGATCCATCTTGAGAAGGACAATACAACCTATATCAAGCTCAAGTGGAATGCTCAAGGCAAAGGTATGATCTTGATAGATTTTCTATTTTACTGGTCTCTTGTAGTGTTGGGAGACCGGATTTAGGATAGATAGCCATACTATCAAGAGGGGTTCTCGAGTGGGTGACTCGATCATATCTTTTGGAGAGATCTCAAACCTTTTCATACATAGCATCATATTTTTGGTTGTTGTTTGGTTCTTATCCATGTGAGGATCTAAAGCTTGTGGTTATCTTCATAACATGCTCCAGTTCATCAAAAAACAGATTTCCTTGCTTATCTTATTGCGTTTTTTGATCTTATGAATTTTCTAGCTCCACCCCTTGGGAGATATCTCGCTTATATATTAATGGTATTCTCTCCCTTGGTGATACCCAATATTTCGAACAAAATTGGTTTCATCTCGTTTGGAGTTCGGATGGGAAAGTTATTGCAGTTTTGGTTTCTGAAGTTTCCCTGATCGGAAGTTTCGGCTCCCCACCGGTAGTACCCCTAGAGCATGTTTGCCGCTAGTAGTTCCGGTGGATGTTCCGGCCAATGTTCTGATGCCCATGGGATGCGTTCAGTAACTTCTCTGTTTTGGTGTGTTCTATTTGGAGGAACTTCAATCGGAAGTTCAGGCGGTAGTACTGCTCGGGCATGTTTGTCGTTGGTAGTACTGGCTCTCATATCAGCCGAAGTTCTGATCGTGTTCGGTATATCTTCTGTCTATTTGAGGAAACTTCGATCGGAAGTTCTGGCGGTAGTACTTTCCCCATCGGAAGTTCCGGTGGATGGCGGTAGTACCGGCCAGGCTCGCTTTTATCTCTATCTCGCACCGCTGTTTGTGACCGTTGGCTGGGTGTGATACGTCCATTTTGCATCACTATTCTATATCATAATTTACTGTTATTCATTGATATATTTCATATTAAGAGGGGATACTTATGTTATTTCATCTGTTTTTGCATGGTTGATGACTTTTGGAGCATGGACCGCTGCAGTCAGGATTCTGATGGAAAAGGTGATGTTTGGAGGCAAAATTCACGAAGATCAGAAAATCCGGGAAAATATATGGAAAATCTTATTTTTCCAGAAGACGAAGGAAGCCAGAAGGAGGAGTAGATATGGGCCACAGGGGGCCCACACCACCCCCTGGCGCGAGCCACCCTAGGTCGCGCCACCAGGTGGTGTGGCCGCCCTGGCCCACCTCTGGCTCTCCCCTCTGGCATATATAATCCTCCCGAAACCCTAATACTCGGGGAGCGACCACAGAAAGATTCCACCGCCTCTACGGGGCGGAAAACACCTAGAGAGAAATATCTCTCCGGTAGACAAATTTCAACGGGATTACTCTTTGTCATCAACACCACCATCAAGCTGGACTTCATCGGGATCATCATCATCATCACCACCATCACCACCATCATCACCATCAGCACCCTCATCACCATCTCCATATTGCTGTAACAATTGGGTTGAATCTTGCATAGTTCTTAGGAGAAACTTTCCCGATGTTGATTACTCTTTGTACTTGATGCTATTGAGTGAACCATTAAATTATTATTTATGTTCAGATTATTATACATCATTATTCCATCTCTGATCATGATCCATATAATGTCTTGTGAGTAGTTCGTTTTGTTCTTGAGGATATGGGAGAAGTCATGTTGTTATTAGTGGAATTGTGTTGAGAAAGATTCAATAGTTTGATATTTAAGTTGTGGTGTACTTCTTCTAGTGGTGTCATGTGAACGTCGACTACATGATACTTCACCTATATGGGCCTAGGGGAATGCATCATGTATTTGGCTACTGATTGTAGGGGTTGCCGGAGTGACAGAAACCTGAACCCCCGTTAGGAAACCATTGCACAAGGGACGTAAGGGTCTTAGAGTTTAAAGTTGTGGTTAGGTTTCTACCTTAATTACTTTCTTGTACTTACGGATGTTTGCAAGGGGTATATTCACAAGTATGTATTAGTCCTAGGAAGGTCGGTACATGAGCACAGGTTCACCCACACAACACTTAGCAAGCTAAAGAAGATTAATCAACTATATGAAGCGAAAGCACTTGACAGTCTTCCCATGTGTCCTCGAGAATGTTTGGTCATTTTAAGTAATACAACGGGCTTGTCCTTTGCTGCATAAAGGATTGGGCCACTTGCTGCATTTATTCTTACTATCTTTTATTTACTCATACTTTATTTACTTGCATTATCAAAAACCCCTAAAAATCCGTTTGCTAAGTATTTGCAGAGAATTCTTGATCCATACCACTAGCCAGCACCTTCTGCTCCTCGTTAGGTTCGACACTCTTATCGAAAATATTGCGATACACCCCCTATACTTGTGGGTCATCAAGACTATTTTCTGGCGCTGTTGCTGGGGAGTGAAGCGCTATTAGAGAGTGGAACTGGTAAAGGAAACTTATACTATGAGTATTGTTTACTTCTGTTAGTTGCTTTATTTTCGTTATGGATAATTCGCTGAGTTTCTTATTTAGTAAAGATACTACCACTGCTAAGGTAGTAGATGAGCCACCACATGCCGAGAATGATGCTTTTAAAATACCTACATGAATTATTGATCATGTTATGGATAACTATTATGTTGGGGATGGAACTGTCCATCCCGGTGATCATTTGCTCTTTATACACGAATTATGCGGGTTGTTCAAGTGTGCAGGTATTACTACAGATCAAGTTAAGAAGAAGTTATTCTCATGATCACTGAAAGGAAGAGCTGAGGAATGGTATAAGCTGCTGAAGAATGGTCAAGCTCTGGAATGGGAGGACATAGTGCCTCTCTTTTATTCAAAGTTTTATCCTCCTAGTGAGATTCATAAAGATCGGAATCAAATATACAACTTTTGGCCTCTTGATGGAGCAAGTACAGCTCAAGCTTGGGGGAGATTGAAGTTACTAATGCTCAAATGTCCCATTCATGAGCTCCCCAACAATATTACTATCAATAACTTTTATGCAAGGCTCCCTGATACATTGCAAATGTATCTATAATTTTTGATGTTACATGCTTGGTTTTATCTACTTTCTTGTGTTTTGTCCACACTTTGGAGTACTTTTCATATGATTTCTTGGACTAACCTATTAACAAGTGCCACAGTGCCATTTTCCTGTTTTCTCCTGGTTTTGGTTCTAGGAAAGTCAGAAAATCAATATTCTCGGAATTGGACTGGACAAAAGTCAAAGTTGATATTTTCTCGGAAGACTCACAAAGCCAAAAGGAGAGTCGGAGAGGGGCCACAGGGTGGCCACACCACACCATGGCGCGGGTCCCCCCAGGCCGCGCCAGGGCATGGTGTGGGCCCCTCCGGCCTCCACCGACCTTGCCCTTTTGCCTATATATTCCTCTCGATGCGAAAACCCTAAATCGTCAAGCCTCCAGCCACGAAAAGTTCCGCATCGCCGCCGCCACTGAAGGGGAGATTCGGGGGACAGAAAGTCTTTGTTCCGGCACCCTGCTGGGATGGGGAAGTGCCCCCAGAGCCATCTTCATCGATCTCCACCACCATCTCCATCACCATTGCTGATTCCCATGATGAGGAGGGAGTAGTTCTCTTTCGAGGCTAAGGGTTCTACCGGTAGCTATGTGTTCATCTCTCTCTATGCATGATCATATTGTGATCATGAGCTTGTAATCTATAGATCTACCTTCCTACTCAAGTGCTTTAATAGATCTCTACTCTCCCCATGTGTGTGAAAGTGATAGCGTGCTCACCATGGTGGCACTTAGGCTAGAGATTTCAAATACTTGTTATGAGTTATATTTGGAGTTGGATGTCTTTATGAAATTGTGGTGTTTGTTGGACCGATCTAGTACTCAAGGTGACAGTGTGGGGTTTCCTAGATAGGCTTACTTTGAGGTGTGCTGTTATAGCCCTACCAACGATTAGAGTGTCCAACCGGAGAGTAGTTCAGCGTAGTATCATAAAGAAGAATATATTTATATGAGAGTGTTCACTAGCGAAAGTATGATCCCTATGCCTTGTTTCTAAGCATTGATACTTCATTTGTTATTAGATCTATTACATGTTTGCTTTCTTCCATCTTTATTTCAGTTTGCCTTTAGTCTCTTCCATGCCATCAAGTATTCTCTATCACCGTTACCACTAATAATTATCCATACCACTTGTATTTCACTATCTCTTCGCCGAACTAGTGCACCTATACACCTGACAAGTGTATTGGGTGTGTTGGGGACACAAGAGACTTTTTGTATCTTGATTGCATGGTTGCTTGAGAGGGGATACCTTTGACCACTTCCTCCCTGAGTTCGATAAACCTTGGGTGATCCACTTAAGGGAAAACTTGCTGCTGTTCTACAAACCTCTGCACTTGGAGGCCCAACAACTGTCTACAAGAATAGAAGTGCGTACACATCAAGCTATTTTCTGGCGCCGTTTCCGGGGAGGAAAGGTAAAAGGTATTCACACCGAAGGATTAAAGAAGAAGAACCTCCCACAGCAAACGCCTATTTTCTGGCGCCGTTGCCGGGGAGGTAAGGTAAAAGGTACTCACATCCTCCAGTGTGAGTGCTCGAAGTTATTTCGTTTAGATTCTGCAATGTTGTCTTTTTCTTTCTTGTTTTCACTAGTTAGGCTTAATGGAAAACAACAACAAAATTAGAGAGCTTTATAGTATTTATCTTAAATTAGGATATGAAGTGTTTGAAGAGAAAATTAAAAACCTATGGAACTTTATTTGCATGCTAATAGCAATGTTATTAGTATGAATTCTTTGGACACCATTATTGCTAATTCTATAGAAAAATCTAAACTTGGGGAAGCTGGTTTTGATGAGTATGATACTTTTAGTCCCCCGAGCATGGAGGAGAAAATCTATTTTGATGATACTATGCCTCCAATATATGATGATTACAATGATGAATATGATATTTTCAGTCCACCTGCTATTGAGGAGAAAATGCCTCCTATATTTGATGATTATGCTGATGAGAATATTAATGATAGCTATTTTGTTGAATTTGCTCCCACCACAATTAATAAGAATGACTATGCTTATGTGGAGAGTAATAATTATTATATGTATGTGGCTCATGATAAAAATGTTTTATGTGATAGTTATATTGTTAATTTTATTTATGATGCTACTGAAAGTTATTATGAGAGAGGGAAACATGGTTTTATGCATCTCAGTAATATTAAGTTTCCTCTCTTTATGTTGAAAGTCTTGAAGTTGTACTTGTTTTGCTTTACTATGCTTGTTGCTTTGTACTTTCATGACTTGTTTATTTACAAGATTCCTATGCATAGAAAGTGGGTTAGACTTAAATGTGCTTTGAATTTGCTTTTTAATGCTCTTTTTTACTTCAATTCATATTTCTTATGTGATCATCTTCTCAAACTATCATGCCTAATTTAAAGGCGTTAAAGAAAAGTACTTGTTGGGAGATAACCCAAAAGGTTTTATTGCTTTTTATGCCAAGAGTCTATACCTATACCTATACCTATACCTATACCTATTACCTATTACCTATACCTATACCTATATATATATAGGACGGACATATTTATACTACACCCGGGTGTAGTTACACACACGTGTGTTTCACGTAATTTAGGCAGTATCTATCATACTGGAGACTATATATAGGTAGTATGAAGTATATAAGAATATTTGGGTACTATATATACTATTTTTTGGGTAGTATGTAATTTTTATTCACATACTCCTTTTGTACGTACAAATATGACGGTATTTTACATATATACTGAAAACTAGGGGTGCATTTGCATTTTTTTCACCTAACTTGCTTGGAAGTATCTTAGATATAGTATATGAACATACTCAAACAGATAAAGTATTACAAATACTTTCGTAAGATAGTATATGAGATGTGGGTGTAGTTACACCCGGGAGTAAGAACTATTTTTCCTATATATATATATAGTAATAAAGTACGAAGTGTTTCTTACGGGTTCCGCTTTTTTTTGGACGATTTTATCCCTGCTGTTTCTGGAATATAGTACCTCTTGCCACCGCCGAGTTAAACCGCATGGTCTGGTTTGTTTTAAATAAAACACCGACCTGAACGTGGAGCACATCGGTGAAAACAATCGAGCTCGCGGCCTGGGATGGAGGAAAATTCCCTGTGTCAGGGCAGCGGATCCGTGCGTGTGACCAGCGACGCTTGTCTTGGCTATCCATTCAACTCCTGCAGTGCTAACAAGATGGACTGTCCATCAAATCCAACGAAGTTGCCTCGCTCACGTTCTCTCTCAGCTTGCTCGGTCTGCCCCCTAATGGCACGCTGGCCGTGCTCCTCAACGACCGCGGCAGGGGAAAGGAGGCCACGACCTACGGCTGCTTGGTGGGAGAAAGCGGACATGAGGCAATAGCCAAGGGGATTATAGGTAGACGATTTTTCCTCACGTACGCGGCCGTCGATAGCCTGGAATTGGATCTCATCTTGTTTTATTTACTGCTTCGATTTGGATTTGCTCTCGGCTCTCCCAACTTTATCCACGATCTGGATTTTCTTGTCGAATGTTAATGGAGTTTGATCTGTTGATTCATGCATGTGCAGGGATTCAGAATCCTGGCTGTATCCATGAGGTATGGAGCACGTGCTTCCTTCGGATCTTATTTGCTTATGCATTTCCGAATGATTCTATTGAAACAAGTCTTAGTATTTTTGTGTAATGTCTTCTTTAGGATTTTCGGTACTAATTCCTCTTGATTTCGTGAACAGTTGCAAAAATTGTACGAAAGAATGAATTATGTGGTCATCCTTGATTTGTGTGCTAATTCGTTTCCCTGATTTATCACGACGAATATGGTTTTCCAGATTTGAACTTCATTTTCTTTATTGGTGGATGTGATATGTTAATTCCGAACCAGAGTTTCTATTGATTAGCACCCACATAATAGATAGTGACGGTATTGACAAGTGGCGCACCCAAGAATATTGCCTAGGCAAACAATAAATTTGAAGGTTTAATAAGCTAAACTTTAATCAAATAGCATCAACATAATCTGTAGCCAGAAGCCCGTCAACTGCCGAGGCTATAGGAAAGCTGGGTCCGCCGACAAGCCTGAGTTTTTAGTTAGCGCAAACAAATGAATTATAAATAATTTTTAATTCAAATAAAATTGAATTTGTAAAAATGAATTTGAGAGAAACATTGTCAGCTTAACAAAAATTGTTGGTTCACTAGGTTGAAAGAAAAAATCCTGAGAAATAACTTGAGAAAGGATTAGAGTTCAGTGCGTGGCCGCTCACCACGACAAAAAAAATCCAAAAATCCTGAGAAAGAATGTGAGAAAAGATTAGAGTTTAGTGCGCAGCCGCTCGCCATGACGCTGTTTTAAACCACAACCCCGGGCATGTGCATCATGGCAAACAGTTTTCTAGATCTGTGGGTTTAATGTTTGGTTGATATGTCAAAATTATAACCTGAACCCCCTCGCGTCGCCCCCCAGGCGGCGCCAGGGACCCAAATCCCGCCGTCGAGGGCGCCCTCACCTCCGGCCCCTCCGGCCGCTGCCGTCGCCGGCCTACTCCGCGGCGGTGGCGGCCCTCCCCAGCCACCAAAGGTTGCAAGGAGTGTTTTTCTCCGGTGGTGGTTGGCCGGCCCGTGGGGGCGGCGGTGGCCGGGAGCGCGGATGCCGAGCCGGCGGGCTCGGAGCGAGGTGCGGCTGGCGGCCGCGGCTCGCCGACGTCGTGCTGGCGAGGGCTGCAGGCGGCGGCGACTACGCGGCGCTGAGGGCTCGATCTGGGCCCACGATGGGCTTAGGCGGGTCGCTGGGTTCAGGAGGCGTCCGGAGCGGCGATGACGTCTTGCTGGCGCAGGAACGCCGGGGCGGCGGCCCCGGGGGCAGGCCGGTGGCAGCGGTGGTACGTTGGCGTCTGCGGCGGGCTGCCATGGGCGAGGTCATGCTCCTTTTTCAAGGGCAGCGAGGAAGCTTGGGCATGGGGCGGCTGCCCAGGCTAGAGGCGAGGGCGTGGTGGCCGCGTGGCGCGGTGGCTCGCCGGCGTGCGAAGGCATGGGCGGTGCCCCGGCCGGCGGTGACCTTCCCCGTGTCGTTCTCGCGGCGGAGGTCGTCGGGAGGGCGCTAGGGCATGAGAGGCGGCGGGTCTGGTTTGGTTTGGCCAGGTCCGGCCATGGCTGCCCTTGTTTGGACGCGGGGTCTGCTGGTAGGGGGTGGTGGAGGTGCTGCAGGTCCGGTGGGGTGGCCCATGGACTGCTCACGGGGAGGTCGCGTCGCGGACGCCGGGGCGGCGTCCCTCGGCTCCGGCGAGGCACGGGCGGTCATCGTGCTCTAAGGAGCTGCTACGCGCGGGGTTGACGGGGCGGCGTCCCTCGGCTCCGGCGAGGCACGGGCGGTCATCGTGCTCTAAGGAGCTGCTACGCGCGGGGTTGACGGGGCGGCGGCTCCGGGATGTTGATGTTGCTTCCCTGCCCTGGCCACGTGGGTGGCGGGGCAGGTTGATGTGGGTTCCGGGTGGTGGGCGACGGCGGCTAGCAGGGCTTGCTTGACAGCGGTGAGTTTGGCGGACAAGTTGCGACGTCTACGGGTTCGGTGAGCTCCGGGTGAAAGCCTTGCACCGGCTTTGGTCGATGCCGGCGGTGGTTGCGCCTTTGGATGCACCTCCACTCCATGGAGGCACCGTTGAGAAGCGCCTTCACCCCCCTCGTCTTTGTGCCTCAGGCTCTCCGGGTGAAAGCCCAAGTTTCGGCCTTAGTCGGAACGGGCGACGGCGGCGTCATCGTCGCTTCTCCCTTGGGAGTGTCGCCTTTGGAAGCCCGGTACTTCGCCTCTTGTTGTTGGCCTATTAAACTCTGCTTTTTGTCGTTGGCTAGGAGTGTGCACGGCCTTGGGGTTGGCGTGGATGTTGGAGCAGCGGCTCCGAGTGTCGGCTCTTGCCGTTAGGGCGGAAGGGGCGTCGGCTCGAGTGGGACGCGGCCTCGGGGCCGGTGTGCTGCGTTTGGGTTGGATCGGTTCTAGCTAGTGTGCGCGGTCCCGGGACCGGTGCGGATGCCGGAGCGGCGGCTCTGGATCTTCCTGAGTGTCGCCCCTTCTTGCTTGGGCAGGAGGGTCGTCTGCTCGTGTGGAGCGCGGTCCCGAGGGCCGGTGAGGTAGCTTTGGGCGGTTTGGTTTTCGCCAGTTTTTCCTTATAAACTGGCCGTGTGGGTTTGGGTATGTCCTCAACATACCTTATATCGGGTTTCGGCCAGTTTCCCTTTCAAACTGGCCAATTCTATTTCTTCTATATGAAAAAGCAGAGCTCCTGCCGATTGCTCAAAAAAAAAAAAATATGTCAAAACTATTATCGTTGTTAGATTTTCTTTGTTGCAACGCACGGGTATTTTTGCTAGTCTATATATCTAATAATAAAGTACGAAGTGGTTCCGCTTTTTTTAGACGATCATACCCTCTCACCGGACACTAAATTACCCACCAATGCCACAGTAAAAAACTTCCATCGGACGTATCTCAAAATTTCGGCCATCACACTCGATTTGTTCGACGGGAACATTTTCCTTCCTCGATCGCCCGGCCCACGTCCGATTGCACAGCGTGCAAAAATATAATGTCCCCTAACAGAGTCCAATAAGCCCAATCAAAACACCGATATATACACGATCGGCCATCCCTGGTGAGCTTCGATTGATTAGGGTCCAGCCCTAGACAACTTTCGTCGCACAATGGACACAAGTGGAGGAAAGGAGGCGGTGTGGAGGCAACAATGGCTGGCTTCCGCTGCCGCCGAATCAGTTTACAGCCTGCGCGATCGCCGATCGGCACGGTCACGGCTACCAGTCCGTGCTCATAGACATGGAACGTCGGCTGCCACCCCTTTCCGTGACGATAGTTGCTGGAACGATAGGTCACCGCACGGATCTAACACCGCCGCTGCACCAGATAGACGTGGGCCACGCGCCGGCAATGATGCTGAAGGAGGAGGGGCATATTTCATCAAGATGGAAGAGGGGGAGCCGTTGTTAATGATGCGTCCAAACGGCAGATGCTGCAAGCCTGCAATTCAGCAAACCAGCAGACACAACTTCGGCATGCTGAAAAAACTATGTTGGTCGGTTCCTGTCGCTGCTCCAGATCACAATTCACAAGACCTCCTGGGCCAATCCCCTACTTTTTTTGCTTGTGCCGCTTAATTACCATATGGAATGTCGCCTGCATGCGAAGCGCTCGAAGATCCCCTGCATGCTACTCTTCTATTCTGAATGAGACTGATGCTTCAGGTAGCGTCGTCATGCATAAGCATCATTAAAGCAAAAATAATGGAGAGATGGCTTATATGCGTCGATGAGTGGATGAGAACAAAAAAACATCGTTATGAGCCCAAGTTCACATGGAAATTACTCGATTGGAAATTTCATAGAGATTTGATAATATAATACGAGTAATATTGCTATATTAACCTTCTAGCATGAATCATTGGTCCAGCAAAACCATTGCAATTGCCTAGCAAACTCGCGACACGAAGGAAGAGGTGGTCGACGACACCCGCGCGGAGCGAAATGAGCTCACTGCCTGCAGTACATATAGAGTTCCTGGGAAGAAATTAAACAATGAGAGACGAGAAAGATGAGAGTGAGTGGCAGCGCTAGAGAGGGAGTATGCTAGGGTTTCCATGGGGATTGATGGGGGGGGGAGGATAAAGGGAGGTGAATTGGGGCAGTGGGGCGCTTGCATATGTGGCGGCGAGCTGGTTAAAAACGGTGGTGGTTGTTGGGCTGGCTGGGATTAGACTGGATGCTGGCGACGAGGTGGGCTGCACCGGCCAGGCCTGCTACTAACTAGGCTGCAAATACTGAACTACACTACTATTTATCTGAACTTTTCTTCCTGAAACTTTCAAAACTGAACTAGAACGATGTTTTAGCCCAGAAGGTGAAAAGAAGACATGATTTGAATCATAAAGGGAACAAAGCAAATAGTGAGTGTTTTAGAAGAAGTAGAACTACCAGATCATCCAGATTGGATCCAATTGGGCATTTGCAAAATAAGAGAAGGTTTTCCGAAAAAGGCACAAAATGAATTTTAGCCAAAACTGGATTTTATGAATGCTGCAGGGATTTAACAAAAGCCTCCATACCATTTACTTTAATCGACATACAGATTTAAACAAATAAAAGGATGTCCATTTAATTTAATGTGGCACCGTGGCAACGCCTACACGCCTACAAATAAAAGGATCTCCTAAAATAACCAATAACCAACAATCGTATAGATCGTGTTGCATGCCTACACGCGAAGTCTCAGACGTGTCGCCAATCCCTCGAGTTGCTTCGCCTCGGCTCGACATGAACATCTAGGACCTATGACGAGGATGAGGAGGATTGCATCTAGACGATGACGACGTCAAGCTGTTCGAGGAGAGGAGGCGGCCACGCCACGGACGGCTCACTGGCTCAACGAGTGCTGCAACTACTACAAGTCTACAACTATGACGAGGGATTGGAGCGGTACGAGGACGATGTTTGGCTGCTCTCGAGGAGGAGGCGTTGACACCGCCGCAGGATCACGACGAGGATAATTGGGTGAGGTTTTGTACGTCGTTCGACGCCTGATCTCCCTCACAAAAAAGACAGGAATCGAATCTCGTCTTACTTTTCTTCTACGTTGTCGCTGGTTTGGTTCAGGAGTTGAGCTGGAGAAGAAGGGGGGCAAGATAAAAGAGGCCACAGTCGTGGGCACACTAGAAGAGCAGGCGTCGTTCGATTCGCTACCTCGTGGAACGCGGTTACGAAGAGGCTGCGCAGCGCGGTGGCTCATCGAAAACAGATGCGGTGACGGAGGATACATGCGGCAATCACCAGTAGCATCGGCTGCAAGAAGGCAAGTAAGATATGGTCAAATAGCGACAAAGCACTGATCTTACCTTGCTTGCCATGTCCTGTTATTAGGACAAGTAAGATAAGTTATTTGAGAGGGCCGCATTAGATCGATCCTGGCCATGCCTATAGAGACGACCCATCAATAGAACTCGCCAACACTCCATATCTCCAGGGCGACACAACTAGATGGGTGAACTGAACAATTAAGGTCCGTTGATTGATATCAAAAGGGCTCTACCTCGAGGTGGACGAGCAGTACCTACAACGAGGGCGCCATTCGTGTCTCCGGATGGCCTTGATTTTGTTGGTTTTTGTTTGGATTGGTTCGGAAGGCCAGCTCTATTTTCCCAAGTCATATCTATTGCAAATTTGCAAATAAAAATCCGTCATGTTTTGTGCTACGAGCACCAAGGTATTACTAAAAGTGCATACAATTGAGAGGGTACGAAAGTGGATTTGGAGCCAGCCTAGCTCTAAAGTTAAGGTACCATCTCTCTAACATGTCTCCTGCATGTGTGTATACTTTCCGTATGAACCTTTGTAATACTAAATTTTCCTGGAGCAAAAATGTGATTTAAAAATTGAAATAACTGGACAAATGGTTAAGTGTCAAGGGATGTGCATCAATGATAGTAAATAGGGGCTGCATCAAAAACAACAGTATTTTGCTTAACTACGGAAACCATTCAGACTTGTATGTTCAATTTAAAATATTTAATTAATTTTGTGTTTTTCATGTAATGACAAAAGGTGATTTTTTCTATGTTTATTTCATACTTTTGGATACACATCACGTGTACAAAAAGAACTAGAAAGTAAGTCGTGAGATTTTCTAAAAGAATGATACAACTCAGAGTATACTTCAAACATATGATGTATTTTTGACCCGTTGCAACACACGGGCATGTGTGCTAGTAACCTCTAATGACAGAGAAGTAATGCTTGAGAAAGTTGCTGTCCCGAAACAGATTTCTGTGCTTCACCGTAAAACTTCGTGTAAAATCTATGTACGTCCTTTTGAGGCGTGAATTTTTGTGCTTCTGACCCAGGTTGTTATCTAACTTTCGTTAGTTCAACACTTTTCGATTTGAGCAACAGAAGGTCTTCGAAAAAATTCGTCTTTATCTGCTGGTCTGTTTTGACAGATTTCTGCCATTTTCTGCATTTGCTTCTTGTTGGTTCCTTTTTGAGTTCTTTTGGGGAATTAAGATTTTTGAGGAAAGTACTACAGTATCTAGTGTTCTAATGGAAGTTTTATTAGTTTTGGAACTAAACCTAAAGACTTATTATCTTGAGTGAACTAATGTTGCTAATAAAGATTGTGTGAAGTTTTGTATGAAGGAAAAATTTCAGGTGTATGAAAGGAATAAGTAATGAGATGAAGGATGGACTAAAGCTCAAGCTTGGGGATGCCACGCGTGTCATCCCAAAAAATATCCAAGAAGTACAAGCGTCAAAGCTTGGGGATGCCCAAGGCATCCCCCTCTTCTTCAATAAAAACCCCAGGTTTCTTCCAAACGCTTCATTTTTATTGTTTCATGCACAGTTGTGTTGTTCTTGGAGCGTCTTATTTTTTGTTTTTGTTTTGGTTTTTTGTTTGCTTGGTTTTCTTAGTTTGCTGAATAAATTGGTTGGACCCCCTCTTTCATACATTGGTTTTCAAATAGTTTGGTTTGGATTGGAAAAGAGTAGGAAAGTTCATGCTTAAGTGGTATAGAGAGCTTGTTTTTGACTGTGGCCTATGCTTTGTCATGCCATGCTTGATATTGTTTTGGCTTTATGCTTAGTATTCTTTGTTGTAGCATGACTTGTTATAAACAATTGATATTGCTTAATGTGCCTTGGATGAATCGTGCGTTGTTTTAGCATATTAAAGCATAGTATAGTGGTATTCTCTTTTCATGCTTTATTTGGGTTGACTTGGCGCATGCTCACACCATGTTATGACTATCTCAAGTCACCATAAGCCTTTATGATCCTTTAGTTTTCAACTTGTAGTATCATTTTATGCTTTGATCAATGATTTTTTTGTCGCTCTGCATGATTATGACCATTATTGCTCTCTTAGTTTGTCGCTCCCAGTCTTTTGCTAGCCTCCACAACCAAGTATGAGTTCCACTCATGCATCCAACTCCCTAAACCAAGTTATTCCAAAGAGTCCACCATACCTACCTACTAGCATATGCTATTCTAAGTATATTCATGCTTTTGTTTACCTTCCAAATTAAACTTGTTATGAGAAAACTAGTGATTAAAGCTCTCACGAACTTGATGTCACACTTTACATTTCTTGCCCTTAATAAACTTGAACCATTGTGTCATCTATGTTGTATATGCTTGCACTTATTTGTTAGGAATTAGCAGAACCATGCTTTCATGGGGAACGCTTTCAACATTGCACTTGGTACTTGTACCTAGTTGATATCATGCTCTTTTGTCTATGGATGTCGTCGGTGTGAAATGAAAGGGGAGCTTGTAAGTCCATGGAGTTATGTATATGTGTTAGAGAAACGCCTGGGCCGCTGGTCTAATCCATGCTGACATGGTGGAAACCTGCAGCGTAACCATAATGAGCTATCTATGAAGCATTCTTCTTATAAAAAAAGAGTCATATATTGAGAAAAAGTGAAAAAGAAAAAAGAGAGATTATGAACAGAGGAAAGAGAGAAAAAAACACCATATTCCCATGGTAAATAAGAAGATTGCTGAGATGCTTGTTGTCTGCTTGCCTTGTCATTTTGATATGGGGATTTTTCCGTATCATCGGGCAAGGGGTACCCCGTTGGCGGTTCTCTATGATACACATGTACTTACGATGACAAGAACTTACCGGTGACTAAACTTGAGTAGCATGAGGAGCAGCCCTCGTATTCAAGGGACATGAGATTCCTAACTTATACTTCGTCAAGCATGTACACCATAGTTTGTTCACTTTAACCTTAATCACTTCACGATGCTTATGATAGGGGCAATGAGAGCTGAAAGCTATAAGTACCATAATTTTTGGAAGCTCTTTATGAGACTTGAATCCCTACTTCCTTTTATAAAAAGGCCTTTCTTCCATCATTATATTGAGTCTCCACCTTCTACCTTTATGCACCTACTTTGAGAGCATAGTGGCCATTCTTAGTTCTATGTGCATTGTCCCAAGACTAGTTGATTGATGCATAACTTGATATTGCTTGTTTTAAACTATTTGTATCTAGTCACTCTTATGAACTTTGAAGGTGTCCTATGCATTTATATTTGCTACTCTATTGAGGGACATTCTGAATACCATTATGCTATGTTTTCTTTATGTGAAACAAACAAACGTCTTGCAAACATTGTTATTCATGAATCTTTTGTTTGTGCCTTTTTCATGTTGCATCATAGTTTCTTTGTCTTATTGCTAGAACTTTGTCTTTCATGTTATGATTGGAGTACTATGATCCCAGCTTTGAATGTTTTACAAATATTTTGATGAAGTTTATGATGGTGCATGTCACCTCAAAAAGTATTCTTTCTTTTTATCACTTACCTACTCGAGGATGAGCAGGAGTTAAGCTTGGGGATGTTGATACATTGCAAATGTATCTATAATTTTTGATGTTCCATGCTTGGTTTTATCTACTTTCTTGTGTTTTGTCCACACTTTGGAGTACTTTTCATATGATTTCTTGGACTAACCTATTAATAAGTTTCACAGTGCCATTTTCCTGTTTTCTGCTGTTTTTGGTTCCAGGAAAGTCAGAAAATCAATATTCTCAGAATTGGACCGGACAAAAGTCAAAGTTGATATTTTCTTGGAAGACTCACGGAGCCAGAACGAGAGTCGGAGAGGGGCCACAGGGTGGCCACACCACCCCATGGCGCGGGTCCCCCCAGGCCGCGCTAGGGTATGGTGTGGGCCCCTCTGGCCTCCACCGACCTTGCCCTTTCGCCTATATGTTCCTCCCAATGCGAAAACCCTAAATCGTCAAGCCTCCAGCCACTAAAAGTTCCGCATCGCCACCGCCACCGAAGGGGAGATTCGGGGGACAGAAAGTCTCTATTCCGGCACCCTGCTGGGACGGGCAAGTGCCCCCGGAGCCATCTCCATCGATCTCCACCACCATCTCCATCACCGTTGCTGATTCCCATGATGAGGAGGGAGTAGTTCTCTCTCGAGGCTAAGGGTTCTACCGGTAGCTATGTGTTCATCTCTCTCTCTATGCATGATCATATTGTGATCATGAGCTTGTAATCTATAGATCTACCTTGCTACTCAAGTGCTTTAATAGATCTCTACTCTCCCCATGTGTGTGAAAGTGACAGCGTGCTCACCATGGTGGCACTTAGGCTAGAGATTTCAAATACTTGTTATGAGTTATATTTGGAGTTGGATGTCTTTATGAAATTGTGGTGTTTGTTGGACCGATCTAGTACTCAAGGTGACAGTGTGGGGTTTCCTAGATAGGCTTACTTTGAGGTGTGCTGTTATAGCCCTACCAACGATTAGAGTGTCCAACCGGAGAGTAGTCCAGCGTAGTTTCATAAAGAAGAATATATTTATATGAGAGTGTTCACTAGCGAAAGTATGATCCCTAGGCCTTGTTTCTAACATTGATACTTCGTTTGCTATTAGATCTGTTACATGTTTGCTTGCTTACATCTTTATTTCAGTTTGCCTTTAGTCTCTTCCATGCCATAAAAATATTCTCTATCACCGTTACCACTTATAATTATCCATACCACTTGTATTTCACTATCTCTTCGCCGAACTAGTGCACCTATACACCTGACAAGTGTATTGCGTGTGTTGGGGACACAAGAGACTTCTTGTATCTTGATTACAGGGTTGCTTGAGAGGGGATACCTTTGACCACTTCCTCCCTGAGTTCGATAAACCTTGGGTGATCCACTTAAGGGAAAACTTGCTGCTGTTCTACAAACCTCTGTACTTGGAGGCCCAATAACTGTCTACAAGAGTAGAAGTGCGTAGACATCACTCCCTCTTCATGATAAGGATTTATTGGATGCTTCTTGTGCTGGATCATTCACTCGCATGGAAGAAGAAGCTAAATGGTATCTTCTGGACCGTATTCAAGACAATGCTGAAGCTTGGGAGAATGACAAAGGAAGAAAGTCAGGTATAAATTATGATTATGAATGCATTGAATCTTTTATGGGAACTGATAACTTTCAAAATATTAATAATACTTTTGGTCTTGATTTACAAGTTATTACAAATTGCTTTAAGGCTTTTGCTTCTTATATTGAAGTCCCAAAAAGGGGATGGAGCAAGTACCATGCGCCTTATAAAGATATTGCTGACTGTGTTCCTGTTGGGAGTACTGAGTTTTACACTTTTGATCACATCTTACCTAAACTTTATATCAAGAAAACCTTCCCTGGTAAGGTATAGGACCATCCTATGATAACTAGTGTAATAACTAAAAGTGCAAAGAGAACTATAAAACCTGATGAACAAATAAACATTGAACTTGTTGTAGCAATTGTGAAAGACCTTGTCACTAAAAGCGTAGAAGATGGACACATAGTTTTTTGTGAGGATGCTTCTAATATTGTTTCACATCCTAATAGAACTAAAAAGGCTAGTGTCCATGTGCTTTCCGTTAGAATTGGTGATCATTGCTATTATGGATGATGTGATATTGGTGCTAGTTCCAGTGTTATTCCTTATGAGCTTTACAGAGAAATTATGCATGAAATCAGTCCCTACGAATTGGAAGAGATTGATGTGGTTATTCACCTTGCTAATGGAGAGACCATCTCTCCAATTGGTATTGTACGAGACGTGGAAGTTCTTTGTGGTAAGATTAAGTATCCTTCTGATTTTCTAGTACTTGGTTCAGCTACTAGTAAAACTTATCCTATCATTTTTGGTAAACCTTTCTTGAGTACTTGTGGAGCTATTATAGATTGCAAAAGGGAGAAAATCTTGACTAAGTTTGATGGGGAATCTTATGAATTTAATTTTTCGAAATTTACTAAAGAACCTTATGAAGAGGAAACCCATAATGAGGATTTTAGAGTCGAACAACTTGCTTCTATTTCTCTTGCTCCTAACAATGCTTTGTAGCAATTTATGGAAGATCATGAAAGTGAAATCTTCATGGAAGAAAGGAATGAGATTGACGAGATTCTCCGTAATCATCCGAAGATGCTTAAGCATAACTTGCCTGTACTAGACTTGGGTACTACGTTGCCACCTAAAAAGGATCCGGTCTTCGATCTAAAACCTCTCCCTAACGATCTTAAATATGCTTACATTGATGATAAAAAGATATATCCTGTTATTATTAGCTCTAAACTTTCAGGGAAGGAGGAAGAAAGGTTATTGGAGGTTTTGAAGAAACACCGAGGGGCTATGGGCTATACTCTCGATGATTTAAAAGGGATTTCACCTACTATATGTCAGCATGCTATCAATATAGAACCAGATGCAAAGCCAGTAGTAGAGCACCAACGACGTTTAAATCCTAAGATGAAGGAAGTGGTAAGAAATGAGGTATTGAAACTCCTTGATGCTGGTATTATTTACCCTATTGCTGATAGTGAATGGGTTAGTCATGTTCATTGTGTCCCTAAAAAGGGAGGTATTACTGTTGTGCCTAATGATAATGATGAGCTTATTCCCAAAATAATAGTAGTAGGCTATAGGATGTGCTTTGATTTTAGTAAAGTCAACAAAGTTACTAAGAAAGATCATTACCCGCTTCCTTTTATTGATCAAATGTTGGAAAGGTTGTCTAAAAAGACCCATTTTTGTTTTTTTGATGGTTATTCTGGTTTCTCTCAAATTGTTGTTAAACAACAAGATCAAGAAAACTACTTTTACTTGCCCTTACGGAACTTATGCTTATAGATGTATGCCTTTTGGTTTATGTAATGCTCCTGCTACTTTTCAAAGATGCATGTCTTCTATCTTTCATAGTTTTTGTGAGGAAATTGTGGAAGTGTTCATGGATGACTTCTCTGTCTATGGAACTTCTTTTGATAATTGTCTGCACAACCTTGATAAAGTTTTGCAGAGGTGTGAAGAAACTAATCTTGTTCTTAATTGGGAGAAATGCCACTTCATGGTTAATGAAGGGATTGTCCTTGGGCATAAGGTTTCCAAAAGAGGCATAGAAGTGGATAGAGCTAAAGTCGAGGCAATTGAGAAAATGCCCTGCCCATGAGACATCAAAGGTATTTGTAGTATCCTTGGTCATGCTAGTTTCTATAGAAGGTTTACTAAAGATTTCTCTAAGATATCAAAACCCCTCACTAATCTTCTTCAAAAAGATGTGCCCTTTGTTTTGATGATGATTGTAAGGAATATTTTGAAACTCTCAAGAAGGCTTTAACTACAGCTCCTATCGTTCAACCATCTGATTGGAGTTTACGCTTTGAAATAATGTGTGATGCTAGTGATTTTGCTGTAGGTACTGTCCTTGGGCAATGAATTGATAAAAAGCTAAACGTTATTCATTATGCTAGTAAGACTCTGGACGCTGCTCAAAGGAATTATGCTACTACTGAAAAATAATTTCTAGCTGTCGTATTTGCTTGTGATAAGTTTAGACCCTATATTGTAGACTCAAAAGTCACCATTCATACTGATCATGCTGCTATTAAGTACCTTATGACGAAGAAGGATGCTAAGCTTAGGCTTATTAGATGGGTGCTGCTTTTACAAGAGTTTGATCTACATATTGTAGATAGGAAAGGTGCTGAAAACCCTGTAGCTGATAATTTATCTCGATTGGAAAATATGTCCTTTGACCCTATGCCTGTTAATGATAGTTCTCCAAATGAACAGTTGGCTGCGGTAGGGGTAAGCTCGCGAGGGAGCCCTTGGTACGCTGATTATGCTAACTTTATTGTCTCCAAGTATTTGCCTCCAACTTTTACAGCTCAACAAAGAAGAAAGTTCTTTTATGATTTGAGGCATTATTTTTGGGATGATCCACACTTATATAAAGAAGGAGTGGATGGTATTATGCGAAGATGTGTTCCAGAATATGAACAAAAGGAGATATTGCGTAAATGTCATGGTAGTGCTTATGGAGGACATCATGCAGGAGATAGAACTGCGCAAAAGGTGCTAGAATCAGGTTTCTACTAGCCTACCCTCTTTAAAGATGCAAGAAAATTTGTTTTATCTTGTGATGAGTGTCAGCGTGTTGGTAATATTTCTAGACGCAATGAAATGCCTATGAACTACTCTCTAGTTATTGAACCCTTTGATTGCTAGGGATTTAACTTTATGGGTCCTTTTCCTCCCTTGAAAGGTTATACTCATATTCTTGTTGTCGTTGATTATGTTACTAAGTGGGTAGAAGCCATTCCTACGAAGAGTGCTGACGGGGAGACTTCTCTAAAAATGCTTAAGGATGTTATCTTTCCTAGGTTTGGAGTGCCTAGGTATCTCATGACTGATGGAGGTTCTCATTTCATTCATGGTGGTTTTAGAAAGACTCTTGCTAAATATGATGTTAATCATAGAATTGCTTCAGCTTATCACCCCCAAACTAGCGGGCAAGTAGAGTTATCAAATAGAGAAATTAAATCCATCTTGCAAAAGACTGTTAATAGATCTAGAAAAAACTGGGTTAAAAAATTGAATGATGCTTTATGGGCTTATAGGACTGCCTACAAAAACCCTATGGGGATGTCTCCTTATAAAATGGTTTATGGGAAAGCTTGTTACCTACCTTAAGAATTAGAGCACAAAGCTTACTGGGCAGTTAAAGAACTCAATAGAGATTGTAAGCTCGCTGGTGAGAAAATATTATTTGCCTTAAGTTCTTTAGATGAATGGAGGAGTGAAGCCTATGAGAATGCTAGGCTCTTTAAGGAAAAAGTTAAAAGATGGCATGACAAGCGAATACTTAAGAGAGAATTTCATGTTGGTGAGCAAGTTCTATTGTATAGGTCTCGTCTCAGATTTTTTGCATGAAAACTACTGTCAAAATGTGAAGGACCTTTCGTTATTGAAGAAGTGTACCGTTCGGGAGCAATAAAAATTTCTCCTTTAAAAGATAATACTACACAAGTAGTGAATGGGCAGCGACTCAAGCACTATATTGCTGGATATTCCTACAATGAAGATGTTGATGCCTTTCAAGTTATAACTCTGGAAAAATTTATCAAGGACCAAATTCAGAGACCTGCAAACTCCGTTTTTGAATAGGTAACAGTTATGGTAAGAAATGCTCCGCGAAAGATTTGTCAAATTATATTTTTGCAGTTTTTAGTCAATAAGGGAAGCTACGAAGCGAAAGAGGGACATAAACGGAGCCAGGGTGGCTCACACCACCCTGTGGCGCGGGCCCACCCCTGGCCGCGCCACCAGGTGGTGTGGCCACTCTAGACTCCTCCTCTGACTCGTTTTCTCGCAGTACCTTCGTTTTGTTGTGAAACTTCGTAATATATAACCCCCCGGATCTCCCGAGGTTCATATATCGTGTTTTCGTCGTGTTTTCATTTCGATCTATTTCTGACAGGTAGAGTCCCAGATTTGGAGCCACAATATCTTCCTCTGGATCAGCCAAGGAAGATTCCATAGAGGACATCATCAACCCCTACATGAGAGAGTTGAAGATTCGTCCCAAGGAGTTGTTGCTTGAATACGGGGAGGTCCGGATAAAAGAGGTTCAAGGCCCTAAAGGTCTACGAAGGCTAGGGTTTACAAGTTATCACCGAGCAATATAAGGATCCGGATACTTTGACCTAGTCCGACTGGGCTTCTGCTACATGCCTGGGCTTCTAGTCGCCAGTTGATGGGCCTTTCCTTCCTTCGTAGTCCAGTCGCCGTCTTTCGGACGCACTCGCAGGCCCTTCGGCCCAATCAGAACGTCCTGCTGGGCATACCCCCTTCGGCATATCCCCATCAGTAGTCCCCGAGGCCATCGTTGATGCATGCGCAGGCGTCCTTTTGGCGTTCGGAGTAGGCAAGCCCAATTTGGGCGTCCAGTCGAGTCGGCGATGGACTCCATTAGAACCAAGGAGAATTTCCCCATGTTTCCACTCGTCGTCTCAGTGAATGTTACTGCCGCCAAGTCGTCGCCTTGGCGAATGGAAAGACTGGCGGGTGGCGGGTGAAGTAAAGGAGTTGGACCGTCAAATCTGGTCAAACTATCCGTTGGAATTTCCAACGGTAACTTCGGCCACCCCGATTTTGGCAGGTGGCGTTTCCCATATAAGGGGAGTGATGGTTCAGCTCCACAGACTTTCTTCGCATTCTTCATTCTTCCTCATTCGTTCTTCCTACCTCCAATCTTCCTGCCTACATCCTTCTGACTAGTCCTTTCCGCATCGTGCGATTCCGCATCCTACCCGATGGCGCCTCCCAAAGGCTCATGGGGGAAATCCAAGTGTACCACGACCCAGCTTAGATCTTTCGAGGAGGCCGGAGTGCTCCGCAAGGGGAATTGGCGGGTTCCCCTTCCTCCGAGACCGAGCTGAAGCCGCGACCCGGCGAGTTCATCCACTTCCCCAGTCATCTTGAGAGGGGTTTGGGATTCCCCACCTCACTCTTTTTCCACCGCTTCTGCGCGTATTACGCGATCAAGCCATCGGATCTTGGTCCGCATAGCATCGAGTAGCTGGCGATCTTCGTCGCCTTCTGCGAATGTTATCTCGGCTGTAGGCCGTATTTCCCGCTATGGCTAGAGCTCTTCCACGGCCGCATCGGGCGCGAGGCGTCTAGCGGCTTGATGCTGGTCGCAGGCGGAGTCACATTTCAACTGAAGCCGAAGGCCAATTTCGTTAAGCTCCTCCTGCCGAAGAAGGTCGCCAGCGAGTGGAAGAAGAGCTGGTTCTATGTCAAGGAAGCCACTCCCTCCAGCGAGGTGACTCTTCCTAAATTCTTCGCCGAGAGGAGCGAGCCCCGTCGGTTGGCACCGAAGAAGCTTCCCGAAGACCAGCGGATGGCCGTCGCGGAAATGATGGATCAGATCCAAAGGCTGAAGGACCAAGGGTTGATTCCGATCAACCTTTACAACTGCTGGCTCGGGCGGCGCCTGGTTCCGCTGGCGGCTCGGCCGCATTGGATGTACGAATAAGCGGGAAGCATGACCCATCCCGAACCAGCAAGGAGTCATGGGAGGCCAAGGACTACAAGGCCGCCCTGAAGAAGATCACCGACGCAGAGTACACCAGCGTGGCGGTCGGGGTCGCCCCGTACACTCCTGTGAAGAATGAAGCCCCCACAGTAAGTTCTTTTTTCCAATTGTTGCGCCCGTGTCTCAGTTTTCAGTCTCCTTGCTTGGTGTTTTACTCGTGGTGGTTCCCATCTTTTTCAGGTGTTGGAGGGCTGGCTCCCCCCGCTCGATGAAGAGGTTCCCCAGGAACTGGAGGAAGACTCCGAGAGGGACCCTTCCGACAGTGACAGGAAGGAGGAAGAGGTCCCTCCCCCAGCGCATGTGGCTCGCAAGACCCGTATGCAGAGACAACGTGAAGTCGAGGCGAGCCGTAGCCTGGACGAGCACGATGAAGGCGACGAGGTCACACAGGAGCATACGTCCTGGTGCACCGCTACGCCGTCGAAGCCTGCACGCCGACCCAAGTCGCCAGTGAAGAGGCCTGCGTCGCCGGCCAAGTCGGCGGTGGTGTTCGAGTCAGATGACGACTCCGATGATGAAGGTTCTCCTGAAGTCTCGCACAAGGCCCCAAAGGATGCAGTCCTAACAAAGGGGTTGGAGGGCGAGGACATGGAGATAGTGGTAGAGGTTCCCCTGGCGGCGATTGCGCCGACGGCTTCGGGGGTTCCAAGCCAAGAAGTGGCTGAGGCGATGGCGTCCAAGTCGCCCCAGCCATCAAGGGCGGCCGCGTCGGAGCCGGAGATCCCGGCGACTACAGCTTCATCGTCGAGGAAGCCCTCGGTTTTATGGGCTTCAGACGTCTTCGAGAGGGGGCTCAGCCGCAAGCTGGGTCCCGAGTTGGATAAGCCCGCCCACATTAGCACCGGGCTTCGCATCCTGCCAGTCGCTAAGTAAGTACTGCTCCCTCATCCCGATTCGCCTTGCTCTTTTGTATTGTCGCTATATTGATTGAAGGGGCTCGTGCAGGTCGGGGGCCAAGAAGATTGGCCATCCTTCGGTGGCTAAGATTCCATCGGCCACCCCCATGGAGGAGGGCGACCTCCCCAAGAAGAGAAAGGCCACCGGAGATGTGGCGACTGCCGAGGTCGTGAAGAAGCAGAAGGGGGGTGCCGACGGCGCTGCGGCCAAGGACAGCGTCACGGAGCTGGAAGCTGCGCCAGTCGCCAAAGAGGTGGTGACGACGCGATCGGAACTAGTCCTGGCTACGTCTGTGCCCGAAGCGCCAGTCTCGACGACCAGTGCCCCCGCCAGAGCGTCAGCGATGTTCCCGTGTTTTATGGCGAGGGGTTTTCCAGGTGTGGTGGACACGCAGTCTCCACAGAGTCCAGAGATCGTGGATGCGGACATTGGGTCCCGTCACGGGCGCACTTCCTTCATGATCCCATCGACTGACGCCGGAGAACTTCACAAGATGCTCGGCGCTGCTATTCAGGTATGTCCAGTCCTCGAGTTCCTGGCCGCTGAATTTCAGTGGCTGGGGACTGAACCTCTTGATCCTCTCCAGTCCCCGAATTCCTAGTTGCTGAGTTTCGGTGGCTGGGAATTTAGATTTTTCCTCCTTCTCTAGTCCCCGAGTTCCTAGTCGCTGAATTTCAGCGGCTGGGAACTGGGTTTTGTTTTGTCAAATGCTTAGGTGAGTTCTTTGTTTGCAGGGATTGCAAAGGGAGTCGACCGATTGGCAGGCCCCAAGAGAGCGCTTGGAGCGTGACTTGCGCGAAGCGCAAGAGGTGAACCGACGGCTTCAGGAAACTGTTGGTGAGTATCTGTTTGTCTTTATTCTCCTCTTTCGGGTGTGAGCTGGTTGTGTACGGTACTCTGACGTCTTCTCTTGCAGATGTTTTCCCGGCTGAGATCTCCAAGGCCCGTGAGGGGTATGTCCCAGTCGCCGAACTGGACGCGGCGAATGGACGAATAGCCTCCCTGGTCAAGGACTTGGAGGAGGCCAAAGCGACCTCAATTTCTTCGGAGGAGCGGGCAAAGGCTACCATCACTACGGCTGAGGAAGAACGCAAAGCCACGGATTCCATCATCGTGGGGCTGCACAACGAGCAGACCTCCTTGGAGAAGCACGTCCAGGAGAACTGCTGCAAACTTCTTGGTAAGTCTCTGTCTTTGCCTGCCCTACTTGTTGAGTCCCTGTTTTGGGGTTTTCATAGGTTCACTGACACCTGACTGTGCAACTGTGGTAGGCCAAAGTGACCTGGTGGTGCAAACATACAACGCCGCGCAGTGCGTGACTGCCATGGTGAACGTGGCCACGGCCTCGGCGTTGTGCGTCCAAGCGGCTCTTCAGGGCATGTCCCCCACCGAAGTTATTCCTGGGGGGCTTACGAAGGTGTGGCGCTATTTGGAGGAGGTGCCTGCCATCGTGGAGTGGATTACGCGCTCGGCGTTCAGGCGTGGGGCCGCCACAGCATTGAGATTGGGTCTCGCCCACTTCCCCGACGACTTCGACCTTGACGATGTGACGAGTGGCTATCCATCGGCGACCGGCACAGTGGAGATGTCAGAGGTGCTGAAGCTGACCGCGAAGGCCACCCCTTACGCCGATTGGGTCTTGGCAATGGGCGATTTGCTGCCGTACCAGGAGACGGTGTTGGCGCCTGGCGACCCCGAGCCGGAGCATCGTGATATGAAGTCGGAGCAGCCCTCCGGTCGTTGTTGTCGAAGTCGCTGACGACGTACCCGACGAACCCGTGGCAGCCTTTTGTTCGTGTCAAGGGGGATAGCGCTGCTTCTTCATCAGGGCCTGTGGAGTAAACAATGTAATTGTCCAAGTTGTGATGTATTCCAAGTGGCGAGTGCTATAAGATATTTTTGCAATATATGCCACGGGGAGTCGATCGACTCGTATTGCGATTAGGAATGTGTGTTGTGTTTTGTTTATGCATTGTTTTAATTGAGCGAGTCCCCGAGCGCGTCCGCCTTTTAATGGGGTATAACTTGATTGTATACTTTTGTGTATTGTTTTGTTTATGCATTGTTTTTATCCCTCGCGTCTTCTGAGTGGCGAGTCCTCGAGCACGAGTAGGACTGACTTATAAGCGAGTCCCCGAGCGTGGTGCCCGACCGTATTGGTCATGATCCTGTTGCAGGTTGTGAGTGCGTTGTTTGTAACGTGTCTCCTCCCCTGGCCCGGAGAGCCAGTCGCTTGGCGAGTCCTAGGTAGCTCTCTTACTTGGTGTGTTCCCGAGCCGCGTGGTGGTTCCCGTTTGCGGAGTCCCCGTGCGTGGTACTTAACCGTTCGAGCCGCTTTGTATGAGGGAGGGAGGGACAGGTCGCTGTGAGAAGCGTGTACCGGATGTCTTAGCCAGGTGGGCCAGTCGAGCTAGGCGACTCCAATGGCAGCTCCGGGTTGGCGTTTTTCGTGGACGACCCAAGGCCCGAATATTTCCGGTGCCCTTGTGCCGCACTACTTAGCCGTGCCGGTCGCTCGACCAGAGGTTGACTTCCGTGAGTAGCGTATTGCTAGTATGTACGAGTGCGAGTGGCACAAGAATATGGCGAGTGGACACAATTTGTGCAATCCAGATGAATTTCATTCTATATTCTGATGGAGTACAATCTGAGGTTCTAAGTATAGAACTTTCTGAGGAGGTTTACATTCCATGGCCTCCCGACCTCCAGTTGGCCGTCACCCCGTATGTCGATGAGGTAGTAGGCATCATTGCCAAGGACTCGGCCTATGGCAAACGGTCCCTCCCATGGGGGGAGAGTTTGTGCATGCCCTTCTTGTCTTGGGCCAGTCGCAGGACCAGGTCGCCTTCCTGGAAGGTGCGAGTTCGCACTCGGCGGCTGCGGTAGCGACGGAGTCCTTGCTGGTATATGGTGGTGCGGGAGCGAGCCAGGTCGCGTGCCTTGTCGAGTTGATCGATGTTGTCTTGGCAGGCGACCTCATTGGCCACCTCGACGTAGTTGGCGACTCGAGGTGAGTCATGCCCCAGGTCGGTTGGCATTACGGCCTCGGCGCCATACACCATGAAGAATGGCGTGAACCCGGTTGAGCGGTTGACGGAGGTGCGAATCCCCCATATCACAGAGGGGAGCTTGTCGACCCAGCATCCTAGGGTGCACTCGAGGGGCACCTGCAGTTGCGGCTTGAGCCCATGGAGGACGCTCTGGTTGGCACGTTCTGCTTGGTCATTCGATTCCGGGTGAGCGATTGATGCGAGGTCGAGTCGGATGCCATATGTTCTTCACAGAATTCCGCCATGGCCCCCTTGGCAAAGTTGGTGTTGTTGTCTGTTATAATGCTGTGCGGGTAGCCGTACCGGTAGATGAGTTCGCGTAGGAACTTGGTGGCCGTCTTGCCGTCGCACTTTTTTATCGGCTTGGCCTCGACCCATTTGGTGAACTTGTCGACTGCGACCAGGAGGTGAGTGAAACCAGACGGGGCCTTCTTGAACGGGCCTACCATGTCCATGCCCCATACGGCAAATGGCCACGTGATGGGGATGGTCTTGAGTGCCGAGCCAGGGAGGTGCGTCTGGTTGGCGTACTTCTGGCACTCGATGCATCGTTGGACGATGTTGGTGGCGTCGGCGTGTGCGGTGAGCCAGTAGAAACCGTGCCGCATGGCCTTGGCGACTAGCGACTTGGCACCGGCGTGATGGCCGCAATCGCCGACGTGAATGTCCTGGAGGATCTTGCGGCCTTCTTCTGGCTGTACGCAGCGCTGGAAGACGCCGGTCACGCTGCGCTTGTGGAGCTCACCGTTGATGATGACGAAGGATTTGCAGCGGCGCACGATCATTCGAGCCTCTATCTCATTGCTCGGTAGGAGTTTGTGTTCCTAGAAGGCGACGTACGGTGCTGTCCAGTCGCTAGGTTCCACAACCATGGCGACTAAGGCCGGTTCTGGTTGCAGTGGGATCCCGATGTCGATCTCTTTTGGTGGACTGACCGATGGTTTGTTGATGATGTCGAGGAAGACGCCTACTGGAGGCGCTTGTCGGGTCGATCCGATGCGGGAGAGGGCGTCCACCTCCTCGTTTTTGCGCCTGTCAATCCACTCGACGGAGTAGCCGTCGAAGTGTCCTCCCAACTGGTCGATAGCTTGGCGGTACGCGATCATCGTCGGGGAGACGGCGTCGCACGTCCCGGCGACTTGGCCGACGACTAGGTCGGGGTCGCCATAGCATCGTAGGTGGTTGACATTCATCTCTTTAGCAGCTCTCATGCCGTGAAGGAGGGCCTCATATTCTGCCATGTTGTTGGTGCAGGGTTTGAAGTTGAGGTGGAGCACGTAGCAGAGTTTGTCTCCTTTGGGGGAGGTCAGGATGACCCCAGCCCCTGCGCCGTCGGCGTTCTTGGAGCCGTCAAAATGGAGCGACCAGTAGTGGAGGTATGGGAGCTTCCTTGGCTGCTGTGCTTCTTCCCAGTCTGCGAGGAAATCAGCTAGGGCTTGTGACTTGATCGCTTTGCGGGGCTCGTACTTGATGTTGTGGACGCCGATTTGGACGGCCCACTTGGCGACTCGCCCGGTCGCCTCACGATTGCGTATGATGTCCTGAAGGGGCGCGGAGAAGACCACCGTGATTGGGTGCTCCTCGAAGTAGTGTGGGAGTCGCCGCTGTGCTCGGAATACCGTGTACACCAGTTTTTGGTATTGTGGGTAGCCCTGTTGTGAGTCCGTTAGGACTTCGCTGATATAGTAGACGGGGCGCTGTATGGGGCGCTCCTTGCCCTCTTCTGGTCGTTCGACAACCATCACGGCGCTGACGACTCGAGTAGAGGCCGCGACGTAAACGAGCATTGGCTCTTTATCGAGTGGCGCGGCGAGTAGAGGTGCCGCGAGTAGCACTTCTTTGAGCACTTTGAGTGCGTCGTCGGTCTCCGCGTCCCATTGGAACGTGGGGTTCTTGCGCATCAGGCGGTAGAGGGGCATTGCCTTCTTGCCTAGCCGGGGGATAAAGCGACTGAGGGCCGCGACTCGCCCTGCCAACTTCTGGACGTCCCACAGGCACTCGGATTTCCCGAGTCGCGCGATGGTGTCGATCTTGGTAGGGTTGGCTTCGATGCCTCGCTTGGAGACTACATAACCTAGGAGTTGTCCGGTGGGGACGCCGAAGGTGCATTTTCCGGGGTTCAGCTTGATGTTGTACCTCCAAAAGTTTGCGAAGGTTTCGGCTAGGTCGGCGAGCAGGTCATCCTGGCGTGTGGATTTTACCACCACGTCATCGATATAGACATGAATGTTGCGGCCAATTTGGCTCGCTAGACACTCCTGCATGCACCTCTGGTATGTGGCGCCTGCATTCTTGAGGCCGGACGTCATGGCCATGTAGTAGAATGCACCGAATGGCGTAATGAACGCCGTCTTCTCCTCGTCTTCGACTGCCATCTTGATCTGGTTATAACCAGAGTAAGCGTCGAGAAAGCACAGCGACTCTGATCCCGCGGCCGAGTCGATGATTTGATCGATGCGCGGTAGGATGAACTCCTCCTTCGAGCAGGCGCTGTTGAGGTTGGTGTAGTCAATGCACATTCTCCATGTGTTGTTCTTTTTTAGAACCAGGACCGGGTTTGCCAGCCACTTGGAGTATTTGATTGGCCTGATGAAGCCTGTGGCTAGCAGGCGCTGGATTTCTTCGGCGATTGCTCGACGGCGCTCTTCATTGAAGGGCCGTAGCGACTGCTTTACTGGTCGCACTTTGGGGTCGGCGTTGAGTTTGTGCTCAGCGAGTTCCCTCGGGACACCTGGTGTAACTACCTCGGTGAATTACGCTCTTAGTTACATGCCTGGATGAACGAAAGTTGTTAAAATAGTACGGTGGGGCCCAGGGCCACTCACGGTAGACCTTCCGGCCGTCCTAACCACTTTCAGAACATCGGGACAAGAACGAGCGGCGTAATCGTCAGGCGAAGGGATCAACTACATACACAAATGAGTATGTATGCAAGCCACATACAACAGTCCTCAGAGCCATTCCATCTAAAAGAAATAGAAATATTGCAACGCCATACGGCAAGATTCACATATCCTAGATAGAGATAATAATTTAGGATAGCTCCTCATACGACAAACATCAGAGTATCAGGCGGAAGCAGAAAACAAGATCCGAGTACGGATAAGAAGCAAATCGGCATAAGATGCCACATAAATAAACACATCCCACCCACAGATCTCACGGATCCCCGTTCCCGGAATCTCTACACCGAATGATCGTTGCCAACATCATCTGTCTCCTCCACCCAGTATCCTTCTTGCGAGTACACCTGTTCATCTGAATCAAACAATTTATCGTGTGAGACCCTAGGGGTACTCAGCAAGTCTTTATGCCACTAAAGGGGACACAACCTGGGGTGACGCAATTGTAGCAAAAGATAATATCTAACAATTCTATAGATACTCGCTAACCATCCGCCCAACCAATGATAGACGGATGTACGTGAATTAAGAACAACAGTTATAACAGTATAATTAACAGATCCATCCTCCTCCTCGCTTACCAACGAGGAAGCGGACGAACAACTCCCATCATCCGTTGGCAGTTTTATTAACCATTCCATGAGTATTGCACTATTTACTAGTCAAGTTCTTAGTCAAATTAAAAGCGGTACTTTAGTTATACTTGTCTATGATCGAGAAACTGTGCTCCAAGTCGTCCATAACCACGGACACGGCTTTCAGAAAGATTTACCCTGCAGGGGTGCACGAATAGCAACACACACTCGATCAACCTCGGAAAAACCAAATCAAAACCCAACGAGGCATTCACGACAAAGCAATCACAGGATTCAGAAATATTTTAGGGGGCCACCCCATTAAGCTACCCGCGACGAAGCTAGCTGACTCCGAGACGGACTCAAGGTTTGTGTGGACGACGGTAAACGACTGGGAACCCGAAAATGTGACTGGGCTTGTCGATACAGCGAAAACGTGTCACGATCCAAAACAGTACAGGTGCTCCTCGCACAATCTTAAATAAAGCAGTAACATGGCATAAGTACAGGATAGTAATAAAGCCCCAAACTAATTGTGGCCCCAAGAAATAAGAATGTATCAAGCTCTGGCTCAGGGGGGGTCCATAAGGCCTCCCGGATGTGGATAGTGCGAATAAACAAGGAACAGGAATCAAGTACTCGGGGTCCTACGGGACACAACTGAGCATAAAAACCAAATAGCAGATATTGCTCACCGGTGCCTCTTTCATTAGTTATCCCATTACTACTCAGGTTGTGTTGTTTAGGTACCTCATTATTCATCAGACACTCACATACCCTACACATGCTTTTCTACGACTCGCATGGCTCAAACAACTCCTGTATTAATGGCTCATGGAATGGAGGAACAAGCTTCGGTGGGGTTTAAAAGTAAAGGCTATGCAGTACTTGGGATTCAATTTAATGCAATCGCGACTCAATGATGCAAGAATAAGATAGAGGCAATAGTTACTATATGTATGCAAGCATGTGGTAGTGCTTTCCTGGTAGTTCAGTTGAAGCGAGAGATGGATCTGGGTAGTACTCCTGTGATTCCTGGTAATTCTCCTGCTGGGCGTCTATTCGAAGAAGAACCAAACAAACAAGGGCCAACATAAATAAAGTGCACAAGCATATGAATTAAAATGCGACAAGCAAACAAGCATGCCATGATGAATGATGCACAATTTACATGGCATTAAAGTAGCATGGCATGGTGAGGTGTGAGGTATAAGAATAAAGCATTTTACTATTTGTTTAGTCAAGTTTTCTTGCCATAAACAGCTCAGATTTTTAATAATGACATGATGCATGCTTCAATTCAGAACAAGGACTGCATAGATAGAACGGGCTCGTCACGCTGATCGATTTAGACATATTATTTGCCAAATTTGGAGTTATAGATTTAAAGTTATTAATTTATTAAGAAAAAGGGCATTTTATTGTAATTTTAATCATCTCGAAATTTTAAATTGTTCAAACAATATTTTGAATGGAATATTTGAATTCCTCACATTTTTCTGATTCCAAAACATATATCATTCGTATTATTTGGATTTGTATTTTAAAAGTTATTTAAAATCTGATTTGAATTTGAATTTAAACAATTTCTGGAAAAGTTTATTTTAAAACAGAAAACAGAAAACGTTTTGTACTCAGACAAACCCAGCCCCAGTCGCTGACGGGTGGGCCAGCGGCTGACTGGGCCACACAGCGCGCAGAGGACTTTTTCCACCGCGGCTTTGCCTAGCCAATTTGACTGCTAGGTGGGACCAGCTGGCTAAGGCCCACGTGACAGCGGCGGAACCCGCAGAGGCTGTCAGGTGGGGCCGAACTAGACCGTGGGTTACGTCTACGAAAACCGGGGTGCCTTACTGCAAGATCGCCAGGGCGGCTGACAGGTGGGCGCGCGCGTACTGCGGGTTGAGGCGGCAAAATAAACAGGGGGTTAACCGCAAAAAGGGGAGGCCGCGGTACTGTGGATCTTCTCCACGGTCTAGCGGCAGATCTGCGTGCGGCGCCGAACAGGGACTCGAACTAGGGACCTGGGACTAGCGCTCGGCGGCGGCAACCCGTGCGGTAGGACGTGGGTGTTGACAGGAGGGAGCAACGCGGCTAGTTGAGGCTCTATGCGGCGCGGAGAACGTGCAGACACCAGCGACTGACGACGCACTGAGGGTGTTCGGTGTAAGGTACGACGCGGCTAGACGACGACGGCGAAGATGGGGTTGTCTGGGAGGTACAGGGGCTCACCGCGGGCTCGACGGAGGGCTCGGATTGTGGCGAGGAGCTGCGGAGCGGCGAGGTTGCAGACGTCCCGGATCTAGGGTTTGCGGTAGTGCGGCGAGGGTACCGGCGGTTCTGGTGCTCCTCCTCCTCGTTAGCACGTACAGGGCGATGCAGGGGATCGTCCTTGGTCTCCTCGATCACCTCCACGTCGCGCGTGCTGACCGGAACGAGGAGACGCCGGTGGTACTGGCGGGAACAGCGAGAGGAGATGGCGTCGGGAAGGAGAAGAAGGAGGGAAGAGGCAGGGGCTCTGGGTGGATCTGGCGAGGCAGAGGAGACGTGGGGCAGAGGATAAAGCGAGGGAGAGGGAGGAGGGTGCCGTGTGGGAGCGGGCAGAGATAAAGTGGCTTCGGCCGCTTTGTCCTTCTCCCATGCACGTGCTCGAGCTGGAGCAGGGCAGGGGCAGGTAGGTGGGGCTGCCAGGCGGGCCAGACTCGGGCTGGGGCCAGTATGGTAGTGAGAGAAAGAGAGAGGAGAGGGGAGGCTCGGTTGAGCTAGGGCTAGGGTTAGAGAGGGTGGCTCGGGTTAGGGTTTTTTGTTGGGGTTGGGGTAGATATGGTGGTAGCTGAGGTGGGGCCAGCATGGTAGGGAGAGGGAGAGGTCCAGCCTCGGCATGGTGAATGGGGGGGGAGGTGAGGTAAGGTTAAGGTTAGGGTTTAGGTTAGAAGTAGGGTTAGGGTTTAGATTAAAGTGTGTAGGTTTTAAAACATGTTCATAAGATCAAATCTAGATGAAAGGAGGGCTTTGGTTTAGCCTAAGGTGAGGTGAAGGTGAACCTAAGAAAAGAGAGAGGAATGGGGTTTAGGGAAAAAGGTCTCATTTGCATCATGCATGGAGGAAAATAAAAATGGTGTTGATGAGTATATGGGGGTGGTGGAGAGGGATGGAGATGATCCACAAAGAAAAGAACCAATAAACCAAGAGGAATCAAATGGGCTAAAGGTGGTGGTACTCTTGCATGGCCCATACAAAATAATAAATGCCATGTTTTATTTTGTGAAAACAATAATAATAATATGGAATTATTCTTATGCATTTCCTAAGAAGTGGAAAAATAAAGGCCAAGCAAAAGCAAAAGGGATTGGAGCCACACTAAACCACATGAGCTAAATTAAGTGGCAAGAATAAAATAAAAGCCCATGGGTAATTAGGGTGGTGGAATTATAAGGTGGTGAAAATAAAGGTGATGGAGTTGAATAAAAGATATGCCCCTAACTCAACTTGGGGATTTAAACAATATATCAATAACCAAATACAATATCAAGAGGCAAATACAATTAATAATTCATATGAGAGAAGAACCAAAAGAAAAGGGTTTTATATGATGCTCAAATGCAAGGTGGCATGATGACATGAGCATGATATAATTATGATGCAACAAATATCTGTAGGAAGTAGCCATTATATTACTAGACCAAGTAGCATTACAATTGTTAGACAATTGGGATGCTACACCTGGCATGTCAGATGGCTTCCATGCGAAGATGTCGCGGTTCTCACGGAGGAACCCGATGAGCGTGCTTTCCTATGTGGGGCTCATGTGCGCCCCAATGGTGACCGTCTGGCTGGAGTCGCCTGGGACGAGCTCGATGGTGCGGGTGTGCGTGGTTGCCTCGAACGTGGAGTTCGCGGCGGTTTGTTTCTTTAGGATGGTGGGGTCGTCCTTGTTTATGTTGCCCGTGTATTTCGCGAGCTCCTCCGCGTGGTCTGTCTCCACGGCGATGACGGCGTCGGCAAGCTCGGCACCCTTGTCCTCGCTTTCCACGGCCATGTCGGGGTCGCCGTGGACGGTGATGATGCCGCTTGGTCCGAGGAGCTTCATCATGTTGTAGGCGTAGTGTGGGGTCACCATAAACTTTGCGAATGCCTGACGGCCTAGGACGCAGTGGTAGGGGCTACGGAAGTTCACCAGCTCGAACACGATCCTCTACGTGCAGTAGTTTGTTGGAGTGCCGAAGGTGACTGGCAGCGTTACTTTCCCGATCGGGTACGCCTTCTGACCAGGGACGATGTCGTGGAAGGTCGTCAGTGTTGGCTCGATGGTTGCTTCTGGGAGCTGGAGCCTTTTGAACGTGTCGAGGTACAAGATGTTGATGGAGCTCCCACCATCCATTAGCGTCTTGGGCAGCCAGTAGTCGGCCACCTTGGGCCTGACTACCAGGGCGACTCGCCCTAGATATTCGATCCTGGGTGCATGGTCCTGGCGACTCCAGGTGATGCTCTGCTCGGACCAGTTTAGGAAGCGAGGGATGTCGACTTGTGTCACCGCATTGACGCCGACTACGTGGGCGAGCACCTTCTTCTCGCGCTTGGTGCCGAGTCCAGTGAAGGTATGTAGCGAGCCGACGGCGGTGCCAAAGCCGCTGCCGTTCCCGTCCCGAGGTGGGTTGTTGTTGGGGTCCTCCCTTGCTCGTCTCGCCTTCTCAATCTCTTTGAGGGAGTGGCAATCGGTAGTGGTGTTGGTGGCGGGTTTTCCCTCCCTGTTGTGGTAGATGCAGGGCTGATTGGGCAGGGCGGCGGGGTCGAATTTTGGCTTCGTCGTGTTATTGGCACGGTAATTCCCGCTGTCGCGGTAATTTCCTCCATCGCGGCGGTAGTTCTTGGAGTCGCGCTGGCCGTAGCCGGCGTTGGCGACGAAGTCGACTCTCCCGTCCGTGCGGTGCTTCCGGTGATGCGGGTGTTGCTGTAGCGCATGTCGCGTAGGCGCCCGCTGTCGTGGATGCTAGTGCGGCGTCTTCCTCCCGACTCATCGTCGGAGTCTTGGTTGGGGTCCTCCTCCGCATAGCGCTTGGCGATCTCGAGGAGGTCGGGGATGTTGTCGAGCGTCCGTTAGACCCTCTTGATCTTGGCGACCAGGGGTTCATACCGGCACGCGTTCTTGAAGCAGTGTATCACCGTGTCTGGGTGGATGCCAGAGGCGTTTATCCACAGTTCTTGCCATCTTTGGATCCACCGGCGAGTCGACTCGCGTTGTCCCTGGATGCATCGCTCCAGGTCCTCTATGGTGGTGATGCGGGTGTAGGAGCCCTTGAAATGCCTGACGAAGGCGTCCCGCATTTCTTCCTAGGAGTCGATGCTGTCGACGGGGAGCGTGTTGATCCACTGCCGGGTCGCACCCTCCATCATCAGGGGGAGATAGCGAGCGGCGAGTAGGTCGGTGTGGCCTGCGATCCTCATTGCCATGAGGTATGTGTCCAGCCAGACAGCGGGGTCGTACGTCGGGTCGTACTTCTCGATCTCCTTGGGGGCCTTGAAGTTGGCGGGGTATTTTTCCCCGCGAATCATTGGTCCGAAGCATTGCGGCCCGACTCAACTGAGTGAGCCTCTTGGTTCCGGGTCACCGCGGTTGGTGAGGGTGTGCCGCAGGTCGTAGGGCTGGCGCGACCGCCACGCCTGATTGTTGATGATGTTCGTTCGGGCATCGAGGGGCTGCCCGTTGGCAGCGACCATGTTGTTTGTCGGCCGCGGCTCGTCGGTTGACAACGCGGGATTGGCGGCCCATGGTTGGTTCACTAGGGGCTGGGGTGGTGGGCAAACTAATGTGTTAGCCACGGTGGGGTGGCCGCTTGATGCTGCCCTGCTTGCTGACGAGCGGGAGTACATCTGCCCCCTCGGGTCGACTCCCGCGGCTTGTTGCTCGACGGCCCTGACGAGTAGGGCCTTGGCGTACTGGATCTGTAGCGCGCCGTCTCCTTGGACGTCGAGGTTGGCGATCGCGGCGTCGGCAACGACGATGTTGTCTATCAGGGTGGAGTATAGTGGTAGCCCGTTGGCGTCACGGGCTTGGGGCGAGATGATGATCCGCGTTTAGTCTGGCGGGGGTGCGTGGCCATGGGTGGTGGAGAGGCCCCGGTAGCCGACGCACCAGGTGGTGGTCTTGCGGGGTTGCTCTCGCCTGGCGGCGCGTTCTCGCAGTATTCGCGCTTGGTGGCACGTGCGGGGTCGCCTTCGTCGTTGAAGTTCAGGACGCGGCCTTGAACATTGGAGTTCAGGCGGGTCCTGATGCAGCGCTGGTGATAGAGCGATAGCTCCCACGCCGTTTCTCGTTCGAGGCGGTATTTCACGCGCTCAGCGAGTTCGTTGCGTTGCGCCTCCGCGAGCCGTAGGCGGGCTTGCTCCACCTCTGTGGCCGTCGCAGTCGGCGGGATCGGCGTGGCGAACGGATCTAGCGGGGCGGCCATGCTGCCCACCATGTAGATCGTGTTGAAGCGATTGGATCTAGCGCGAAAATCCTCGGGGGATTCCGAGCTGGAATCAAAGTCGAAGATCCCCAGGATGGAGGGGTCCTCGAAGTCCTCGGGGTTGGAGACTCGCATGATAGAGTCCTCCCGTGATGCGGCGGTGATGGATCCGTCGATCGATGCAGGTGTCGCGGAGTCGGCGTCGTCATTTAGGGCGTCGTCGTTAGTCTCGACCACGTCGCTGGCGACCGAGTCGTACTCGGTGACGAGGCCCCTGATGGAGCGGACCTGCTCCTCCGAAAGTAGATCGCAGTGTGGCGGCGATCCACCAACGATCACCGTCGCGGCTGGGTCGATCGCGCCGGTGAAGCCGACGAAGAGGTTGATGGAGCCGACCGACATCACCGTGGCGTGAGTGACCGTATGTGACGCCGAGATGTAGCTGCTGGGCAGGATCTGTAAGATCCCTCCGATGGCGATCCTGCGACCGGTGGCGAGCGGCCGATCGAGCGGCAAGTAGGGTCTCGCCGCAGAACTCACGCTAGTCCCGCTATGCCCCACGGTGGGCGCCACTGTCGTGGAAATGGCCACGGCAGTCGCTGCCACTAGCAGCGATTGAGTGTTTCGTGAGGAAGAGTTGGCGGCCATCTGCGGTGCGAGATGTGGGTGGATGCACATGGGTTTACCCAGGTTCGCCCCCCGGAGGGTAAAGACCTACTCCTGCTAGATTAGATTATGGGAGAGCGAGTTACAGGGGTGGCGAGCTCGGCGGCTAGGCAACGAGTCGCTTGAGGGGGTGTATGATGGAACGTAAGTCTCTAGGATACCCTAGGGAGGTTTATATGTGAGGCACCTCGCTAGGGTTTACAAGTTATCACCGAGCAAGATAAGGATCCGGATACTTTGACCTAGTCCGACTGGGCTTCTGCTACACGCCTGGGCTTCTAGTCGCCAGTCGCTGGGCCTTTCCTTCCTTCATAGTCCAGTCGCCGTCTTTCGGACGCACGCGCAGGCCCTTTGGCCCAATCGAAACGTCCTACTGGGCATATCCCCATCAAAAGGTGAAGGAGATCTGGAGGACAGGATGGAAGCACTGGAGCAAGAAGTCTTTAGGTACAAGAAGATGGCAGAACGCGAAGTGGATATCATCCATAAGATTTGTTCCGAACTCATCGCCGAGCACCAAAAGGAGACTGCTGAGCTCAAGGATGAAGTCCTCTCACTCCGCCAAACAACCAACAAACTGCAAGCACAACTCTATGACGTTCAAAATCAAAACTATGAGTATGAGGTTAGGTTTAAACGCATAAGTGCCGCTGGAAGTTTCAGGATGCTGGAGACCACGATGTCCTTTGTTGATGGGAGTCGGACGATGACAAGAGGATACCACCACCTCTGAAGGAGTAATTCCTCATCAGGTTTGGCATCCCCTTGGTTTGTTCCAAGCTTGGGGGAGTGCCGCGGTATCACATCACTATCTTCTATCTTTTTACCTTTTTAGTAGAGTCATATCATGAATAGAGAAGTTATCATGTAGGATGGTTTGCATTATGGAAGTGTCCCCTCTCTCATTAGATATGTATCCCTTGGTGTGAGTTGCCGTTATGGAATATTAATGAGAAGTTCTATCATTTACTCTGTTGCATATCTTATATAAGTTTTCAATTCGTGGTTATATGATTGATCTTATCGTTAGTATTGGTATCACTTTGGGATCGTTGGGTTAATTTAGTTGGTTTTGGCAAACCTGGCTCGGTCAGTAGAAACACTATTTTTGAGAGTTGAATGAAAAGATAAAAGTACTCTAAAGAAATATAATTTCATCATCTTTCTTTCTTGATTTGCTCATAAGTTTAGTATTCTCTAGTTAAGATCTTTTGTGCTTCCAAGGAAGATTGCATGTTTGTTTTTATCACTTGTGTGTTTGTTTGCGTCCTTCAACTCTTATACTTGCTACCTAGCCTTGCTAGCCAAAATCCTGTACTGAGAGGGAATTCTTCTCGTGCATCCACTTCCTTAAACCAAACCCATGCCATTTGTGTCCATCATACCTACCTATTAGCATTATTGCTATTCCAAGTAAATTCTTGTTTTTATCTACCTCCTAAATTAAACTTGTTATGTGAAAATTAGTGAAAATTACTTTCTTGCACTTAATAAACTTGAACCATTGTGCTCACCTATGTTGCGTATATGCTTGCGCTTTGTAAGTTATGAATTAGCAGAACCATGCTGTCATGGGGAACGCTTTCAACATTGCACTGGTACTTTGTACCTAGTTGATATCATGTTCTTTTGGCTATGGATGTCGTCGGTGTGAAATGAAAGGGGAGCTTGTAAGTCCATGGAGTTATGCATGTGTGTTAGAGAAATGCCTAGGCCGCTGGTCTAATCCATGCTGACATGGTGGGAACCTGCAGCTTAACCATAACGGGCATCTATGAAGCATTCTTCTTATAAAAAAAGAGTCCGATATTGAGAAAAAAGAGAAAAAGAAAAAAGAGATTATGAAAAGAGGAAAGAGAGAAAAAGCACCATATTCCCATGGTAAATAAGAAGATTGCTGAGATGCTTCTTGTCTGCTTGCCTTTTCATTTTGATATGGGGATTCTTCCGTATCATCGGGCAAGGGGTACCCCGTTGGTGGTTCTCCATGATATACATGTGCTTACGATGACAAGAACTTACCGGTGACTAAACTTGAGTAGCATGAGGAGCGGCCCTCGTATTCGAGGGACATGAGATTCTCAATTTACAACTTGTCAAGCATATCCTCGTATTTGATCACTTTAACCTTAATCACCTAAAGATGCCTATGACAGGGGCAATGAGAGCTGAAAACTAATAAGTATCATAATTTTTGGGAGCTCTTTATGAAACTTGAAATCCTTGCTTCCCTCTGCGAAGGGCCTTTCTTTTACTTTTTAGTTGAGTCAATAAACCTATTCCCTTCTATCTCAGCAAGTATTTTGAGTTGTTGTGTTTCATTCATTCATATGATGATTTATTCAATCATGTTTCTTATGTTCCTTGTTTTGCACATTGCTCTTATCTTGGTGTCTACTACTTTGAAAGCTATCATTGAAAATCAGTTATTTGTGAACTCCAGCAAATTATCAACTATTCTTCGACCAAGAGCTAAGTTTTCCATTACCAATTATGATTCATTTTATGTATCTTTATTGTGTTTCCTTTACTTATTGCAAGTTAAGTTATATAATAGTGAGTTGTCTTCTATTATGATCTATGTATTGATGAATGTGATGCTTCTTGTCCGTATTCTTTTATCGACTCTTCACTCCATAAACCTGAGGTCATGTTTATTGAGTTCAGTTTCGCTTGGGGACAAGCGAAGTCTAAGCTTGGGGGAGTTGATACGTCCATTTTGCATAACTATTCTATATCATAATTTACTGTTATTCATTGATATATTTCATATTAAGAGGTGATACTTATGTTATTTTATCTGTTTTTGCATGGTTGATGACTTTTGGAGCATGGACCAATGCAGTCAGGATTCTGATGGAAAAGGTGTTGTTTGGAGGCAAAATTCACGAAGATCAGAAAATCCGGGAAAATATACGGAAAATCCTATTTTTCCAGAAGACGAAGGAAGCCAGAAGGAGGAGTGGAGATGGGCCACAGGGGGCCCACACCACCCCCTGGCGCGGGCCACCCTAGGTCGCGCCACCAGGTGGTGTGGCCGCCCTAGCCCACCTCTGGGTCTCCCTTCTGGCGTATATAATCCTCCCGAAACCCTAATACTCGAGGAGCAACCACAGAAAGATTCCGCCGCCTCTACGGGGCGAAAAACACCTAGAGAGAAAGATCTCTCCGGCCGACAGATTTCTGCCCGGGAAATTCCTTCTCGGAGAGGGGAGATCGTCGCCATCAACACCACCATCAAGCTGGACTTCATCGGGATCATCATCATCATCACCACCATCATCACCATCAACACCCTCATCACCATCTCCATATTGCTGTAACAATTGGGTTGAATCTTGCATAGTTCTTAGGGGAAACTTTCCCGGTGTTGATTACTCTTTGTAGTTGATGCTATTGAGTGAACCATTGAATTATTGTTTATGTTCAGATTGTTATACATCATTATTCCATCTCTGATCATGATCCATATGATGTCTTGTGAGTAGTTCGTTTTGTTCTTGACGACATGGCAGAAGTCATGTTGTTAGTAGTGGAATTGTGTTGAGAAAGATTCAATAGTTTGATATTTAAGTTGTGGTGTACTTCTTCTGGTGGTGTCATGTGAACGTGGACTACATGATACTTCACCTATATGGGCCTAGGGTAATGCATCGTGTATTTGGCTACTAATCGTAGGGGTTGCCGGAGTGACAGAAACCTGAACCCCCGTTAGGAAAACATTGCACAAGGGACGTAACGGTCTTAGAGTTTAAAGCTGTAGTTAGGTTTCTACCTTAATTACTTTCTTGTACTTACGGATGTTTGCAAGGGGTATAATCACAAGTATGTATTAGTCCTAGGAAGGTCGGTACATTAGCACAGGTTCACCCACACAACACTTAGCAAGCTAAAGAAGATTAATCAACTATATGAAGCAAAAGCACTTGGCAGTCTTCCCATGTGTCCTCGAGAACGTTTGGTCATTTTAAGTAATAAAACCGGCTTGTCCTTTGCTGCATAAAGGATTGGGCCACTTGCTGCATTTATTCTTACTGTCTTTTATTTACTCATACTTTATTTACTTAAATTATCAAAAAAAACCTAAAAATCCGTTTGCTAAGTATTTGCAGAGAATTCCTGGTCCATACCACTAGCCAGCACCTTCTGCTCCTCGTTGGGTTCGACACTCTTACTTATCGAAAATACTATGATACCCCCCATACTTGTGGGTCATCAGGGTGCCACTTTTAGTATTGCTCCCCCACCGGTACTATCGGTCGTGCACGATTCTGTGCATGACGGGCAGATCTGGGAGCCCTTTAAAAGGAGCTCCCCTTCCCCTTCACGGGCTAATGATATTTTCTTGCTTTTTGGCTTTCTCCCTCCCCTCTATTGTTGAACTTGAATAGCTTAACCTCTCCCCTTCCCCCCTCCTATGATTCTTGCATCTTTTTGAGGGATTTGAGAGAGGAGATCTAGATCTATAACCCCCCACCAAACCAAATCCCTGCATTGTGAAGGAATCCTTGGGGTCTATATCTTGGAGAGTTTTGTGTTCTCCTCCTGTGTTCTTCCTCTCTAATTCCCCTAATATCTTTTGTAGCTTTGGTGGAATTTGAGAGTGAAGGACTCGCCTCTTGCATTTGGTGCATAGGTTTGAGTTCTCCTCGGAGATTCGACGAGTTCAAACTCTTGGGCTTGTTACTCTTGGGTTCTTGGAACCCTAGATGGTTGTGTGGAGTTCTGTGTGTTCTTGAGGGCTCCAATTGAGTTGTGGAGATTCCCCAAGCTTGTGGCATGTTGTGTGGAGTGATACGTTGCAAACATATCTATAATTTTTAATGTTCCATGCTTGTTTTATATCTACTTTCTTATTTTTTGTCCACACTTTGGAGTACTTTTACACATTTTCTGGAACTAACCTATTAACAAGTTGCCACAATGCTAGTTGCCTGTTTTCTGCTGTTTTAGGTTCCAAAAAAGCCAGAAAATGAATATTCTCGGAATTGGACCGGACAAAAGCCAAAGTCGATATTTTACCGAAAGACTCGCGGAGCCAGAAGACGAGACGGAGAGGGGCCAGGGGCTGGCCACACCATGTGGTGGTGCAGGTCCCCTCTAGCCACGCCACCAGGTGGTGTGGGCCCCTGGTCCACCCTATGACATCGCCCTTTCGCCTATAAGAAGCCTCTGATGCAGAAACCCTAGAGATTCCAGCCTCCAGCCACGGAAATTTCCACAGCGCCGCCGCCACCGAAGGGGAGATTTGGGGGACAGAAAGTCTCTGTTCCGGCACCCTGCCAGGTTGGGGAAGTACCCCTGGAGCCATCTCCATCGATCTCCACCACCATCTCCATCGCCGTTGCTGATTCCCATGATGAGGAGGGAGTAGTTCTCTCTCGAGGCTAAGGGTTCTACCGGTAGCTATGTGTTCATCTCTCTTTCTATGCATCATCATATTGGGATCATGAGCTTTGTAATCAAGTAGATCTACCTTGCTACTCAAGTGCTTTAATAGATCTCTGCTCGCCCCACGTGTGTGAAGTTGATAGTGTGCACACCGTGTGGCACTTAGGCTAGAGATTACAAATACTTGTTACGAGTTATATTTGGAGTTGGATGTCTCTATGAAATTGTGGTGTTTGTTCGAACCATCTAGCGCTCAAGGTGATAGTGTGGGGTTATCTAGATGGGGAAACCGAACTTTGAGGAGTGTTGTTATAGCCCTACCATGGATTAGAGTGTCCAACCGGATAGTAGTTCAGAGTAGTATCATGAAGAGAAGATATTTATATCAGAGTGTTCACTAGCGAAAGTATGATCCCTATGCCTTGTTTCTAAGCATTGAAACACCATTTGCAACTAGATTTGTTACATGTTTGCTTGCTTCCATCTTTATTTCAGTTTTCCTTTAGTCTCTTCCACGCCATCAAGCTATTTTCTGGCACCATTGTCTTATATCCATACCACTTGTATTTTACTATCTCTTCGCCGAACTAGTGCACCTATACACCTGACAAGTGTATTGGGTGTGTTGGGGACACAAGAGACTTCTTGTATCTTGATTGCAGGGTTGCTTGAGAGGGGATACCTTTGAACACTTGCTCCCTGAGTTCGATAAACCTTGGGTGATCCACTTAAGGGAAAACTTGTTGCTGTTCTACAAACCTCTGCACTTGGAGGCCTAACAACTTGTCGTCGGATTGATGACAAGTATGCAATGAGGGGGTCCTCGGGGCGTGCGGAAGAGAGGGGTGTGAGACGTATGGTGTTCCGGGACGGTGAGCACACAAGTTTACCCAGGTTCGAATCCGCCGGCTTTGGACGGATCCTACTCCTTCTAGCAATCTAGTAATATAGCAGGGCCGGAATATGGGTCACAAGGGTTCGCCCCTGCGAGTTGAGATTGTGATTGTAAGGTGTTGACCTAAAGGCTCTCCCTAGGACGGCTTATATAGATATCCGGCCTAGGGTTTACAGGAGAGACCTATCCGGCTACGTCTAAGAGTCGGTTACAGAGTACGTCTTGAACTACAAGTAACACTATGGGCCTATGTCGGTAAGTATTCTGGGCCTTCCCGTAGTCGGACTAGACTCCGTCTTTTCCCCCTGACTGGGCCGCCCGTGAAGCAAAGCTCTAACCCGAAGTGGGCCACCCTGGTCAGTAAGAAATTGTGAGGATACCCGGAAAGTATATCCCCAACACAGCTGTCTAGAAGAATAGAAGTGTGTCGTGGTGGTGTCACGGCAGATGCCATGTATAGGCTAAAGGTGGGGCCAATATGCACTAGAGGAATCCAGGGAGGGATAGTGTGGTGATTCCACACTCAGATGCTTTGTATTCTCAAAGTTCACTGAGTTTACAGATGCTCCTTGAGCTGTATTGGGAGAGGAGAAATAAGAAGCTCTCTCACTCTCACCACAACTTATCTCCCAATGAACAAACTACTCACACGCCAGCTCCTTAATAAGGGGAGGCTAGCTTGCCAGCTAGGGCATACGTGGAGGCATATTCCTGGGAATATGCCTCTCCCAAAATAGCAAACCAACCGGGTCTCCTTTTCCCTTTGTAAGCCATGCAGAGGCTACGTAACCCTCTGCGGCGCCAGCGTCAGCCGACATAGGCTACGTCACCTTTGTCGGCCACGCCCCGCTGGTCCCTCCCTCTGTTCGCTTCGCTCACGCTCCAGCGCACAAAGACCACCTTTTGACCAGCAAGATACCTTCCTTCTCTTGCAATCCTGGTATAACCCGGCCCTGAGGGTACCTACATACAAGTTACAAATAGCCTGTCGTCATACGCCATACGTTGGCCGGGACTCAGTCGGGTGGACATCCTCCGGTCCGGTTACTCCGTGAGTCGGCCTGCCTTGAGGTGACCCGGCCAGCTTTCCCTTTGACCTTGCGGTACCTCGGCTAACTCGGCCTTTATACCCCGGCGTGACCCTACCCGGGGGTATCCCCCCAACATTAGTACCCGAAGCTGGTGCGTTCTTAGCAATTTCAGCTGCTAAGGCCGCGGCAGGTTCAATCTACCGAGCTTTTTGCTCCCCTTTCCGAGTTACCCTATAGCTCGGATTTCGTGGCTTAGCTTTCCCTTGGCACATTACAAGTTTTCACTTGCTGGTTGGGTCACACTTCAGTTTTCTGTGTTATCCTTCCTTCTCTCATACACTTTCCTGCATCCTACGTGGAGGGTAATCATCACCTTGCCTCATTTTAAGGGCATGCGCCTGGTACTGCACTTATTGTCAGGGGTTACTGCTACAAACATCGTGTCGCAGCTGCCTCCTCGTTAACTGCATCACCATGTCGCGTCATGGGATCCCATGTTTCCTGTGGCCCTTCATGTGGCTTGCCTCTAATTGGCTGATCTGGCAGATACACGGCCACACTATGTGGTCTCAGCGCACCGCCCGATCCCACTATCCATTGCAAGGGCGCCGTTAAATAAGGGATGGGGCGTGTCCCTTGGTTTTTATCCCCCTTCTCGCGTCCCTCAGCCTGTCTGCTCCTTCTTCTTCCTTGCAACAGTGCCGCCGCCACCGCTGCTTCTGATCCACAGCACCACCGCCATGCCTCTTCTGTTCCATAGTGCCACCTCCATGCCTCTCTTCTTCGTCACGGGGCCGTGCCAATCCAAACCCCTGTCCCCCACCTCTGATCAGGCCGGTGAGGACAGTGACCTGGAGATGACTGAGGAGGAGCTCGCCGTCGTCGAGGAAGAAGAGATGGAGGAGGAGGGCGAAACTCTGGAGCGTGGTGCCTGGGCCGGTTCTTGGGTGTGCCAAGATAATCTTGATTGGCTCTACCGCACCCGCCACATCCCCGAAGGCATAACTTCTCGCCTTGCCTCCGAGGAGCTCGCTCCCTCACCCAATCTGGGTGAGTTCGTCGTCTTCCTCTCTCACTTCCAGTGCGGCTTCGGCCTGCCAGTGAGTGACTTCTTCCATGATTTCGTCAATACCTATGAACTCCAACCTCATCATCTTCCGGCGAATTCCATTACATCCCTCTCCTCCTTCGCATCCGCCGTAGAAGGATACCTCGGATTGTGGCCTACTAAAGAGCTTTGGATTCGGTTCTTCGGTCTGAGGAGGAATGTGGTCCCGGATAAGGAGCGTGCCCTGGAGGACAAGCACCTGACCCAATGTGGTGCCGCCTCCATCTCTCCCCGGAAACAATCTGTCTTCCCCCAAGTCACGGGGCTTGAATCTTGCAAGGGCTGGGCCCAGACTTTCTTTTATGTGAGGAATGGCTCGGATGAGGATTTGATCCGGCTGCGACCCTTCGCGATGGGTCCTCCTAATCCGGCTCTTTGGGACCGGGTTCCCCAGAAACCAACTGTCTTGGCGAATCAGGTTAATAAGCGGTTCAAGGAACTGAAGGATCTGGGGCTGCACAATGAGGATGTGATGATCACATTCATCCACAGCCGGATTTCCCCCCTTCAGAAGCGCACACACAAACTCTGCCATATGAGCTGGCGACTTGACCCAACCGGACCTCCTCCTTTGAGTTGAGCAACACTAAGATCTTCCGCCGGGTCAAGGCCCTCTTCACGACCGACAAGGACTTCAGCGCTGAGTGGGAGTGGGGGCTGGAGCATTACTGTCGGGACAAGCCTCCTCCTACGGTAAATCTCATTACGCAATCCTTCTCCGAGTTATATCCTATGTCGGAGCATGCTGTTTATTTGATCCCTTTGCATTTTCCTTTTAGTTGTTTCTTTAGCAGACCATTGAAGATGGCACCGAGCCTTCCCTCAAATGGGGGAAGGATTGACTTGTTCCCGACAAGGAGGAGCCGGATCAGGAAATGTTCTTGCCTACCCCGGACGCAACCAAGCGACCCTCTGGTAACTTCTTTTCCTTAAGGAATTGGCCTGACGATGAGGATGATTCCGACATTGAGGTGGTGGAGGTATTTGACCCGGTGCCCCTTTCTTATGTGTTTTCGGCTTCAGCTAACCCGGTTGGGCAAATCCATGAAGATCCCCCTCTTGCTACGAGTGAGACGGCCCCAGCCGTATCTAAGAAGCGGGTTGCCACTTCGGCTGCTTCTTCCGGGCCTCCCAAGACAACCAAAAGGCGGAAGAAGTCCGCTGACAAGGTTGCCAGCAAACCTCCGACTAAGGCCATAGTTCGGAGAGCTCGGAAGCCCAAGGAGCCTCTAACCTCTGATGAGTGAGTTTCTTTTTCCTTGTACCATTTTCCGCTTCAAGTTTATTTGTCTTCACGCCTCTCTCTCTGTTATATAATTTGTTTATTCGTTGTTTAATTTGATAGGGCTGTCGTGGAGGTTCCCCAGAGCGGCTCCAGCATTGCTTCGTCTTTTCGGCGTTCCCCATCTCCCCCTCGTGACAATGGCACGCGCCCACTGAGCCCAATTCAGGAAGGCTTGGTGGCTAACCCGGATCTTAGTCTACCTCGTCCAGAGGAGGGCAACTTTGGTGTAGGGGGGAGTGGTGCCGCCGAGGACAAGTTAAGGCCGGATGCTCCCAGCTCCTCATCGGCTCAGCCGCAACCCGTCGTCCCCGAGATAGCAACAACAGTAGCAGCACCAACGCCAACACCAGCACCAACACAAGCATCGGCACCCGTACCACCAGCAGCACCAACATCATCAGCAGCAACAACAACAACACAAGCACCAGCACAAGCACCAACTCCTCCTGTCTCGTCCGAGTCTTCCAAGACTCGGCGAGAAGACCCAACTAGCATTAAGGCTGCACCCAAGTCCAAATCGGCAGCTCAAGCTTCAGCCTCCCAACAACAACCCAAGGCCAAGAAAGGCTCTGGTGCCACTAGAGCATCATCTATCGAGGCTGGACAGCGCACCCTTGCGTCCATGCTGTCGAAGAAAGATGCCTCCTCCGGGTCAGCTGGCAACAAACAACTTGCACTGCATACCAGCCATGTTGCCGCCCTAGTTGCGAGGAGAGAGGCCCACACCAAAGGCTTGGTCGCGCCCCACATGCTTAGTGGAGAGAGCTATCCTCTGGGTTTGATCGAATATGTCGATAATTAGAACAAAGCGGAATTCGTCGATCCAAATGACGATCTCCCGGAGAAATTTGGGCCCACCGAGTTCAGCGCACAGATGAACACGGCAGCCAAGGCTATCAACATTGCTGGCCGGATGATGGAGGTATGCTACTTTGTCTTTTCCTTAATATGCACAAGTGCTTAGAGATATCTCCATTAGTCCCCGAGCCTCCGGGAGAGTAACTTGTAACTCGGCTGGATGCTCCTTAGAGAACTAGCGTAGCTCCTTAGTAGCTTAGAATATGCACACACCTAGAGCCGGGTTAAGTTCCACTTGGCCCAGATTTTGTACACTTCGAATATGCACACACCTAGAGCCGGGTTAAGTTCCACTTGGCCCGGATTTTGTACACTTCGAATATGCACACACCTAGAGTCGGGTTAAGTTCCACTTGGCCAGATTTTGTACGCTTCGAATATGCATATAGCTGGGCCAACTTTGCTCTTTTCAGATCACTACCAATCGTCGAACTGCTGAGTTTCGACGCCTCTTGGACTCACACAAGGTGGTGCGCTCGAAACATACTGCTCTTCTTGCTGAGTGCGAGAAAAATGGTAAGTTTTCTCTTCGACTTCTCCCCCATCTTTCTTTGTCTTTTCCCGCCAAATTAATCTATCATTCGGATTGCACAGCTGGAGTGGAGGCCGAAAATACAATTATGAGAAAAAACTTGGACCAGATAAAAGGTAATTCGCTTTGGTTACTAATTTTCCGTGCTTTCTCTCCTTTCTCCTGGGCTCGGCAGATATTCATACTTCGGCTCTGCTGGGTCAACAAATCGTTTCAGCATCCCTTGAAGATAGTGTGCCCATGCCTGATATGATGCTGCATTTTCTGGAACAAGCAGGGCAACATCAGGCCGAGCTCAAGAAGAAGGATGACGAACTTGCCAAACTCCGAGCCAAGGATGATGAACTTGCCACGCTCAAGGCTGAGATGAAAAATCTCAAAGAGCTCCACAAGATTGAGATGGACAAGGCTGGCCAAGACTTCACCGAAGAGCGAGAACGTCTTAGTCTTCAACTTACAAAAGACCAAGAGTTGCTGAAGGAAGCCGACGTCAAGCTTGACTCGGCTAATGTTGAACTTGAGAAGCTCCGGAGAGGCGTGCTGATTGTACCAAAGAGCTGACCCGGATCCATAGTCATATCTCCCGTAAGATCTTTTCCTTCCGCCGACGTGTATTCCTCCGGGTTAAACTGCTTTACTTATTTCACTTGTTTTGTTTCCAGGCAAATTCCCAGAGGGCGATGCCGTTGCGGCTAATGCCGTTGCCAAATTCCGTCGGCAGAGGGGTACCCCAACTGATCCTGGCATGAATCCATTCCTTATGACATGGAAGATCTGCTAGCCAGCCTATCCTCCCGGATTGAAATTGTGAAGAACTATGGTTCGGGTCTCCTGGATTCAGCCGTCCGGATCTTCCATGCACTTTGGCCTGGTGAGGATCCTCTGGAGGGATCAACTGCTTTGATCAACAAGCTGATGGACTGCGAGACCCAGCTCGACCTCTGGAGGGAATCCGCCGCTCGTGCTGGAGCTGATAATGTCCTCCATTTTATCCTCATTGGTATGAAAAACTGGACTTGAAGCTCCTCGAGCGCTTGCGTACCAGGTCCAAGTGGTCGAATTATCCGGATTGGGTTGCTCGGCACAAGGCTTGTGCCCACAACCTTATCTAGTTTGCCCCTGTCCATGAATGGAACGAAGGACCAAGCTTCCTTGGCGTCGTTGATGAAGAATACGTCGAAGATGGTTCGGATGACGAGGAAGAGGACAAAGCCTCAGATCTCGAAGATAATGAAGATGATGACGAGGCTGAAGCTAACCCGGACATCGAGGATGAAGCCGCTGCTCCACCCACTAGCACCGAGTTACACCTTCCTGCTGCTGCTCCTTGAGCACCAAAAAACACTTTGAAATTTATCAGATCCCCGGTATGCCGGGTGCATATGTATCAATCATACTGATTATATTTTGCTACTAAGATATTCACGCTGGATTAACTTGGGCGTAATCCCAGAGTTTCATTTTCTTGTTTCTTCAATTTCATGGCTCGGGTCGCGTCTACCTTGATTCGGTTTTGTGACTTACGAGTCCGAGTTTCAAAAATTAACTTAACAATACTTGGAAACTTTAGGATTAGCTCAAAATAAACCAGCATAGTAAAGGTAAAGTAAACATAGGGTTAGTCTGAACAATAAATGTTGGCTCGATTACGTTCCTTTCCTTAGTCGTTTTTTGTGTGCTACGCATTTCCAAGCTTGTTCTCTTGCTCGCCATGAAGCCAATTCTTGTTGGACAGCAGTGAGTCGAAGAGTTGCATTTTTGGTGCTCACACACTACTAATCCGGCTTAGGTAGAAGCAACTTAAGCTAACCGACATAAAAATAAATAATAAACAAAGGCAGTCCCCGAGTGTAACACCCTCGAATCGGCCCTATGCAAGTTTTAGCCCTTTCCGCCAAACCCGCATAGAAACGATTCAAGGACGCCCACCAGGCACTTTCGTGCGGGTGGAAACGAAGTAATACCATTACACAACAGTTCTCGATGGGACCCACAGAACAGATACATATACAACAGCGACTCCATGAGTCAAGAATACAGATATACTATACAAGATCCAATCACCTTGAAAACGATAGAGCGTCCGACTACAGACAAGATGCAAATGGGGCTAAGAGCCCTGAAGAGTAACCAATGGCGTCCATAACCCTGCTAACGACGTCAATCTAAAACCTGCTAAAACAAAAGGGGTGCCGACAAAGGGCAAAGGAAAAAGAGGAGCGTCAGTACTGAGGCCAGTACACGGCGAGGCTAGAATTCGGCGGCTCTCGCCTACATAGGTATGGTGGACTGAAGCGGCAGCGCAACATGCACTAAACAACCTATAGAGACTCGATTCAACTATCGGCTATTAGAGAGAGATAAGAAAGACCTATCCGGATCCAACCTGATAGTAACACCAAACATATCCATCCTGGTATTCCCCCTCGAGACCAAACGAGGAAGTCAAACCGAGGAACTCACACAGTTGGCAATTTTATTCATTCGATTATAGTTGTATCACTTACTAGTCAGATATAGATAGCATGAGTCATCCTGATAGCAGAAGTAGTGGGCAGTTTTAATCACCATTCCGTTGTAGTTGGAACATTTATTAGTCAGATAGAATTGTCCTGAGGAATCCCAAAACCCAGCAATTGTTGGCACTTTTAACACATTCCATTGGAGTTGCAATACTTACTAGGCAGATATAACAAGACACAAGGAATCCTAGCTCCACCAGTTGTTGGCATTTTTATTATCCATTCCATTGTAGTGAAACTGATTACTAGTCACATATTAAGTCAAATTTATAACACTACTTTAGTTATGCTTGTCTATGATCAAGATACTGTGCTCCAAGTCGTCCATAACTTCGGACACGGCTTTCAGAAAGTTTTACCCTGCAGGGGTGCACAAATAGCAACACACACTCGATCAACCTCGGAAAAACCAACTCAAAACCCAACGAGGCATTCACGACAAAACGATCACAGGATTCATAAAATATTTCAGGGGGCCACCCCATTAAGCTACCCGCAACGAAGTTGGCTGTCTCCGAGACGGACCCAAGGTTTGCGCCAATGGCTGTAAACGACTGGGAACCCGAAAGTGTGACTGGGCTTGTCGATACCGCGAAAACACTCCGCAATCCTAGACAGTACAGGTGCTCCACGCACAATCTTAAATAAAGCAGTAAAACATGGCATAAGTACATGATAGTAAATAAAATCCCAAACTAGTTTGTGGCCCCAAGAAATAGAAATGAATCAAGCTCTGGCTCAGGGGGGTCCACGGCCTCCCGGATGTGGATAGTCCGAAAAATCAAGGAACAGGTATCAGGTACTCGGGGTCCTACGAGACACAAGTGAGCGTGGAAGAACCAAATAACATCTATTGCCCACCGATGCCTCTACATTAGTTATATCTAGCAGTTTAATAGTTGTGTTTAAAGTCATGATCAACTCCACCACAAACATCTTCCAGCATTCCAACAACTATGGTACTTGACAACACGAGATCACACCTGAGCAAGCGACTACGACTCGCAAGGCCAGCTATCTACCAAACACAGGTAATAAGAGGTGTCCAAGGCAATATAGAGGCTGCACGGGGTATAACTGGTGTACGGAAACTAAAGCATCGCAACACGGATACCAATAGATCAACAGGAGGAAATAAAGACTATAAATGCAAAATAGGTAGAAGGGGGAGAGATGCTCGCCTGGGAAAACACTGTCGACGGACCATAGCCGGAGAACTTGTCGGTACTCGCATCAACTCATTGGCCTAATCCGCGAAGAAGCAAAGCGCTAAAAGAAACACCGGATACACTATTTAATACTACGGCAGAAGATCCGGCATGATTATGAGATGATGCAGATGCGGTGCAATTATGCAGTATTAAACGGAACCGGGGTCCCGGCAATTAATTAGACGGTTCAAGTTGTTTAGATACCCCGCAATTTTAAATGTTGTATTAACAGGGCGAAACATGGCATTGGTTCGCTACGCCAATTTAAATGGAGGCGCTAATAGACAGGAATAACCCGCATATGCACTCCATATTTACTTATGAGGTGAATCGGCATAATGCCCCCAAACCACAGACAAGTATGCATGCATGAACAATTTAATATGCGACAGATAGTAATGTCATATTATAAAAATAGGGGCTTAGGGTCACACATCTGGGTTCGGAAGATCTTGGATCCCGGGGGTCCGGGGTCCGGTCTCAGGGCCCGGATCTGGGGTTCGACAAGGATCGGCCTCGGCGGGATCGTCCTTGGACAACAAAAGTAGTTCTTATCGCATCCGCGGTCTCCGGGTCCGTGTCGCCGGTGTTCTGGGGAGGAGGTCTTGGGACGCCGAGGGGTCCGGCATCGGATCGGTCTTGACGACGAGAAGAGCTTGGCGTACGAGGGTTCGGTGGGGGTTGGGAGAACTTGGTTCGGCATCGGTGATCGAGGGTGACTTGTCCGGTGCCGTTGTCAACCTCCGGGTACCGCGGGTCTTCGGCATGGTTCCTTTAGATTCCGTGTAGGAGATCGGTCGGTGGTTCCTCGAGTGTCTTTGAGGTCCGGCTTCGGCGGCCTTCGAATTTTGCACACACCACTCACATAACCTGCACTCTACCTCCTCACCACCAAACATCAACAACGCAGATCAGATAAGAATTTTACATCATGAAACCCGCACAAGAACCAAAAAGGAGATGGCCACCAACGTGATTAACCCCTGAAAGAAAAGAACACAGCACCCTCATATGGCGAGCATGTGCAAGGGTGCGGCCGGTGGCGAGGACGCGCTCGGCGATGGGGTCGAGGCAGCAGGTGCCGACGGTGGGAAGACAGTGGCTCGATCAAGGACGAAGGCGGGCCCGCGCTCGAGGCGCGTGTGCGGTTAGCAGCGGCCAGAGAGGCGGCAGGCGAGGGCGCTGGCTCGACACGGGAGGGGTCGCCGGGTAGGGAACTTGCGAGGCGGTGGCGCGGAACGGCCGGCCGCACGGCACGCAGAGGCGGCCTACGCGGCGAGGAGCGAGGGCGAGGCTCAGGTCGAGGAGGCGCCGGTGGGGTCGCGCGTGACAGCGCGGACGTCGGTGGCATGCGGTCGGGCAGACGGAGGTGGCACTAGGGCGGCCAGGGCCGGCCCAGTGGAGGGAAGAGGTGGTGGTGAGTTCGCATGAGCAGAGGCGGCGGGGATGGGCTCTACGGCGACGGGGGGGAAAAGCTGGGGCGAGGAGGCAGGGCCGATGACGATGCGGGGTCGAGGAGGGCGACCCTGGGCACGGAGAGGAGAGCGGGCGCGGGGACGGGGCCCGCAGGGAGGAGTTAGGCGGCGGCGATGACTCGATCGGGGTGGGGCGCTCGGCTTGGGCTCGGGAAAAGGAGGAGAAGAGAGATGGAGAGGGGCGCGTGGTGGGTGGTGGGACCAGGTGGCCGCGGGGCTGGTCGTTGTCGATCGGGGTGGCCAGGGAGGCGTGCGCGCGGGTAGGTGGGGGTTGAGCGGCAGGTGGCGTGGACAGGAGGGGAGTGGGTTGGGGCAGGGCGACCAGGTGGAGTGGGGAGGCATGCAGGTGGGATGAGGTGGCGGCCGGGGATAGGCCGAAGTGAGATGGAGGGGTGCCAGGGTGGCGGCAGGGGTTGGTGGGCGCTGGGTGTGGTGGGGCTGGCTAGATATTTTGGGGGTGGCCGGCTGGGCCGGTTCGGGCCTAGCGGCTGCCCCTTAAAAAATAATATAAAATTTTATTTGTTTTAAACGGGGCGTTTGAAATACGTTTGTAGACGAAACAAAATATTCCAGATAGCCGGGGTTTTTGATTTAAAATAAAAGCGGGGGATATTTAGAAAACAAAACTAGGATTTTAGAAAATAGTTTTAGACAAACCATGCATAATGACATGACGATGCTCAAATGCAATGTGGCATGGTGACATGAGCATGCGGTCATGATGATGCAATGCACAAAAACACAGCGATTTTCTAGTAGTGGTTTTGCCAGGCGCCACACCGAGTTACTGCTCGAGGTGCCAAGATTTCATTGATAAACTCATTGCCGGTATACATACCGACATATGAGAAACCCGGATACAACACTTCTTTGATAAGTGTAGAATGGACGAAGTAGGGCTACATTCCATGGACGCTTAGATTCCTCGCCAGACCTATCCGCCTTGTTCTTCTCCTGCGGTTGTTCATCAAAGAGATAATAAGAGTCATTGTGCAATGCTTTGCTTACAATGAATGGCCCTTCCCATGGGGGGATAACTTATGCATGCCAGCAGTACGTTGCACCAACCGGAGTACTAGATCACCTTCCCGGAAGACTCGGGGATTTACTTTCCGGCTATGATAGCGTCGGAGATTTTGCTGATATATGGCGGATGTGGACAATGCCAATTCTCTCGCTTCTTCCAGCAGATCAACATCATTTTGCCGGGCTTCTCGCACTTCGGCTTCCGTGTATTGGGTGACCCTAGGCGAATCATGCTCTATGTCGGCTGGTAATACAGCTTCTGCCCCATATACTAGAAAAAATGGCGTATAGCCTGTTGATCGATTCGGAGTTGTTCTTAAACTCCACAGTACCGCTGGTAGTTCTTCTATCCAGGACCCCGCTGATCTTTGCAGCGGCTCAATGAGTCAGGGTTTTATCCCGGATAAAACTAATCCGTTGGATCTTTCCACTTGTCCGTTTGATGCGGGGTGGGCTACCGAAGCAACGTCCAGCCGGATCTTTTTATCCCGGCAGAATCGCGCAAATGTTCCTTCAGCAAAATTAGTGTCGTTATCTGTTATGATACTGTGAGGGTAGCCATATCTCAGGATGATATATTTGAGGAATGACACGGCTGTAGCTCCATCACATTTTCTTATTGGCTTTACTTCAATCCATTTTGTAAACTTATCAACCATAACCAAGATATGGGTCATGTTTCCTTTTGTTGGCTTAAATGGGCCAACCATATCCAAACGCCATACGGCAAATGGCCAGGTAATCGGTATGGTCTTGAGCTCCGACATTGGCATGTGTGTCTTGGTAGCATACCACAACCATTGCATTTTCTTACTAGATCCTCTGCTTGCTCCAAGGCACTTGGCCAATAAAACCCATGCCGGAAAGCTTTTGCTACTAAGGCTCTAGATGAGGCATGATGCCCACATTCCCCTTGATGTATATCTCGGAGTATGTCAAGCCCTTCTTCTGGGTCAACACATCGTTGGAGGACATTCGTGAAACTCCTCTTGTATAGCTCGGCGTTGATAATCGTGTATGCCTTTGTGCGCCTCTGAATTTGCCTTGAAAGCACTTCTTCATTGGGCAAATATCCATCCTTCAGGAACTGGAATATGTGCAGTGCCCAAGCTGGTATGGCTCGCACCGAAAACACATCCTCGTCAATTTCCAGTTTATCCACCGACATAACCTCTGTTGGATCACACTGCGCAGTCCCCGGGTTTGCCGAAGCAGTCCCCGGGTTTCCTGAACCACTTCCCACATCAATGTCCATGGGCACAACTCTGAACTCCGGATCAGCCGGTATATAGATTGACTCAGACTCTGGGGATGGCCTGATAGATGGCTTTCTGAGGTGGTCTACAGCTACACCTGGCGGGATCGCTTGTCGGGTTGATCCGAGCTTCGACAGTATGTCCGCAGCCTCATTTTCCAGCCGAGGTACATGGTGAAATTCGCACCCCTCGAAGTATCCTGATATCTTCTGCACATGAAATCTGTATAATGCCATGTTTGCATCTAGAGTGTCCCATTGCCCTGAAACTTGCTGAACTACCAAATCCGAGTCACTGAAGCACTAGATTCAACGTATTCCAAATTCTTTTGCTACTTTGAGTCCATGCACAAGTGCTTCATATTCTGCAACATTGTTTGATGCTGTGAAGTGGATCTGCAGCACATACTTCAGTTGGTCTTTCTTGGGAGAGGTAAGCACAACTCCGGCGCCTAAACCGGTTTTCGTTTTTGATCCATCAAAATGCATTCTCCAATAATTCGGATCTGGCAACAGTGGCTCATATTGCATCTCGGCCCAATCTAAGAAAACGTTGGCCACTTCCTGAGACTTGATCGCATCTCTTCTGTCGAATTGTGGAGCATAAGGGGCTAACTCAATTGCCCATTTTGCAATCCGGCCGCTTGCATCCTTGTTGCTCATTATTTCAGATATGGGGGCTTCACATATCACTTTGATGGGGTGCTCTTCAAAATAATGCTTTAGCTTCTTAGCTGCCATATACACACCATATGCCATCTTCTGATAGTGAGGATAGTTTTGCTTTGATGCTGATAATACCTCGCTCAGGTAATAGACTAGCCTTTTCACTGACTTACCCTCCTCGTCGCGCTCTACCACAATCACTGCACTTACAACTCGGTTGGTTGCGGCTATGTAGAGCAACATTGGCTCTTTTGATAGTGGAGAGGCTAACACTGGTGCAGTGGCTAACATTTTCTTTAATTGGATGAAGGCTCCATTAGCCTTCGGCGTCCATATGAACTTGTCTGACTTTTTCATTAGTTGTAGAGAGGCGGTGTCTTTTCTCCCAACCGACATACAAACCGACTTAAGGATGCCAGGCAACCAGTGAACTTCTGGACATCGTTAAGGCACTTTGGCAATTCCATTCGCTCTATGGCCCACATTTTAGTCGGGTTAACTTCGATACCTCGGCTGGAGACAAGAAATCCGAGTAATTTTCCAGCCGGGACACCGAAGGTACATTTCTCCGGGTTAAGCTTCATTCGGAACCTCCTTAAGTTCGCAAACGTTTGCCAGATATCGTCAAGGAGCGTTTTGCTTTCCTTGGTTTTTATTACCACATCATCTACATACACTTGCACATTTCGACCAATTTGATCGTGTAACATTTTTGCATACATCTTTGGTACATTGTCCCTGCACTACGTAAACCAAAAGGCATGGTGCGATAGCAATAAGCCCCGTACGGGGTAATAAACGCAGTCTTTATTTGATCATTTGGGTTCAGAGGTATCTGGTGGAAACCAGAATATGCGTCTATGAATGACAACAGTTCACACCCAGCAGTAGAATCTATGACCTGATCTATCCTTGGCAGTGGGAATGGATCTTTTGGGCACGCCTTATTCAGGTTCGTGTAATCGATGCACATACGCTAGACCACTGCCACATTCGGATCATCTTTCTTCTTTTCCACAAGCACCGGATTAGATAGCCAATCCGGGTAAAGCACTTCCATGATGAACCCAACTACGAGGAGTCAAGCTATCTCATCTCCAATGACTTTTCTCCTGTCTTCGGCGAAGCGGCGGAGAGGTTGCTTCACCGGCTTTGCTCCGGATCTCACATTTAAAGAGTGCTCAGCCAACTCCCTCGGAACACCTTGCAAATCCTGTGTGGACCAAGCAAAAATATCCCGATTCTCTTTTGATAGTGGAGAGGCTAACACCAGTGCAGTAGCTAGCATTTTGTTTAACTCGATGAAGGCTTCATTGGCCTACGGCGTCCATATGAACTTATTCGACTTTTTCATTAGCTGATAGAGAGGCAGTGTCTTTTCTCCCAACCAACATACAAACCGACTTAAGGATGCTAGGCAACCAGTGAACTTCTAGACATCGTTAAGACACTTCGGCAATTCCATTTGCTCTATGGCTCGGATTTTAGTTGGGTTAGCTTCGATACCTCGGCTAGAGACAAGAAATCTGAGTAATTTTCCAGCCGGGACACCGAAGGTACACTTCTCCGGGTTAAGCTTCATTCGGAACCTCCTTAGGTTCGCGAATGTTTGCCTGATATCATCAAGGAGCGTTTTGCTTTCCTTGGTTTTTATAACCACATCGTCAACATATACTTGCACATTTCGACCAATTTGATTGTGTAGGCATTTTTGCATACATCTTTGATACGTTGCCCCTGCATTACGTAAACCAAAAGGCATAGTGCGATAGCAATAAGCCCCGTACGGGGTGATAAGTGTAGTCTTTATTTGATCATCTAGATTCAGTGGTATCTGGTGGAAACCATAATACACGTCTATGAATGACAACAGTTCACACCCAGCAGTAGAATCTATGACCTTATCTATCCTGGATAGCAAGAATGGATCTTTTGGGCACGCTTTGTTTAGGTTCGTGTAATCGATGCACATACGCCAAACCACTGCTACATTCGGATCATCTTTCTTCTTTTCCACAAGCACCAGATTAGATAGCCAGTCCAAGTAAAGCACTTCCATGATGAACCTGGCTGCTAGGAGCCAAGCTATCTCATCTCTAATGACTTTTCTCCTATCTTCGGCGAAGGGCGGAGATGTTGCTTCACCGGCTTTGCTCCGGGTCTCACATTCAAAGAGTGCTCGGCCAATTCCCTCGGAACACCTTGCAGGTCCTGTGTGGACCAAGCAAAGATATCCCGATTCTCACGGAGGAAATTGACGAGCTCGCTTTCCTATTTCTCAGTTAACCTGGCACCAATTGTTACGGTGTGCTCTAGGAACAGATCATCAGTGGGCACTTTCTTTGTATCCTTTGTTGCTTGAAATGAGACACTTCCATGCGGGTTACTCAGCGCCGGCATATACTGCTGCATGGACTGAGCCAATGTCGCTACTTCCTGGATCTTTCTCTTTTCTTGTGCAATCACGAGCGACTCGGCCGGGTTAGACCCGGCTGATGCACACTCAATGGAACGTCGGAAGTCCCTAGCTGTGGTAATTACTCCATTTGGCCTAGGCAACTTCACCTTCAGGTAACTGATGTGAGTACTTGCCATGAATTTGTTCAGGGCTGGCCTGCCGAGTAATCCGTGATATGCGCTTTCTAAGTTCACAACCTCAAACTCCAAATTCTCAGTTCAGCAATTATCCCTTGTGCCGAATAACACATCAACCCGGACTTCTCCAATGGGTTCACATGAGATACCAGGCACAATGCCATGGAAAGTTGTCCTTGTAGCATGGAGCATGTTCTCCGAGATACCCAACTTGTGCATTGTATCCACGTACATGATATTGATGCTGCTGTCATTGTCGATCAGCACCTTGGAGAACCTCACATTGATATTTGGCCCGATGAACATTGGGTCCAGCACCAGTGCATATGAACTAGGACTCGGCATGATCCTAGGATGGTCCTTGATACTCCAGGTAATTTCCTGATCAGACCAAGGCATATACCTCGTTACTGCCGACATAACCGCATTCACTTCCATATGTCGGCATTGCAAGCTTTTTCTATCCGTTTCCTCCGTGGTAAACACACAGTAACTCTGGTGATGCTCCCTATATTCATTTCTCCCCTCATTGCCGGGATATCTTTGATCTGGCTGATGCTGGTTTTCCACCTGATGCACTGCATCCCTTCTCTCATGATTCTCATACCTCGGCGAAGGTGGTGGCAACATTAATTGTTGCGTATTTGCTCCAGAGAGCAGTTGCTGCCTAGGTAACTCCTGCTGAGGTTGATCGTTCCGAGGTGCCTGAGCATTCACCGAGCCACTTTGCTCTATCTTCCTCATCCACTCACATTGCCGGGTTGTATGACCCGCCGGGTTACTCGGATTTGGCGTGTGAAATTTGCACGGCTGATCCAGCATTGCTTCATACGTATACCTCGGCCGTTCTTTCTTTTCTTGCCACTATCTCTTTTGCTCGGGCGTCCAAGTTTTCTTGCCATCATTTCTTGGAGTCCACTGTTGCCCTCTAGTTTTCTAACGTTGATTACTCCCTGCTCCGGGTTGATCTTGATTTCCAGTAGCAACTTGTTGCGAACTATACCAGTAATCGGGTCTATCATCTCTTCTCTTACTCTGGTAATCATTTCGCCGGGATGATCCGGCTCCGTCTCGCTGGTAGTACTCCTCATTTGACTCGTTTGACACTAGCCGGGGTTGAGTCGGATCACCCAAAGCATACGAATCAGCAATCCGGATTGTCTCTGCCAGTGTAGTTGGCATATCCCTTTGTAACCTTTGCCATAGCATGCTTGCATATCTACACCCTTGTGCAAACCAAGCTATGGCCTGAGACTCAATCACGCCTTCACATGAGTTTCTCACGTTGCACTAGCGAGTTAGAAATTCCTGGTCTGTTTCATTTGGTCTCTGCTTGCACATTGCTAAGGTTTGTGGCGTATTCGGCCTCTGATACGTGCTCGAGAAGTTACTGACAAACATTTCCTCAAAATCCAGCCAGGAGTTAATACTACCGGGTGGTAAATTGTTTAACCATACCCTCGTTGGCCCCTCCAGCATCTGAGGTACGTATCTCACTGCCCATCTCAAATTGCCTGTCACAATTTTCACTGTCGCTACGTAGTTGATTAACCAATCCTCCAGCTTGGTGCTGCCGTCATATGTTTTCGTGCCTCTGGGTAACTGGAAGTTAGGTACCGGAGGCTCTTTCATGATCCGGGGCCCAAAGCACGCCGGAACCGGACGACCTTGCCCCTCAATTTGCTCTGACCTGTAGAGTCGATCTAGCTTTAACCTGGCATCATCAGGCAGCAAGTTCCTGCTTCCCAATCTTGACCCTATCACATGATGATCCGGCCTATGGTATCCTGCATTCACCATTTCCGAATCGTCGTCATTGTATCTGTCTTGCTCTTGTTGAGCATATTTCTGCCGCATACCCTGGCCGGCACTCTGCTCTTGCCGAGGTACATTCCGCTGCTGCTGTTACCGAGGTAGGTTTTTCCCTGCACCCGCCGAGTTACGATGTCCGGCATTGCCGTTTTCAGCATTTCTCTGACCGGCATTGCCTTGGTCGCGGTTACCTTGGCTAGCTTCACCTCGGCTGACACTTTGTCAATCCTCATTTCCCTGTATTGCTTTTCCTTTCCCTGCCCTTGCCGGGTCATACAGGACTATCTGTTTGTTTCTCCTTGCCGAGGTTACCACTTCCTCTCTTCTAGGGCCATCATGAGGGGATGATGATTTTTCCGGATTACCCACTGCCGAATAAACGACCTTGGAGACCCCAGCTCTTGCCGGGTTAGCCCTGAGAAACTCTTCATTCTGTCTGTTAGCGAGTCGAACTAACTCGTTGACCCTCTCCTGCTGTCTTTGCCGAGCTTCACCCGTCAAACCTTCTAGTTCGGATGCAGCCGCATCCGCTGCTCTAAGGTTCTTTGTTGGGGTGTTGTACTTCGGCAGCCCCATGGACAACAGGTTCTCTGATTCCTCAACTCTAGTCTCACCCTCTTTGTTCATTTCACTTATGAGGTTTCTCCCTTTTACTTTTACAATATCTATCTTATTTGCTCTTGCGTACTCGCGCAGCGTCATGTTCAACGACTGCTGAGCCGCGGCTATCTTTTTCGCACCCTCTAGTATTTTCTGCCTAGTTTCCTCTAACTCGGCCTGTGCCTGAGCCGGATCTACCATAGGTCCTATGGGGCTTGCCAAGCTATCTATCGCCTGCTGCAGTACGTTTTCTGGCCTCTCTAGCGGAGGACCTCTACTTTTCCTCGGCGCCTTGGGTGTTACCTTCGGATCTGGTGCCGGGTCCTTGCTCGCGCCAACGTTAGGCGCTGTCATCATCACCTCAGCGCGGTCAGGAGAGCGAGTGATACGCGCACCGTAAGCCGCGCTAAGGGGTGGCTCGCCTCCCTTGACGACGTGCTGCGGGTGAACGCATGACACATCGATGCCAACGTAGATCTTGTGGGCGCCAAGCTTGACGAAGATGCCATTGCACGGTGGAGGTCGCTTGTCAAAGCTACCAGCATTGTCGCTGACGTAGTCCAGCGCTCCAAAGCGCTGAACGAGCCCAGAGACGATGCGCTCGCCATTGCCGATGATGTTTCCCGTCCGGATCTTCACTCCTGCTAGCGCCGCTGGCCCCACGGTGGGCGCCAACTGTCGTGGTGGTGTCACGGCAAATGCCATGGATAGGCTAAAGGTGGGGCCAATATGCACTATAGGAATCTAGGGAGGGATAGTGTGGTGATTCCACACTCAGATGCTTTGCATTCTCAAAGTTTACTGAGTTTACAGATGCTCTTTGAGCTGTATTGGGGAGAGGAGGAAGAAGAAGCTCTCTCGCTCTCACCACAACTTATCTCCCAATGAACAAACTACTCACCCGCCAGCCCTTTCTACAGAAGCCCTAGCGCTCCTTAATAAGGGGAGGCTAGGTTGCCAGCTAGGGCATACGTGGAGGCATATTCCTAGAAATATGCCTCTCCCAAAATAGCAAATCGACCGGGTCTCCTTTTCCCTTCGTAAGCCATGCAGAGGCTACGTAACCCTCTACGGCGCCAGCGTCAGCCGACATAGGCTACGTCACCTTTGTCGGCCACGCCCCGCTGGTCCCTCCCTCTGTTCGCTTCGCTCACGCTCCAGCGCACAGAGACCACCTTTTGACCAGCAAGATACCTTCCTTCTCTTGCAATCCTGGTATAATCCGGCCCCGTGGGTACCTGCATACAAGTACAAATAGCCTGCCGGCATACGACATACGCCGGCCGGGACTCAGTCAGGTGGACATCCTCCGGTCCGGGTTACTCCGTGAGTCGGCCTGCCTTGAGGTGACCCAGCCAGCTTTTGCTTTGACCTTGCGGTACCTCAGCTAACTCGGCCTTTATACCCCGGCGTGACCCTACCCGGGGGTATCCCCCCAACAAAGTGCGTAGACATCAAGCTATTTTCGGGCTCCGTTGCCGAGAGGTAAGGTAAAAGGTACTCACATCTTCTGGCTACTAAGCTATCTTCTTGCACTGTTGTTGGTGTGTGAGTGCTCAAAGTTATTTCCTTTAGATTTTGCAATTATATCTTTTTGTTTCTTGTTTTTATTTTCACTAGTTAGGCTTAATGGAAAACAACAAAAAATTAGAGAGCTTTATAGTATTTATCTTGAGTTAGGACATGAAGTTTTTGAAGAGAAAATTTGAAAATCTATGGAACTTTATTGGCATGCTAATAGCAACGTTGTTAGTATGAATTCTTTGGACACCATTATTGCTAATGCTATGGAAAAGTCTAATCTCGGGGAAGCTAGTTTTTATGAAAATGATCTTTTTAGTTCCCCAACTTTGGAAGATAGCTATTCTATTGCTTATGATGATACCAAACCTCCAATATATGATGATTACAATGATGAATATGATATTTTCAGTCCACCGACTATTGAGGAGAAAATTAATGATTACAATATGCCTCCTATATTTGATGATTATGGTGATGAGAATAATAATGATAGCTATTTTGTTGAATTTACTCCCACTATAATTAATAAGAATGACTATGTTTATATGAGGAGTATTAATTCTTTTATGCATGTGGATCATGATAAGAATGTTTTATGTGGTAGTTATATTGTTAATTTTATTCATGATGCTACTGAAAGTTATTATGAGAGAGAGAAACATGTTTTTATGTGTCTCAACAATATTAAGTTTCCCCTCTTTGACCACTTCTTGTATCTTGATTGCAGGGTTGCTTGAGAGGGGATAGCTTTACCACTTCCTTCCCGAGTTCGATAAACCTTGGGTAATCCACTTAAGGGAAAACTTGCTGCTGTTCTACAAACATCTGCACTTGGAGGCCCAACAATTGTCTACAAGAATAGAAGTGCGTAGACATCATGGAGCCTTTGTGGTGTTTCTTGGGAGCCCTCCAATTGAGTTGTGGAGATTTCCCCAAGCCTTGTACGGGTTCGGTGACCGCCCTCAAGTGTCCCATAGTGGATCATGGGTAGCCCTTTGTGGCGATCTCACAAGAGAATAGGGTGAACCTTTTGTGGCGTCGGTGGCTTGCGTGCCTTCGCATCTTGGGGTGAGGCGTTGGGTGAGCATCATGCCACCACACCTCAATGTGAGCCATTTGTGGCGTTCAAAGTATATTGCGCCATCGCACCTCTCCAACGGAGACGTAGCTTCCTTGGAAGTGAACTTCGGGATAACAAATCATCGTCTCCGCGTCCATCGGCTATCTCTCAACCGAGCCTTTTACTTATGCAATTTATATTGTGATAGCCATCATGCTTGAAGTATTATATCGTGCTATCACCTTGTTGCTTGTCTTGCTTAGCATAGGTTGTTGGTGCACTTAGTTGAACCTAGTGGACATAGGTTTTGGCTTAATAATTTAAACGTTAGTTTTATTCCATATTTATTAGATCTTAAATCGTTATAATTTTAAAACGCCTATTCACCCCCCTCTAGGAGACATCCATTTCCCTTTCAGAGTGTTTCACCACTTAGTAAGTGAGTGAGAAGAGGAATCATACACGCACCCTCCTCCTCTCCCATCTGTTCATCCACTGCGGTATTAGTCTCGAGCCGAGCTTATTTTGCTGCTAAGGAAAATTATGGTTTTGACGGATGCGTCACAGTTAATCGATTTGGGTCGCTCTCGGATTGTGGGCTATCTATCACCACCCAAACGTGCACGATGTGAACTCGGCTCATGTTGTACCTGTTAGGGTTTTTCCCGAACTTCTCTATATAAAGTCTCGAAGGGTTTCCATCGCACACACAAAACATAAACTAGGATTTTGTCATCTCTCTGCTTGCGCAATCACGATAGTATGCTCCATCACGAGCGCCGGCGTGCCCTAGCGAACGAGAGAGGAGGTCTTCGGAACCACTCTCCTTTGTGATCTTATAATATTTTTGGGAAGCGCTCCGTGCGACTTCTCAAGTTCGTCGTCACGGTTTGTTTATCCGGTCGTTCCACGGGACCTTCGGTTCATTGTCTTCAACACTGCCTTATTCGACCGGTCTTCGCAACCTCTGGACCAACGGCTACTCCATCTACAAACAATCAGTACATGCGCCATATTCCGATCCGTTGTTCTACTATGCCTTTTGTAGAGTTTGCACCGGTACTGCTCATGTTGATTAATACATCTAGGAAGTTTGAGTTTGACATGTTAGTAACTTTTGTCGTCGTATTTAATATTCTGGAATTAATCGTGAAATTGTTGACTAGTTTTCTAACAGTACCTACATTAACAATTGCCAAACTCTGTGTTTAGTATCAAGGAATCTTGAGTACGACTGGTGAGTTGAATAAATTCAGATATGAAAAACATCTTGATCCTTTTCTCCGATAATCATAACTTAGCTAAACAGGACACATGTCACTGTATCACAACGAATTTGCATTTTTAAACTAAGAAATAAATTGACCATAAGTTAAGCACTGTCGCACCATATGGTTAATTGTTTGCCTAGCAACCTCCAAAAGGATCCCAAATATGCTGGACCAAGTACTGTGTTAGCTAACTTTTGGTCCATTTATTTGTTCAGACCAAACATGCAAGTATACAACAACAATCAACTGCTAGAACTTAATGAAAACAAACTTGTGTGTGTCCTCTCGCCGTTTACGAAAACTACTACTCCATCAGCACCAACAATTACGAGAAGAGTACAACTCTTATAAGTGCTCGTAGTACAATACAATGAAAGTTGACAATAGTTAGTTAGTCACCGGTGTACCACAGGTCACTGATGTCTAATGAAGACGTTGTACTCGACGGTGGCGTCGCCGGTCTTGAGGTCGAAGGTGTGCGTCCTGGCCTGCGCGTACCCGCGTGCCCACCTGAAGACTCCCGTGCCGCCGACGACGGCCATCTCCCGCACGGCGGTGGCCACCTCGTTGCGTCCCATGATGGCGACGCTGCTGCCGTTGTACCTGCCGGCGGTGAAGACGAAGTTCATGTTCATGAGCAGCGCCAGCGCGTCCTTGCCGGCGCTGACGTACGTGCCCTGCGCGCGGCCCAGCAGCGCCGACGAGCCCAGGCCGGGCCCCTCCGTGAGCGCGTCGTCGATGACGTAGACGGCGCCGAAGAAGGACTTGGAGGCCTTGGTCCTCGCCGCGCGCGCCACCGGCACCGCCGTCGGGCTGGCCCCGCTCACCACGTCGTGCCAGTACACCTTGATGTGCGTCTCCTTCTCCTTCCCGTCCACCGCAGCTGCTACGGTGAGGAGGAGGACGACCAAAAGCGCGACGGAGGCCATGGCTAGCTGCTGCTGCTGCTGCTATGCTCTCTCTTGCCGTGTGCGTGTACCGTGGAAGTAAATGACTACGTGCACGCGTGCCCGTGTATTTATGCGCGTGGGAGTGAGAGACCGCTTCTGCGGCGTCTTGGTGCTCCAATCTTCATACATGTACCTTGGTGTATGGCGTGTTGCTTCCGCTGAAATGTTTGGTTAGGTGCCATTACGGAGCCATGGAGGATAGGCTTTTTTCTTTCTTTTCGGGGCCATGGAGGATAGGCTGGAAAGGAAGGATGACACTTGCTCTCCACGGGAAGTATACACGTACAAGTGACCCCGATCAATCGACGGTGTCTGTAATTTGCACGACAGCAGCCTATCAGCTGTCTGAGATGTTCTAACAATCTGACTATCTGAGAATCTACCAATCATTTTCTAGTTATTAGGTGGCTAACGTTTCCACAGTGCTGGTACCGCGTTTCGTACCTCAATGCTCTAAATCGATTTCTGACTATTTTGGGACGAAAGAACTTCAGTTATTGGTTGGTGCAACGTAAACATGAGCATGAAGGGACCATGGCATCATGCAACAACCCACCAAACTTTTCTTTTGCAGGGGAGGATCCAACCAGACTTTTCGGTTTTGCTAGATCAGAGAGTGCATGTGAAATGCTAGAGGACACCTACCGAATACTAGCCTTGTGAGTGGTTTCCTACTTGGATAACAACACTTGATATGTCCTCAACATGAGAAAGGTTTCCGCAGCATATTTCTGCCCTTGAAATTGTAGATAATCACTTGTATTTATTAGATCCAAAACTTTAAGCCTACGACAAGATTGTTACAAACAGTAACTAGAACACCTTATCAACATGAATAATAAGGAGTAGATGGAATTTTACTGGGTGCTGGAGTTGAGGAAGACGTCATTGCTGCCCGGTTGGTGCAGGCTTGTGCAGTAGTCGAGAGAGATGATGCCAGGAACGTACGGATACCCTCCGGCCTCCAGCGGCACTGCCTTGGCACCGGCGGGGTGTGGGCTGGCCTTCCCGTCACTGATGCGCGTCCCTAGATCGGTAGGGTTTTGGGGATGTAGGGGAGTAGGAAAAGCAAACTGTGGACTCGAGCACCAGATCGCTGCCAGGCTCCCCTCGTTTATATGGCGCAGGCGACACGGGACCAACCCATCGAGTTGGTTTTGGTGTCCCCGACCAGGGCGCGTTAGATACGTACGAGGTGCTGAAAATGTTGGTTTTGTGGGCCCTCGTTTGACTTAACGTTAGTTTATCCTTACCCTTTTATTTGACTTTGTCTCTTGCATGTTAAACGTGACAGATCAACACCAACATTCTCCCGCTTGATCGTTAGGTTTAAATTCATTTTCCCATTCTTCATAGGGATAATACACCAAAGTGAGACGTTGCAACAGTCAATGAAATATTGTTAAACTTCAACACTTATGACATACCAGCTATTTCGAAGTGGATAACATTTTACTTAATGGGAGTGCCTCTTTGTAATTGTCCCTTTATTCCGAAATCACAAGGCTTCCAGTAGTCCCATGATGGCAACATGCTCATGAAAAATACTGGGTGGTAAGCCTTTCGTTAGCGGATCCGCAAGCATACGAGTAGCACTAATATGCTTAACATCGATAGTATGATCCTGAATTCTATCTTTCACAACATGAGATTTTATGTCAATGTGCTTGGCAACAACACTTGACTTGTTACTCATATAGAAAACTGCGGGTTTATTATCGCAGTACAACATAAGTGGTTTAGAGATGCTGTCAACCACTTTAAGCCCGGGAATGAACTTCTTTAACTATATAGCCTGCCCAATGGCCTCATAACATGCTATAAATTTTGCTTGCATCGTAGATGAGGCGGTTATTGTTTGCTTGGAACTTTTCCACAATATGGCTCTCCGGAAAGTGTGAACACATAACCTAACGTGGATTTCTTACTGTCCACACAACCGGCATAATCAGCATCTGAATAGCCAATAACTTCTAGGCTATCAGACCTTCTATATATAAGCATGTAGTCTTTAGTGCCTTGCATATAACACAAGACGTTTTGTGCGGCCTTCCAGTGGTCTAATCCCGGATTCAATTGGAATCTGCCAAGCATTCCCGTTATAAAAGCCAAGTGAGGGCGCGTACAAACTTGTGCATACATGATGCTTCCGACAGCTGAAGCATAAGGAACCGACTTCATCCGATCAGTTTCAATTTGGTTCCTTGGACATTGAAATGTCCCAAACTTATCGCCCTTGACTATTGGAGCAGGTGAGGCTGAGCACTTATGCATATTGTATTTCTTTAGTACTCGCTCAAATTATGCCTTTTGTGTGAAGGAGTTATGCCCTAGAGGCAAATAATAAAGTGTATTATTTAATATATCTCCTATATATTCATAATACGTTTCATACTATGCTATAACTGTGTTAATACAAAACATTAATACACGTGTGGTATGTAAACAAACCGTGTCTCCAGTTACCTCTAGTGAACTAGTTCATTGGTCATGAGGATGGTCTGCGTTTCAAGATCATGGGCATTTATGCCAACTGACAATAAGGTCATGTTATTAGTTGAATAACATGATAGACAAACATCCGACCATTATATCTTAATGAGATCTAGTTACAAAGTTCACCATTGATGATAAAACACAGAGAACCTCGCAACATGATCCTTTGACTGTGAGGTAATGCAAATCACCATTCCGGAAGAAGCTTAGATGGTTATCAAGAATAATCTCATAACAGGGTGATCAAAAAGGTGCCACTCAGGTTTTCCGAAGGGATGCGTAGAGGAGTACATATCAAGACCAGGATTTGTCTAGTCCACGTAACGGACAGATACATGTGGCCATCTCGCTGACGTTGCATTGATAAAGCTTGCAAGCATGTGACTAGGTCACAAGAATGTAACGACATGAGAACAAGAAAACAAGTTCATCGGTAACAAGATCGAACTAAGGTATGGAGATACCGAAGATCAAGTCTCGGATGAATTAGGTATCGAATGACAAAGGGAACGGGGAACGACTATCTCACGGTTCGAGCGATTGTATTCGTGAAACGCACGGGGGTCACATGGCCATCCAGGTCCCTCTGTTGATCATTGATGTGAGAGTGGTCTCAATCATGTCCTGTTGGGGGGATACCCCCGGGTAGGGTCACGCCGGCGTATAAAGGCCGAGTTAGCCGAGGTACGGCAAGGTCAAAGCAAGTGTTGGCCGAGTCATCTCAAGGCAGGCCAAATCACAGAGTAACCCGGACCAGAGGATGTCTGCCTAACTGGGTCCCGGCCGACCTATGTCGTATGCCGGCAGGATGTATCTAACTCGTATGCAGGAACAGGTGTGGCCGGATTAACCAGGCATGATCCGAGTTATATCAGGCTTGCAAGAGAAGGAAGGTATCTCGCTGGTCAAAAGGAGGTCACTGTACGCGGGAGCATGAGCGAAGCGGACAGAGGCTAGGACCACCGAGGCGTGGCCGACAAAGGTGGCGTTGCCTGTGTCGGATGACGCTTGCGCCGCAGAGGCTCACGTAGCCTCTGCATGGCTTACGACGGGGAAAAGTGACCCGGTCGATTTACTATTTTGGGAAGAGGCATATTCCCTGGAATATGCCTCCACGTATGCCCTAATTGGAGACCTAGCCACCCCTATATAAGGAGGGCTAGGGCATCTGTAGAAGGGGTTGATCTCTAGTGGGTTGAGTTTTACTTAGTTGGTTCTTGGTTTCTGAGAGCTAGTTAGTGGTGAGAGTAAGAGAGTTCCTTCTTCCTCCTCTCCCCAATACGGCTCAAGGAGCAATTGTAACCTTGGAAACCCACTGAATACAAAGCAACTGTGTGTGGAATCACCACATTATCCCTCCCTGGATTCCTCTAGTGCATATTGTCCCCACCTTTAGCCTATCCATGGCATCTGTCGTGACACCACCATGACAGTTGGCGCCCACCGTGGGGCTAGCGGCGCTAGCAGGAGTGAAGATCCGGACGGGAAACCTCATCGGCACCGGCGAACGCATCGTCTCCGGGCTCGTTCAGCGCTTTGGAGCGCTGGACTTCGTCAGCGACAACGCTAGCTGCTTCGGCAAGCGACCTCTCCTGTGCAACGGCCTCTTCGTCAAGCTTGGTGCGCACAAGATCTATGTCGCTGTCGATGTGTCGTGCGTTCACCTGCGACATGTCGTAGAGGGAGGCGAGCCACCCCTTAGCGCGGCTCGTGGGGCGCGTATCACTCGCTCCCCTGACCACGCCGAGGTGATGATGACTGCGCCTGGCGCTGGCGCGAGCAAGGAACCGGTACCAGATCCGGAGGTAACACCCAAGGCACCAAGGAAAAGTAGAGGTCCTCCACTAGAGAGGCCAGAAAATGTGTTGCAGCAGGCAATAGATAGCTTAGCAAGCCCAGTAGCAGGAGTGGTAGATCCGGCTCAGGCGCAGGCCGAGTTAGAGGAGACTAGGCAGAAAATACTAGAGGGTGCGAAAAAGATAGCCACGGCTCAGCAGTCGTTGAACATGACACTACGTGAGTATGCAAAGGCAAATAAGGTTGATGCTGTAAAAGTGAAGGGGAGAAACCTCATGAGTGAAATGAACAAAGAGGGTGATACTAGAATTGAGGAATCAGAGAACTGTTTGTCCGTGGGGCTGCCGAAGCACAGTACCCCGGCAAAGAACCTCAGAGCAGCAGATGCGGCTGCATCCGAGTTAGAGGGTTTGACGGGTGAAGCCCGGCAAAGACAACAGGAAAGGGTCAATGAGTTAGTTCGGATCGCAAATAGACAGAATGATAAGTTGCTTAGGGCTAACCCGGAATGAGCTGGGGCCTCCAAGATCGTTTATTCGGCAGTGGGTAATCTGGAGAAATCTGCTGGAGCTGCATCATCGCCTCATGGTGGCCTAAGAAGAGAAGAGGTAGTAACCTCGGCGAGGAGAAACAAACAGATAGTCCCATATGACCCGGCAAGGGCAGGGAAAGGACAAGAAGTGCAGGGAAATGAGGATGGACAAAGTGTGATCCGAGGTGAAGCTGGCCGAGGTAACCGCGACCAAGGCAATGCCGGTCAAGGGAATGCTGTGAACGGCAATGTCGGATAGCGCAACTCGGAGGGAGCAGGGCAACCGCAGCAGCGGAATATGCCACGACAAGAGCACAGTGTCGGCCAAGGTATGCAACAGAGAGTAGCTCCACAAGAGCAAGATAGATACAATGATTGTGATTTGGAGATGCTGAACGCAGGGTATCCCAGGCCAGACTATCACGTGATAGGGTCAAGATTGGGAAGCAGGAACTTGATGCCTGGCATAAAACTGGATCGGCTTTATAGGTCGGAGCAAATTGAGTGTCAAGGTCCTCCGGGTCCAGCGTGTTTTGGGCCCCGGATCATGAAGGAGCCTCCGGTACCTAACTTCTAGTTACCTAGAGGCACTAAGACATATGACGGCAGCACAAAGCTGGGGGATTGGTTGATTAATGATACATTGCAAATGTATCTATAATTTTTGATGTTCCATGCTTGGTTTTATCTACTTTCTTATGTTTTGTTCCAACTTTGGAGTACTTTTCATACACTTTCTTGGACTAACCTATTAACAAGAGCCACAGTGTTAGTTGCCTGTTTTCTACTGTTTTGGTTCCAGGAAAGTCAGAAAATCAATATTCTCAGAATTGGACGGGACAAAAGCCAAAGTTGATATTTTACCGGAAGACTCACGGAGCCAGAAGACGAGACGGAGAGGGGCCACAGGGCAGCCACACCATGTGGTAGCGCGAGCTAGCCCTGGCCACGCCACCAGGTGGTGTGGGCCCCCTGGCTGCCCACCGACCTTGCCATCTGGCCTATAAGAAGCCTCCCGATGCATAAACCCTAAAAAGTCAAGCCTCTAGCCATGAAAAGTTCTGCAGCGCCGCCGCCACCGAAGGGGAGATTCAGGGGACAGAAAGTCTCTGTTCCGGCACCCTACCGGGACGGGGAAGTGCCCCTGGAGGCATCTCCATCGATCTCCACCGCCATCTCCATCACCATTGTTGATTCCCATGATGAGGAGGGAGTAGTTCTCTCTCGAGGCTAAGGGTTCTACCGGTAGCTATGTGTTCATCTCTCTCTATGCATGATCATATTGTGATCATGAGCCTTGTAATCTATAGATCTACATTGCTACTCAAGTGCTTAATAGATCTCTACTCTCCCCATGTGTGTGAAAGTGACAACGTGCTCACCATGGTGGCACTTAGGCTAGAGATTACAGATACTTGTTATGAGTTATATTTGGAGTTGGATGTCTTTATGAAATTGTGGTGTTTGTTGGAACCATCTAGTGCTCAAGGTGACAGTGTGGGGTTTTCTAGATGGGAAAGGCTTACTTTGAGGTGTGCTGTTATAGCCCTACCATCGATTAGAGTGTCCAACCGGAGAGTAGTTAAGAGTAGTATCATAAAGAGAAGATATTTATATGAGAGTGTTCACTAGTGAAAGTATGATCCCTAGGCCTTGTTTCTAAGCATTGATAAACCGTTTGCAACTAGATCTGTTACATGTTTGCTTCCTTCCATCTTTATTTCAGTTTGCCGTTAGTCTGTTCCACGCCATCAAGTTATTTTCTAGCACCGTTACCACTTATAATTATCTATACCACTTGTATTTCACTATCTCTTCGCCGAACTAGTGCACCTTTACACCTAAAAAGTGTATTGGGTGTGTTGGGGACACAAGAGACTTCTTGTATCTTGATTGCAGGGTTGCTTGAGAGGGAATACCTTTGACCACTTCCTCTCTGAGTTCGATAAACCTTGGGTGATCCACTTAAGGGAAAACTTGCTGCTGTTCTACAAACCTCTGCACTTGGAGGCCCAACAACTGTCTACAAGAATAGAAGTGCGTAGACATCAAGCTATTTTCTGGCGCCGTTGCCGGGGAGGTAAGGTAAAAGGTATTCACATCGGAGGATTAAAGAAGAAGAACCTCCCATGGCAAACGCCTATTTTCTGGTGTGAGTGCTCGAAGTTATTTCCTTTAGATTCTGCAATTTTATCTTTTTGTTTCTTGTTTTCACTAGTTAGGCTTAATGGAAAACAACAACAAAATTAGAGAGCTTTATAGTATTTATCTTGAGTTAGGACTTGAAGTGTTTGAAGAGAAAATTAAAAAAACCTATGGAACTTTATTTGCATGCTAAGAGCAATGTTATTAGTATGAATTCTTTGAACACCATTATTTCTAATGCTATGGAAAAGTCTAAGCTTGGGGAAGCTGGTTTTGATGAGCATGATCTTTTTAGTCCCCCAAGCATGGAGGAGAAAATTTACTTTGATGATAGTATGCCTCCAATATATGATGATTACAATGATGAGTATGATATTTTCAGTCCACCTACTATTGAGGATAAAATTAATTATGATTACAATATGCCTCCTATATTTGATGATTATGGTGATGAGAATAAGCATGATAGCTATTTTGTTGAATTTGCTCCCACTACAATTAATAAGAATGACTATTCTTATGTGGAGAGTAATAATTATTATATGCATGTGGCTCATGATAAGAATGTTTTATGTGATAGTTATATTGTTAATTTTATTCATGATGCTATTGAAAATTATTATGAGAGAGGGGAACATGGTTTTATGTGTCTCGATAATATTAAGTTTCCCCTCTTTACGTTTGAAAATTTTGAAGTTGCACTTGTTTTGCTTTACTATGCTTGTTGCTTTGTGCTTTCATGACTTGTTTCTTTACAAGATTCCTATACATAGGAATTGGGTTAAACTTAAATGTGTTTTGAATTTGCTTCTTGATGCTCTCTTTTACTTCAATTCATATTTCTTATGTGAGCATCTTCTCAAACTATCATGCCTAACTTAAATGCATTAAAGAAAAGTACTTATTGGGAGATAACCCAAAAGTTTTAAATGAGTCTTGGAAGTTATTACCTCTGTAATAACCGCTCCTTATCCTTTTTATTTGCTTTTTGTGCCAAGAGTAACCTCTAATGAGAGAGAAGTAATGATTGGGAAAGTTGTTGTCCTAAAACAGATTTATGTGCTTCACCGTAAAAATTCGTGTAAAATCTCTGTAATTCCTTTTGAGGCGTGAATTTGTGTGCTTCTGACCCAGGTTTTTATCTAACTTTCGTTAGTTCAACACTTTTTGATTTGAGCAACAGAAGGTCTTCGAAAGAATTCGTCTTTACCTGCTGGTCTGTTTTGACAGATTTCTGCCATTTTCTGCATTTGTTTCTTATTGGTTCCTTTTTGAGTTCTTGTGGGAAACTGAGCTTTTTGAGGGAAGTGCTACAGTAGCTAGTGTTTTGATGGAAGTTTTCTTGGTGTTAAAACTGAACCTTAAGATTTATTATCTTGAGTGCACTAATGTTGCTAATAAAGATTGTGTGAAGTTTTGTATGAAGGAAAATTTTTAGGTGTATGGAAGGAATGAGTAATGAGATGAAGGATGGACTAAAGCTCAAGCTTGGGGATGCCACGCGTGTCACCCCAAGAAATATCCAAGAATTACAAGCGTCAAATCTTGGGGATGCCCAAGGCATCCCCTTCTTCATCAATAAAAATCCCAGGTTTCTTCCAAATGCTTCATTTTTATTGTTTCATGCACAGTTGTGTTTTTCTTAGAGCGTCTTCTTTTTCGTTTTTGTTTTGGTTTTTCGTTTGCTTTGGTTTGCTTAGTTTTCTGAATAAATTGGTTGGACCCCCCTCTTTCGTACGTTGGTTTGCAAATAGTTTGGTTTGGTTTGGAAAAGAGTAGGAAAGTTCATACTTATGTGGTAAAAAGAGCTCGTTTTTTACGGTGGCCTATGCTTTGTCATGCCATGCTTGATATTGTTTTGGCTTTATGCTTAGGATTCTTTGCTGTAGCATGACTTGTTCTAAACAATTGAGATTGCTTAATGTGCCTTGGATGAATCATGCGTTGTTTTAGCATATTAAAGCATAGTATAGTGGTATTCTCCTTTGATGCTTTATTTGGGTTGACTTGGCGATGGTCACACCATGTTATGACTATCTCAAGTCATCATAGCCTTTATGATCCTTTAGTTTTCAACTTGTAGTATCACTTTATGCTTTGATCAATGATGGTTTGTCACTCTGCATGATTATGGCCATTATTGCTCTCTTAGTTTGTCGCTCCCAGTATTTTGCTAGCCTCCACAACAAAGTATGAGTCCCATTCATGCATCCAACTCCCTAAACCAAGTTATTCCAAAGAGTCCACCATACCTACTTATTATCTTATGTTATTCCAAGTATATTCATGCTTTTGTTTACCTTCATAATTAAACTTGTTATGAGAAAACTAGTGATTAAAGCTCTCACGAACTTGATGGCACACTTTACTTTCTGTATTTAATAAACTTGAACCATTGGGTCCTTCTTTGTTGCGTATATGCTTGCGCTTTATAAGTTGAAATTAGCATAACCATGTACCATGGGGAACGCTTTCAACATTGCACTTGTACTTTGTACCCCGTTGATATCATGTTATTTTGCTTATGGATCTCGGCGGTGTGAAATAAAAGTGGAACTTGTAAGATCATGGAGTTTGTATATGTGTTAGAGAAACGCCTGGGCCACTGGTCTAATCCATGCTGACATGGTGGAAACCTGTAGCGTAACCATAATGAGCTGTCTATGAAGCATCCTTCTTATAAAAAAGTCAGATATTGAGAAAAAAGAGAAAAAGAAAAGAAAAGAGATATGAGAAAAGAGGAAGAGAGAAAAAAGCACCATTTTCCCATGGTAAATAAGAAGATTGCTGAGATGCTCGTTGTCTGCTTGCCTTGTCATTTTGATATGGGGATTCTTCCGTATCATCGGGCAAGGGGTACCCTGTTGGCGGTTCTTTATGATACATATGTACTTACAATGACAAGAGCTTACTTGTGACTAAAGTTGAGTAGCATGAGGTTCGGTCTTCTAAGTAAGGGGCATGAGATTTTGGTTTATAACTTGTCAAGCATATCCTCTTAGTTGTGTCACTTTAACCTTAATCACTTCAAGATGCTTATGATAGGGGCAATGAGAGCTAAAAGCTATAAGTACCATAATTTTTGGAAGCTCTTTATGAAACTTGAATCTCTGCTTCCTTCTATGAAGGCCTTTCTTCCACTTATATAGTGAGTCTCCACCTTCTACCTTTATGCACCTACTTTGAGAGCATAGTGGCCATTCTTAGTTCTATGTGCATTGTCCCAAGACTATTTGATTGATGCATAACTTGATATTGCTTGTTTTAAACTATTTGTATCTAGTCACTCTTATGAACTTTGAAGGTGTCCTGTGCATTTATATTTGCTACTCTATTAGGGACAAGCTGAATACTATTATGCTATGTTTTCATTATGTGAAACAAACAAACGTCTTGCAAAGCATTGTTATTCATGAATCTTTTGTTTGTGCCTTTTCATGTTGCATCATAGTTTCTTTGTCTTATTGCTAACTTTGTCTTTCATGTTATGATTGAAGTACTATGATCCCAGCTTTGAATGTTTTACAAATACTTTGATCAAGTCTTTGATGGTGCATGTCACCTCAAAAATTATTCTTTCTTTTTATCACTTACCTACTCGAGGACAAGCAGGAGTTAAGCTTGGGGATGTTGATACATTGCAAATGTATCTATAATTTTTTATGTTCCATGCTTGGTTTTATCTACTTTCTTATGTTTTGTTCAAACTTTGGAGTACTTTTCATACACTTTCTTGGACTAACCTATTAACAAGAGCCACAGTGCCAGTTGCCTGTTTTCTGCTGTTTTTGGTTCCAGGAAAGTCAGAAAATCAATATTCTCAGAATTGGACGGGACAAAAGCCAAAGTTGATATTTTACGGGAAGACTCACGGAGCCGAAAGACAAGACAGAGAGGGGCCATAGGGCAGCCGCACCATGTGGTGGCGCGGGCTAGCCCTGGCCGCGCCACCAGGTGGTGTGGGCCCCCTGGCTGCCCACCGACCTTGCCCTCTGGCGTATAAGAAGCCTCCTGATGCATAAACCCTAAAAAGTCAAGCCTCTAGCCACGAAAAGTTCCGCAGCGCCGCCCCAACGAAGGGGAGATTTGGGGGACAGAAAGTCTCTGTTCCGGCACCCTACCGGGACGGGGAAGTGCCCCCGGAGCCATCTCCATCGATCTCCACCGCCATCTCCATCACCATTGCTGATTCCCATGATGAGGAGGGAGTAGTTCTCTCTCGAGGCTAAGGGTTCTACCGGTAGCTATGTGTTCATCTCTCTCTCTATGCATGATCATATTGTGATCATGAGCCTTGTAATCTATAGATCTACATTGCTACTCAAGTGCTTAATAGATCTCTACTCTCCCCATGTGTGTGAAAGTGACAACGTGCTCACCATGGTGGCACTTAGGCTAGAGATTACAGATACTTGTTATGAGTTATATTTGGAGTTGGATGTCTTTATGAAATTGTGGTGTTTGTTGGAACCATCTAGTGCTCAAGGTGACAGTGTGGGGTTTTCTAGATGGGAAAGGCTTACTTTGAGGTGTGCTGTTATAGCCCTACCATCGATTAGAGTGTCCAACCGGAGAGTAGTTAAGAGTAGTATCATAAAGAGAAGATATTTATATGAGAGTGTTCACTAGTGAAAGTATGATCCCTAGGCCTTGTTTCTAAGCATTGATAAACCGTTTGCAACTAGATCTGTTACATGTTTGCTTGCTTCCATCTTTATTTCAGTTTGCCGTTAGTCTTTTCCACGCCATCAAGTTATTTTCTAGCACCGTTACCACTTATAATTATCTATACCACTTGTATTTCACTATCTCTTCACCGAACTAGTGCACCTATACACCTGAAAAGTGTATTGGGTGTGTTGGGGACGCAAGAGACTTCTTGTATCTTGATTGCAGGATTGCTTGAGAGGGAATACCTTTGACCACTTCCTCCCTGAGTTCGATAAACCTTGGGTGATCCACTTAAGGGAAAACTTGCTGCTGTTCTACAAACCTCTGCACTTGGAGGCCCAACAACTGTCTACAAGAATAGAAGTGCGTAGACATCAATTAACTAGCGACAGCAGTAAAAATTGCTACAGGCAACTTGAGATGGGCGGTGAGATATGTACCTCAGATGCTGGAGGGGCCAGCAAGGGTATGGCTAAACAATTTGCCACCCGGAAGTTTTAACGGTTGGATCGATTTTGAGGAAATGTTTGTCAGTAATTTTTCAAGCATGTATCAAAGGCCCAATAGACCACAGACCCTAGCAATGTGCAAGGAGAGACCGAATGAGACAAACCGGGAATTCTTGACCCGCTGGTGCACTATGCGAAACTCATGTGAGGGTGTAATTGAGTCACAGACCATAGCTTAGTTGGCGCAAGGGTGCAGATATGCAAGCATGCTATGGTAAAGGTTACAAAGGGATATGCCAACTACATAGGCAGAGACAATCCGGATTGCTGATTCATATGCCTTGGGTGATCCGACTCATCCTAGGTTCATGTCAAATGAGTAAAACGAGGAGTACTATCAGCGAGATGGAGCCGGGTCATCCCGGCGGAATGATTACCTGGGTAAGAGAAGAGATGAAAGACCGGATTACCGGCACAGTTTGCAACAAGTTGCTGCTGTGAATCAAGATCAACCCGGAGCAGGAAGCAATCAACATCAGAAAACTGGAGGGCAGCAATGGACCCCAAGGAATGATGGCAAGAAAACTTGGACGCCCGAACAAAAAATACAGTGGTAGGAGAAGAAGGACAGGCCGAGGTATACTTATGAGGCAATGCTGGATCAGCCATGTAAATTTCACACGCCAAATCCGAGTAACCCAGCGGGTCATACAACCCGGCAGTGTGAATGGATGAGGAAGATAGAACAAAGTGGTTCGGGGAATGCTCAGGCACCTCGGAATGATCAACCTCGGCAGGAGTTACCCCGGCAGCAATTGCTCTCCGAAGCGAACACGCAACAGTTAATGTTGCCACCACCTCCGCCGAGGTATGAAAACCATGAGAGAAGGGATGCAGTGCATCAGGTGGAAAACCAACATCAACCAGATCAAAGGTACCCCGGAAATGAGGGGAGAAATGAGTACAGAGAGCATCACCAGAGTTACTGTGTGTTCACCACAGAAGAGACAGATAGAAAGAGTTTGCAGCGCCGACACATGGAAGTCAATGCGGTAATGCTAGCGGTGACGAGGTAAATGCCTTGGTCGGATCAGGAAATTACCTGGAGCATCAAAGATCATCCCAAGCTTATGTTGAGCCCTGGTTCGTATGCGTTGGTACTGGATCCAACATTCATTGGGCCAAACATCAATGTAAGGTTCTCAAAGGTGCTGATTGACAATGGCAGCAGCATCAATATCATGTATGTGGACACGATGCGCAAGTTGGGTATCACGGAGAACATGCTCCAGGCTACAAGGACAACTTTCCATGGCATTGTGCCAGGTATTTCCTGTGAACCCATTGGAAAGGTCCGGGTTGACGTGTTGTTCGGCACGAGAGATAACTGCCGGGCTGAGAATTTGGAGTTCGTAGTTGTCAATTTGGAGAGCGCATTTCACACGTTGCTCGGTAGGCCAGCCCTGAACAAGTTCATGGCAAGTTTTCACATTAGTTACTTGAAGATGAAGCTGCCTGGGCCAAATGGGGTAATTACCATAGCTGGAGATTTCCGACGTTCCATTGACTGTGCGTCTACCGGGTCTAACCTGGTCGAGTCACTCGTAATCGCGCAAGAGAAAAGAAAGATCCAGGAGGTGGCGGCATTGGCTCAGTCCGCTCAGCAGTATATGCTGGCGCTGAGTAACCCGCATGGAAGTGTTTCATTTCAAGCAACAAAAGATACAAAGAAAGTTCCTGTTGATGATTTGTTCCTAGAACGCACCATAACAATTGGTGCTAGGTTAAATGATAAATAGGAAAGCGAGTTCGTCAACTTCCTCTGTGAGAATCGGGATATTTTTGCTTGGTCCACATAGGACTTGCAAGGTGTTCTGAGGGAGTTGGCCGAGCACTCTTTGAATGTGAGACCCGGACCAAAGCTGGTGAAGCAACCTCTCCGCCGCTTCGCCGAAGATAGGAGAAAAGTAATTGGAGATGAGATAGCTCGGCTCCTAGCAGCGAGGTTTATCATGGAAGTGCTTTACCCGGATTGGCTGTCTAATTCGGTGCTGGTAGAAAAGAAGAAGGATGATCAGAATGTGGCAGTGGTTTGCCGTATGTGCATCGATTACACGAACCTAAATAAGGCGTGCCCAAAAGATCCGTTCCCACTGCCAAGGATAGATCAGGTCATAGATTCTACTGCTGGATGTGAACTGTTGTCATTCATAGACGCATATTATGGTTTCCACCAAATACCTCTGAACCCGAATGATCAAATAAAGACTACGTTTATCACCCCGTATGGGGCTTATTGCTATCGCACCATGCCTTTTGGTTTACGTAATGCAGGGGCAACGTACCAAAGATGTATGCAAAAGTGTTTACATGATCAAATTGGTCGAAATGTGCAGGTGTACGTAGATGATGTGGTTATAAAAACCAAGGAAAGAAAAACACTCCTTGATGATATCCGGTAAACATTCGCGAACCTAAGGAGGTTCCGAATGAAGCTTAACCCGGAGAAATGCACCTTCGGTGTCCCGGCTGGAAAATTACTCAGATTTCTTGTCTCCAGCCGAGGTATCGAGGTTAACCCAACTAAAATCTGGGCCATTGAGCGAATAGAATTGCCGAAGTGTCTTAATGATGTCCAGAAGTTCACGGGTTGCATGGCATCTTTAAGTCGGTTTGTATGTCGGTTGGGAGAAAAGGCACTGCCGCTCTATCAACACATGAAAAAGTCGGACAAGTTCATTTGGACGCCACAGGCCAACGAAGCCTTTATACAATTAAATAAAATGTTAGCCACTGCACCAGTGTTAGCCTCTCCGCTATCAAAAGAGCCAATGTTGCTCTATATAGCCGCAACCAACCGAGTTGTAAGTGCAATAATCATGGTAGAGCGCAAGGAAGAGGGTAAGTCAGTGCAAAGGCCAGTATATTATCTGAGCAAAGTATTATCAGCTTCGAAACAAAACTATCCCCACTATCAGAAGATGGCATATGGTGTGTATATGGCGGCTAAGAAGCTAAAGCATTATTTTGAAGAGCACCCCATCAAAGTAATATGTGAAGCCCCCATATCCGAAATAATGAGCAATAAGGATGCAAGTGGCCGGATTGCAAAATGGGCAATTCAGCTAGCCCCGTATGCGCCATAATATGACAGGAGAGAAGCAATCAAGTCTTAGGCTGTGGCCGACTTTTTTGTGGATTGGGCCGAGGTGCAATATGAGCCACCATTGCCAGATCTGAACTACTGGAGAATGCACTTTGACGGGTCAAAAACAAAAACCGGGTTAGGCACCGGAGTTGTGATTACCTCGCCCAAGAAGGACCAGCTGAAATATGTGCTACAGATCCACTTCGCAGCATCAAACAATGTTGCAGAATATGAAGCACTTGTGCATGGGCTCAAAGTGGCAAAAGAAATTGGGATACGTTGGATCCAGTGCTTTGTTGACTCCGATCTGGTAATCCTGCAAGTCTCAGGGCATTGGGATGCTTTGGATGCAAATATGGCATTGTACAGGTTTCATGCGCAGAAGATATCAGGCTACTTTGAGGAATGCGAATTTCACCACGTACCCCGGCTGGAAAATGATGTTGTCGACATACTGTCGAAACTCGGATCAACCCGACAAGCAATCCCGCCAGGGGTAGCACTTGCACCTCAGAAAACCGTCTATCAGGCCATCCCCAGAGTCCGAGTCAATTTATATCCCGGCAAATCCGGAATCGGAAGCTATGTCCATGGACATTGATGTGGGAAGTGGTTCACGAAACCCGGGGACTGCCTCGGCTAACCCGAGACTACTTCGCAAGACTCGGGGACTGCGCAGTGTGAAATGGCTGAGGTTATGCCGGTGGATCATATGGAAATTGATGAGGATGTGTTTCCAATGCGAACTATACCAGCTTGGGCACTGCCCATATTTCAATTCCTAAAGGATGGAACTTTGCCCAGCGAGGAAGTGCTCTCAAGGCAAACTCAGAGGAGGGCAAAGGCGTAAACAATCATCAATTCCGAGCTATACAAAAGAAGTGTTACAAATGTCCTCCAACAATGTGTTGACCCGGAGGAAGGGCTTGACATCCTCCGAGATATACACCAAGGAGAGTGTGGGCATCACGCCTCGTCCAGAGCCTTGGTAGCACAAGCTTTCTGTCATGGGTTTTACTGGCCAAGTGCCTTAGAAAAAGCAGAGGATCTGGTAAGAAAGTGCAATGGTTGTCAAAGATATGCTACCAAGACACATATGCCAATGTCGGAGCTCAAGACCATACCAATTACCTGGCCATTTGCCATATGGTGTTTGGATATGGTTGGCCCGTTTAAACCAGCAAGAGGGAACATGACCCACATCTTGTTCATGGTTGACAAGTTCACAAAATGGATTGAGGTGAAGCCAATAAGAAAATGCGATGGAGCTACCGCCGTGACATTCCTCAAAGATATCATCTTGAGATACGGTTATCCTCACAGTATCACAACAGGTAATGGCACAAATTTCGTTGAAGGAGCATTTGCGCGATTCTGCCGAGATAAGAGGATCCGGCTAGACGTCTCCTCGGTAGCCCACCCTGCATCGAACGGATAAGTGGAAAGTTCCAATGGATTAGTATTATTTGGGATAAAATCGTGGCTCATTGAGCCGCTGCAAAGATCAGCGGGGTGCTGGATAGAAGAACTACCAGCGGTACTGTGGAGTTTAAGAACAACTCCTAATCGATCAACGGGCTATACGCCATTTTTTCTGGTATATGGGGCAGAAGCTGTATTACCAGCCGACATAGAGCATGATTCGCCTAGAGTCACCCTATACACAGAAGACAAAGTGCAAGAAGCCCGGCAAAATGATGTTGATCTGCTGGAAGAAGCAAGAGAACTGGCATTGTCCAGATCGGCCATATATCAGCAAAATCTCCAACGCTATCATAGCCGGAAAGTAAACCCCCGAGTTTTCCGGGAAGGTGATCTAGTACTCCGGTTGGTACAACGTACTGCTGGCATGCACAAGTTGTCCCCCCATGGGAAGGGCCATTCATTGTGAGCAAAGCATTGCACAATGACTCTTATTATCTCATCGATGCAAAACCACAGGAGAAGAACAAGGTGGACATGTCCGGCGAGGAAATCTAAGCGTCCATGGAATGTAGCTCTACTTCGTCCGTTCTATACTTAGCAAAGAAGTGTGTGTATCCGAGTCTCTCATACGTCGGTATGTATGCCGACAATGAGCTTATCAATGAAATGGTGGCACCTCGAGCAGTAACTCGGGGACTGCCTTAATAATATTTGTTGTCTTCCGTACTTGTCATAATTTTTATGTCGGCTAGTTTAAGTTGCTTCTGCCTAAGCCGGATTAGTAGTGTGTGAGCACCAAAAACCCAACTCTTCGACTTGCTGCTGTCCAACAAGAATTGGCTTCATGGCAAGCAAGAGAACAAGTTTGGAAATGCGTAGCACACGAAAAACAACTAAGGAAAGAACGTAATCGAGCCGACATTTGTTATTTGGACTAACTTTGTGTTTACCTTGTTTTTGCTATGTTGAATTATATTGATCTAGTCCTAAAGTTTCTAAGTATTATTAAGTCAATTTTTGAAACTCGGACTCGTAAGTCATAAAACCGAACCAAGGTAGACACGAGCCGAGCCAGAAAATTGGAGAAACAAGAAAATGAAACTCGGGGACTACGCCCAAGTTAATCCGGCATGAGCAATTCAGTAGCAAAATATGATCAGTGTGCTTAATACATTTGCACCCGGCATACCGAGGATCTGATAATTTTCAAAGTGTTTGTTATCAAGGAGCAGCAGAGGGAGGTAACTCGGACCAGCAGGTGGAACTCCGGCTTCAGCTTCAGCGTCATCTTCATTTTCTTTGACGTCCAACGCTTCGTCCTCTTCCTCCTCACCCGAGCCATTTTCGACGTATTCATCGTCAACGGCATCGAGAAAGCTTGGTCCCTCGTTCCATTGATGGATGGGGGCATACTGAATGAGGTTATGGGCCCAAGCCTTGCTCCGAGCTATCCAATCCGGATCAGTGGACCACCTTGATCTGGTGCGCATGCGCTCAAGAAGATCGAGATTTATTTTCTCATACCATGTGAGCATGTAGTGGAGGACGGTATCCGCTTCGGCGCGCCCAGCGGATTCCCTCCAGAGGTCAAGCTAGGTCTCACACTCCATTAATTTATTGATTAGAGCAGCGGAACCCTCCGGAGTGTCTTCACCAGGCCAAAGGGCATTGAAGATCCGGACTGCTGCGTCTAGGATATCCTTACCATAGTTCTTCACAATCTCGACGTGAGAAGATAAGATGACCAGCAGGTCCTCCATGTCATAGAGAATATTTTCAGATCCAGGACCAGTTGGGGTACCCCTCTTCTGGCGGAACTTGGCAACGGCGGTAGTTGCAATGGCATCACCTTCCGGAAATTTGTCTGAAAACAAGACAAGTGAAATAGGTGAAGGAGGTTGACCTAGAGAGATTCATGTCAGCTTGAGGAAAGGAACTTATGAGAGACGTGGCTATGGATCCGGGTCAGCTCCTTGGTGCAGTTGTCACGCCTCTCCCAAAGTTGCACAAGTTCAACATTCGCCGACTCAAGCTTAATGTCGGTCTCCTTCAGCAGTTCTTGATCCTTGGCAATTTGGAGGTTGAGATGTTCTCGCTCTTCAGTAAAATCTTGGCCATCTTTATCCATCTCGGATTTGTGGAGTGCCTTGAGTTTTTTCATTTCTGCCTTGAGCTTGGCAATTTCATCATCCTTGGTCCGGAGGATGGCGAGCTCGTCATCCTTCTTCTTAAGTTCGGCCTGATGCTGTCCTGCTTGTTCGAGAAAATGCAGCATCATATCAGGCACGGACACACTATCTTCAAGAGATGCTGAAACAGTTTGTTGACCCGGCAAAGCCGAGGTATGAATATTTGCCGAGCCAAGAAGAAAAGGAGAGAGGGCACAGAAGAAGACTAAGCAAAACGGACTTACCTTTTATTTGCTCCAAGTTTTTCCGCATGATGGTGTTCTCAGCCTCCACTTCAGCTGCGCAATCCGAATGATGAGTTAGTTCGGCGCGAAAAACAAAAAAAGATGGGGGAAAAAGCCAAGGAGAAAACTTACCCCTTTTCTCGAACTCTGCGAGGAGCATATAATGCTTCGAGCGTAGCGCCTTATGTGTGTCCAGGAGATGCTGAAACTCAGCGCTCCGGCGATTGGTAGTCACCTGAAAAGAGAAAGGATAGCTTAGTCATATCCATATTCAAAGTGTACAAGATCCGGGCCAAGTGGAACTTAACCCGGCTCTAGGTGTGTGCATATTCGAAGTGTACAAAATCCAGGCCAAGTGGAACTTAACCCGGCTCTAGGTGTGTGCATATTCGAAGTGTACAAAATCCGGGCCAAGTGGAACTTAACCCGGCTCTAGGTGTGTGCATATTCGAAGTGTACAAAATCCGGGCCAAGTGGAACTTAACCCGGCTCTAGGTGTGTGCATATTCGAAGTGTACAAAATCCGGGCCAAGTGGAACTTAACCCGGCTCTCGGTGTGTGCATATTCGAAGTGTACAAAATCCGGGCCAAGTGGAACTTAACCCGGCTCTAGGTGTGTGCATATTTCAAGTGTACAAAATCCGGGCCAAGTGGAACTTAACCCGGCTCTAGGTGTGTGCATATTTGAAGTGTACAAAATCCGGGCCAAGTGGAACTTAACCCGACTCTAGGTGTGTGCATATTCGAAGTGTACAAAATCCGGGCCAAGTGGAACTTAACCCGGCTCTAGGTGTGTGCATATTCAAAGCTACTAAGGAGGTACGCTAGTTCTCTAAGGAGCACCCGGCCGAGTAACAAGTTACTCCCCCAGAGGCTCGGGGACTAATGGTTATATCACTAATGTTTAGTACATGTTAAAGAAAAGACAAAGTAGCGTACCTCCATCATCTGGCCGGCGAGGTTGATAGCCTTGGCAGCTGTGTTCATCTGCGCGGCAAACTCGGCAGGCCCAAATTTCTCCGGGAGATCGTCGTTATGGACGAACTCTGCCTTGTTCCAGTTATTGATAAACTCGATCAAGGCTGGAGGATAGCGCTCTCCGCTAAGCATATGAGGTGCAATTAAACCCTTGGCATGGGCCTCCCTCCTCTCAATTTGGGCAGCAACGGGGCTGGTGTGCAACGCAAGTTGCGTGCTGGCTGACTCGGGGGCAACATCCTTCTTCGGAGGGGTCTTCTTCAGAAGCATGGACGCGAGCGTGTGCTGTCCAGCCTCGATAGATGCTACCCTGGCGGCGTCAGAAGCTTTCTTGCCCTTGGGCTGCTATTGAGAAGTTGAGGTTTAGGCTGCGGATTTGCCCTTGGGCACAGCCTTGGTGCTAGCCTTGGTGCTAGCTGTGCCTTCTCGCCGAGTCTTGGAAGACTCGGACGAGGCGGAAGGAGTTGGTGCTGCTAGTACTTGTGTTGCTGCTGGTGCTGGCACTAGTGCTTGTGTTGGTGCTGGTTTTGGCGGTGGTGTTGTAGGTACTTTGGTGGTGGCTGGTTGCGGCTGAGCCGAAGAGGAGCTGGGAGCAACCGCAGCCTCGGCATAACCACTTCCCCCTGCTCTGAGGTTGCCCTCCTCTTGACGAGGTGGGATAGACCCCGGAGCAACCGTTGAACCCTCCTGAATAGGGCTCAGCGGGCGTGAATCGTCGCCACGAGGGGGAGAAGGGCTATGTCGGAGGGGCGAAGCGATGCTTGATCCGCTCTGAGGGACTTCCACCGCAGCCCTGCCAAATCAAATGCCGAATAATAACTTACAACAGAAGAAAAGCGTGAACCAAAGGGTTGGATAGAGAGAGAAGTAACTTACTCATCCGAGGTTAATGGCTCCTTGGGCTTCCGAGCCCTCCGAGATATGGCCTTAGTCGTAGGCTTGGTGGAGGCTTTGTCTGCGGACTTCTTTCGCCTCTTGGTTGGGTTGGGAGGCCCGGAAGAAGAAGCAGAAGCAGCTCCCCTTTTCTTGGACGCTACAGGGACAAGCTCGCCCGTGGCGAGAGGAGGATCTTCATGAATCTGCCCACCCAGGTTAGCTGATGCCGGATAGGTGTAAGAAAGGGGGATAGCGTCAAATGCTTCCATCACCTCAACGTCAGAATCATCTTCATCGTCAGGCCAATCTCTAATGGAAGAGAATTTACCAGTATGTCGCTTGGTCGCGTCGGGGAGTGGCAGGAACATTTCCTGATCCGTCTCCTCCTCGTCCGAGGCATCTCGATCCTTCGCCCATTTGAGTGAAGGCTTGGGACCATCCTCGAGAGTTTGCTGAAGAAACAGCTGAGAGAGAAATACAAAAAGATCAGATAAATAACATACTCCGACATAGAATATAACTCAGAAAGAGATCGGAACACGAAAATTACCACTAGAGGAGGCCTGTCCCGGCAGAAATGTTCAATTCCCCACTCCCAATCAGCGGAGAAGTTTTTGTCAGTGGTGAAGAGGGCCTTGACCCGACGAAATATCTCGGTATTGCTCAGTTCAAATGAGGAAGTCCGGTTGGGGTCAAGATGCCAGCTCATATGGCACAGCTTGTGTGTGCGTTTCTGGAGAGGGGAGATCCGGCTGTGGACGAAAGTGATCATCGCATCCTCGTTGCGCATCTTGGCATCTTTCAGCTCCTGAAACCGTTTGTTGACTTGGTTCGCCAGGACTGTGGGTTTCTTGGAGATCCGGTCCCACAGATCCGGATTAGGAGGACCCGGAGCGTAGGGGCGCAGCCGGATCAGATCTTCCTTCGTGCTATTTCTAACATAAAAGAAGGTTCGGGCCCAGCCCTTACAAGAATCAAGCCCCGTGACCCGGGGAAAGACGGACTGTTTCCGGGGGAAATGGAAGTTGCGCCGAACTGCGTGAGTTGTTTGTCCTCCGGGTCAAGCTCCTTATTCGGAATCACATTCCGGCATAGACCGAAAAACCAGATCCAAAGCTCCTTAGTTGGCCACAATCCGACATACCCCTCAATGGTGGAGGCGAAGGAAGAAAGAGATGTGATGGCGTTCGCTGGAAGGTGGTGTGGTTGAAGCTCACAGGTGTTGAGCCAATCGTGGAAAAAATCACTAACAGGAAGCTCGAATCCACGCTGGAAGTGGGAGAGAAACACTACGAACTCACCCGGATTGGGTGAGGGAGCGAGCTCCTCGGTGGTGAGACGGGCAATGATGCCTTCTAGGATACGGCGCGTGCAGTAGAGCCAGTCGAGGTCGTCCTAGCATACCCAGGATCCAGCCCAGGCGCCGCGCTCGGTGTTCTCCGCATCCTCCTCCATCTCCTGTTCCGCAACGGTGAGATCCTCTTCTGTCATGTCTAGGTCGCTGTCCTCACTGGCCCTATCAGCGGTGGGGGCAGTGTCTTGGACTGGCACGGACCCGTGGGGGTGGAGATGCGCGGGAGTGGCGGTGATGCTGGTGTGCAGGGAACGGTGCAGTGGCGGCGCTGCTAAGCAGGTGCGGCGGCGGCGGTGCTGTCGCTGGGAGGAACAAGAAGAGGCAGAGGGGCGCGAGAATGGGGAAAAAGACTAAGGGGCGCGCCCCTCCCCTATTTAACCATGCCCCATCTAGGGTAGTGGGATCGCGTGGTGTGGCAAGGCCACACGGTGTGGCCGTGTATTTTCTAGGTCAGCCAATCCGAGGCGAGCCACAGGAAGGACCACACGGCGCAACGGATCCCACGACGTGACGTTATGATACAGTTAACGAGGAGACAGACACGATGTGACATGTGCAACAGTAACACCTGACATTAACTACGGTAGTCACTGGCGCATGCCCTTAAAATGAGGCAAGTTAATGATTACCCTCCACGTGGGATAGCGTACGAGAGAAGGAAGAATAACCCGGATAACCAAAGGATGACCCGGCCAGCGAGTGAAAACTCGGAATGTGCCAAGGAAAAGTTAGCCTATGGAATCCGTACTATGAAATAACTCGGAAAATGAGCAAAAGGTTTGGAAAATTGAACCTGCCGTGGCCTTAGCAGCTGGAGCTGCTAAGACCGCACCAGCTTCGGGGACTAATGTTGGGGGATACCCCCAGGAAGGGCCACGCCGGGTTATAAAGGCCGAGTTAGGCGAGGTACGGCAAGGTCAAAGCAAGTGCTGGCCGAGTCACCTTAAGGCAGGCCGAATCACGGAGTAACCCGGACAAGAGGATGTCCGCCTAACTGGGTCCCAACCGACCTATGTCGTATGCCGGCAGAATGTATCTAACTCGTATGCAGGAACAGGTGTGGTCGGATTAACCAGGCATGATCCAGGTTATATTAGGCTTGCAAGAGAAGGAAGGTATCTCGCTGGTCAAAAGGAGGTCACTGTACGCGAGAGCGTGAGCGAAGCGGACAGAGGCTAGGACCACCGAGGCATGGCCGACAAAGGTGACGTTGTCTGTGTCGGATGACACTGGCGCGGCAGAGGCTCACGTAGCCTCTGCATGGCTTACGATGGGGAAAAGTGACCCGGTCGATTTACTATTTTGGGAAGAGGCATATTCTCTAGAATATGCCTCCACGTATGCCCTAATTGGAGACCTAGCCACCCCTATATAAGGAGGGCTAGGGCATCTGTAGAAGGGGTTGATCTCTAGTGGGTTGAGTTTTACTTAGTTGGTTCTTGGTTCCTGAGAGCTAGTTAGTGGTGAGAGTAAGAGAGTACCTTCTTCCTCCTCTCCCCAATACGGCTCAAGGAGCAATTGTAACCTTGGAAACCCATTGAATACAAAGCAACTGTGTGTGGAATCACCACACTATCCCTCCCTGGATTCCTCTAGTGCATATTTTCCCCACCTTTAGCCTATCCATGGCATCTGCCGTGACACCACCACGACATGTCCGGAGTGTTTCCGAACCGAAGGATGTCATGCTTAAGGGTAGGGACGCTTAGGGTAGATGAGGTATCGTAAGAGAAATAGAGAGAGAAACCGGAATAGTTTCGGGTAACATCCGATGGAGATCGGAAGGGGTCCGGAAGATGTTCCGGAGTGAAGGAATAATATAATATGTGTATTTGAATGTTAATTGGAGAATTAATATTAAATATATATTTTATTTTATTTTTAAAGGCTCCATATTGCTAATGGGCCTCACCCAAAGGGAGGCCCAATAGGGCAAGGCGCCTAGGGAGTGGGGGGCAGCCGGCCTGGGCTTGGTGGGCCGCCCCAATGGGGCCCACCTAGGGCCGGCGGATGCCCCTAGGTGGCCAGCGGGTGTGGGGATTAGTCCCATACCGCCTGGCCCCTGGGTGGTGCGCACCCCCCCCCCTCCCACTATATATAGGGGTTCCCCCTCCCCTTGGGAATCACCCATTCCCTCTCGTTCTCTCTCTCTCTCTCTCTCTCTCTCTCTTCATCCACTGAGGACTTCTCCGTAATATTGGGGAGGACCTCGTGGGTGAGTTCTCCACCTTCACACTACCGTCATGTGATCTGCGATCCGACATCTACTTCTTTCGCTGCTCGGCTGGATCGGAGTCCGGTTGATGTCTCCTACACCGGACGTGTGACAAACTTCGGAGGCACCACACTTGGGGTGCTGCTCGTCTTCATCAATATACGCCTTCCTGCGTAAGGCGTGCCTCTGTCTGCAAAGGTATGAATATTGTATTCCTTCTCCGTTACTTATGTCTACATAGTATAGATCCTGGTATTAGTGTTCGAGTAGATAGAATTTTTTTGTTTTCTGCTACGGAACCCAACAGTGGTATCAGAGCGGGTCTATGGGTAGACATGTTGTACGGATAGAACACATATCAATATGTGGGCATTGATTCTCTAGTTGCTACCCTCTTTAATGTTATTGTTCATATCGCAGCGCTGTTTGATGAAGCGGCCCCCAACCGACCTCACGTGGTGATTCACGAGACTGGTCCATAAATCAAAGTGGCTTAGGGGGGTGTTTGTCTCTCTACAGTAGTTGATATGGCATTGACACTGGAGGGCCCTGAAAAGGGAAGAAGAACGGCAATCATTGAATCCATGTTGTGGCTCGATGTTCGTAGGTGGGAAGGGGTTCTACTGTGAAAGCCCTAAAGCCGCGTAAAACATGCAATAGTTAATATAGAAGCGTTTATCTTTATTATTGCATAGGGGCAAGTATTATAACATGGCAATGACAAGTTTGTGTAACTTTAAGGCTATTGATAATGATCATAAAGCTATAACCATGTCATAACACTTTACTTTTGAAGTATTACTTATTGTGCTAGTATACTTACTAGACGGTAGCATAATAAGATAATCCCTCGTAGTATTCTAGTTATCGTATTCCCCTTGTGTGTGCACCACCAAGAAAGTTCTTCGATATGAGGCGCCCTGCGGTGAGTAGGGGTCAAACATATCTACATTCGCATATAGTGGGTGTAAGCCATGTTGCACTGCGAATACACACGAGTTATAACTAGCGATCCTGGCACGTTACAGAGACGTGGCCTCGGAATACAAGAGACCGAAAGGTCGAGCATGAATCACATAGTTGATGTGATCGACATTAGGGAATGTCCACCGCTGATACTGCACTGATGGCTGTGTTTAACCGGGGGAGGTGCAGGGGATTGGGATCATGTGATCACTAAACGAGTAGAGGGATATTCGTTTAAGTGGGAGTTCCTTTAAATAATACTTGAACTCATTAGTATGAACATAGTCTAAACACTTTGCAAATCCTTTGTAGATGTCTCGCCCACCCACCTTCAACCTTAGCACTTTCCTCGAGAAGGACAAGCTGAAAACTGATGGAACCAACTTCACCACGTGGTTACGCAATCTTAGGATCCTCCTAGTCCCCTACAAGTTGACTTATGTCATCAAGGCTGAGCTTCCGGCTAAGCCTGCAGATTCCGTCTCCCAGGACGAAAAGAATGTCTGGCAGTCCAAGGCGGACGATTTCTCCCTCATCTAGAGTGGAATGCTCTATGCCATGGAGCCGGAGCTTCAAAAGCGTTTTGAGAAGATGAATGCTTTTGAGATCATTGAGGATCTCAAGGCTGTCTTTGCTCCACAGGCTCGTGCAGAGAGGTATGATGCTTCCAATCTCTTCTTGTCTACTAAAATGGAAGAGCGCAGCAGTATTAGTGAGCACGTAGTCAAAATGTCTGGCTACGTTAAGCGCTTAAATGCCCTGGATTGCAAAATCCTGGAGGAGCTCGCTATAGATAGGGTGTTGCATTCGCTGCCCCTAGCTATAAGAGCTTTGTGATGAACTACAATATGTAAGGGATGACTAAGACCCTTGCTGAGGTGTTCGCCATGCTCAAAACTGCTGAGGTTGAAATCAAGAAGGAGCACACGATGCTGATGGTCAACAAGACCACCAACTTTAAGAAACCGGGGCAAAAGGGTAAAGGCAAGGGTAAAAAGTCTAAGAGGGATGGCAGGTTTGTTCCCAGCACCTCAAAGACTGCCAAGCCTGGCCCTAAGCCCGGCACTTCGTGCTTCTACTGCAAGGGGGATGGGCACTGGAAACGCAACTGCCCCAAGTACCTTGAAGACAAGCGAGCTGGCAAGATAGCCACCCCAGACAAAGGTATATGATATACATGTTATTGATGTATTCCTTACAAGCGCCAGGAGTAACACCTGGGTATTTGATACCGTATTTGTTGCTCACATTTGTAACTCTCAGCAGGATCTGCAGAGTAGGAGGACGAGGTGACGATGCACGTCGGCAATGGCTCGAGAGTCGAAGTGATGGCCGTCGGCACCCTGCATCTCCATCTACCGTCAGGATTATTGTTGGTTTTGAATAAATGCTACTATGTACCCGCATTGAGTATGAATATTGTGAGTGGGTCTTGCTTGTTGCAATACCGTTATTCATTTAAATCAGGAACAAATGGTTGTTCAATTTATATGAATGATGTTTTCTATGTTCATGCTCCTGTATGTGATGGTTTATTCTTACTTGATCTTGATTGTGATACACACACCCATAGTGTTGATGCTAAACATTGTAAGCATAGTGACGATAATTCCATGTTCATGTGGCATTGCCGTCTTGGTCATATTAGCGTAAAGCACATGAAGAAGCTTCATTCATAAGGGCTTCTTGGATCATTGGATTTCGAATCCCTTGATACATGTGAGCCATGCCTCATGGGCAAGATGACTAGGACACCATTCTCTGGAATAGTGGAGAGAGTTGTAGACCTACTTGGGATCATACATACGGATGTATGTGGACCAATGAGTGTCTCAACGTGCAATGGTTATCGCTACTTGTTACCTTTACTGACGACTTAAGAAGATATAGATATATCTACTTGATGAAGCACAAATCTGAAACCTTTGAAAAGTTCAAGGAATTTTAGAAAGAGGTAGAGAATAAACTTAACAATAAAATCAAGCACCTTCGATCGGATCGAGGAGGCGAGTATTTGAGTTATGAGTTTAACATGCACTTGAAGGACTGTGGGATTATCCCATAGCTTACGCCAGCCGAAACACCACAGCGTACTGGTGTGTCGGAACGTCGTAACCGAACCCTATTGGATAATGTACGGTCCATGATGTCTTTAACTGATTTGTCTGTGTCTTTTTGGGGATATGCGTTAGAAACCGCCGCTTTTATTTTAAACCGAGCACCATCCAAATCTGTGGAGACAACCCCATATGAGATATGGTATGGGAAAAGCCAAAGTTGTCATTTCTGAGAGTTTGGGGTTGTGAGGCTTACGTTAAGAAATTGTAGCCTGACAAACTTGAATCCAAATCGGAAAAATGTATCTTTGTAGGATATCCAAGGGAAACCGCTGGGTATACTTTCTACAACCAAGCCAAAGGCAAAACGTTTGTCGTAAGAACCGACACCTTTCTCGAGAAAGAGTTTCTTGCAAAAGGAGCGAGTGGAAGGAAAATTGAGGTAGATGAAATTGTTGACCCTTCTCTCCAAATTCTGAGTAGCGCAATGGAATTTGTTACGAAACTGCTCTCCAACATGGAGGAAGAGCCCATTGATGATGATCAAAACAATGACATCGAGACTCCTGAGGTTCGCAGGTCTACAAGGGTTCGTGCCACTCCTGATTGGTACAGTAGCCTTGTGATGTCTGTCATCCTAGATGAACAGGAAGAACCTGCAAACTACAAAGAAGCTATGGATAGTGCTGACTCTGAGAAATGGTTAGAAGCCATGAAATCCGAAATAGGATCCATGCATGAAAACCAAGTTTGGACCTTGGTTGATCTTCTAGAAGGCCGCATGGCCGTGGAAAATAAATGGATCTTTAAGAAAAAGATAGATGCGAATGGTAATGTAACCATTCACAAAGCTCGACTTGTCGCAAAGGGTTTTCAACAAATTCAAGGAGTTGACTACGACGAGACTTACTCTCCCGTAGTGATGCTTAAGGCTGTCAGGATTTTAATAGCAATTGTTGCGCATTTCAACTATGAAATTTGGTAGATGGATGTCAAGACCGCATTCCTCAATGGTCACATTGATAAAGAGTTGTATATGATGCAACCGAAAGGTTTTGTTAATCCTAAGGATGCTGGAAAGGTATGCAAGCTTCAACGGTCCATTTATGGATTGAAGCAAGCATCTCGGAGCTGGAACCAATGTTTTGATCAAGTGATCAGGAATTTTGGATTTGTCCAAAATCAACAAGAGTTCTGTGTTTACAAAAAAGTGAGTGGGAGCTCAGTTGTTTTCTTAGTAGTGTATGTGGATGACATATTACTCATGGGAAACAATGTGGATCTTACGAAAAGCGTGAAAGCATATTTGAGTAACCAATTTTCCATGAAGGATCTAGGTTAAGCTGCATATATATTAGGAATCAAGATCTATAGAAATTGATCAAGGCACCTAATAGCATTGAGTCAAAGTACTTACATAGAAAAGATTTTGAAGAGGTTCAAAATGGAAAACACCAAAAGGGGTTTTACACCTATGATGAAGAATTGCAAAATGAGTATGACTCAATGTCCTGCAACGGACGATGATAGAGAGAAGATGTCTTACATCCCCTATGCTTCAGTGTCGTTGTATTGGGAACGGCAATACCTAAGAAGGTTAGATAGAGGTGTGGGGACTAGCAGGGAAGCTATCGACGGCGTCCGCAGGCGGGATTGGATACAAGCAAGCGTAGCTGGATGCAGGAAGTACCCAGGTTTGGAGCCTTCATGGTGAGGTAAAACTCCTACTCCTGCCGATCTGACTATGAGCGATATACGAACTACAAATGCTCCTCGAGCTGTATTCCCTAGCTACTGTCTTAAATGCACTGAGACTAACCCTTTCTACTGAGGCCTTGCCTCTCCTTATATAGGCAGAGAGGCAACGGTCTCACTGGCCAATCAAACTGGTGGCCCCCACAAGTGGGTCCCAGCCGACTGGTCATCTACAGTAACCGGTACAACCATGTCCAATCAGAGTACGAGCGGTATGGCTATCATGGCCATAGTGAACGCCGTGCGAGCCTATCGTCGGCATCGGGCCACTGTTCCCGCGTCATCCCCGCAAAGTCTTCGGTATGGCCGAGTAGTTGCCAGTCTTGTCGTCATACAGGGCGTACCACACACTGTTCCGCACATCGCCCTGTCTCTTTGATTGGTTCCGGCTACGCTGATGTAGCCGGCTGCTTCTCGCCGCTCCGGCTACCTCGCAATAGTCAGCCTGGCTTGCCTTGTCCGGCTGTACTTGACCAGCCGGACGCGATCCGACTGCCATGTTTCTTCTCTAGTTGGGGTATCCGGGGGTCATCCCCCCGACACTAGCCCCCGAGCACGTGTGGATTTCGCCCTTAGGTGAAATGTGCACGTGCTCCCTCCTTGTTTTTGAATTTTCGACCAGCTACGCCTGGCGGTTGCGCTACCCGTGACGTCAGTGCTGACACCGGCCACGCGCGCACACGCCATCATTACTCTATGGCGGGGAGTGTAATGTCCCGTCGCACGTCGCCTCGGGGAACTGCCGCCTGATGCTTCGGTTCTTGCTCCAGGATCTTCTATGCACCTCGCGTCTACACACGGGATCTGGGGCGGCGGTTGGGCGGGAAACGCCTCGATGGACGCCACGTGGCGCTGCGGAAGGTTGCCCTCCCGGGCCTTTCAAGGGGCGCCCGAGGGAAGGCCGTTCCTTTCCTTCACTTCCCACACTCCCATTTGGCCTCTTCTTCCTCTACGCTCCTGCTTTCCGCGTTTCGCTGCTACTGTCGATGTAGCCCACTGCGCCGCCCATTTGTCGTTGTCGGCGTTACGGGCCACCATCATTCGTCCGCCACCATGCCCTCCAGCGAACCGGAGATGGCCGCTGAGCACGGAGCGTGGTGTGGCTCCTCCGTGACGGAGGACCACATCCAAAAGTACCGCACCATCCGCGTTCTTCCGTTGGAGGAGGAAGTGGCGGTGAGGCTCGCGCCGGCGGGGGAGGAGTCGCCGCATCCGGCGGAGGGAGAACGGGTGATCTTCCTCTCACACATGGCGCGCAGGTTTGCGCTGCCGGTGCACCCGTTCTTCCTGACCTTCGTCGCCTTATTCGACCTCCGCCTCCACCATCTCGGCGCCAACGCAATCGGCACGCTAGCGCACTTCATCGCGTTCTACGAGAGCTACCTCAGGATCCAGCCGGATCTCGGGCTCTTCTGCCGGCTCTTCCGAGTCCAGCCGCAGGTCCGATTCACGAAGGGGCCGCTGGTCGTCTACGGTGGCGCCTCCATCTACTCCCGCGTGTAGATCGGCTACCCGAAGTTCCGGCTGCACGACACGGTATGACTGTGGCAGCAGTCGTACTTCTACGTCAAGAATCTCACGGCCGTCGACCGGATCAACCTTTTGGCGTTCCAGGACGTGGAGTCCAGCCGGCAGCACTGGGACCTGAAGATATACGGTGAAAAGGCAGAGTCGGACGAGGTGCTGAAATGCATGCGCGCCCTCGTCACTGCCGGACTAACCGGCCTGGACATCACCCTCAGTTGGATGTCCTGGCTGATGATGCCACTACAGCAACGAGCGCACAAGATTGCTTTTACTCCGGCCGGCTGGACCCGACCCGAATGTCTCGCCATGACCCCCGCTACCACAATCTGAAGGAGTGGGTGTGGACGATTACCAAGGAGCAGCTGCTGGAAGGCTGGGCCTTCGGGCTGGTGCCCTATAGTCGAGACAACCGCGCGCCTCGGGTAAGTTCTTCTAGCCGAAATTTCTTTTGTATCTCTTGCCCTTCTTTTTTGTTTATCCGACTGATTTCTCGTACTCGGCAGATCTTCCCCTATATCCTGCACAAGGAGGGCGATGCTCCTCTTCAGACGTTCACGCTCGACTTGCCCGAGCCACGCGCTCGGTGGTCTGGCGAGGAGTCAGACGGGGATGGGGACGCCTTCCCCAGCCGGAATGACGAGCTGGCCGCCGATCCCCACGCGGAGGTCGACGAGGAGGAGGAGGCCGCACCGGCCCCTGATCCGGCACAGCGCCTCGCGACGGATGGTGACTCTAGCCGAACTGGCGCTGGTGGGAGTGGCTCCAGCCGCTCCAGCACCAGCCGGCCTGCCGTGGAGGAGCCGGCTCCCAAGTGGAGCCAGACCGGCGCCCTTCCCCCGAGTCGGCTTGGCCGGAAGAAAGGGCCACCCCCGGTGGTACAGGGGTACGTCCTTCTTCGGGTTCCTTTAGTATCTTTTGTTTCTTTCGTTTTCTCCCTTTTTGCCTTTGGCTTATTTGCTTCTTTTTCCTTCTTCTTTTCTTCTGTCTTTTCAGCACGCTGGTCTCCTTTGGAGCCGCGAGCCCGGCACGAGCGCCGACTGGGTCGTCGCCGCCTGCGTCTGCCTCCGCCCCTCCTTCCTTTGAGGCACCGCCTCCGCCGCCGCCTCGAGCTGAACTGGCTGCCTCGGCCAGAGAGGAGGGTCCTCAGCCGGACGTGGTGGTCCAGCCGGAAACGGTTGAGGCCGCCTCGCGGGGCAGGGACGGCTCTTCTGCGGGAACATAGAGGGCGGTAACCGGCAAGGAGCTCATGGTTGTCGACGGCGACGACTCCGAGGACGAGCCGGGGGAGGAGTGGAGGACAGCGGTGGTCGTCATGAAGGAGTCCCTGGCCGCCAACACCATGGATGACGACGCCTCCTCCGCCGCCTCGCTGACGGATCTCGCTGCCACCCTCGAACTGGCGGTGAAGGAGATCCGGCTGCTGGAGGTCGCAGCCGGCGGGAACCGGTCCTTGGAGCAGAAGCTCGCTGCTGCCAACGGAACCTCCCAGAGTAAGTTTGCCTCGTCCAGAATCATCATTTTTTTACGATAGCTGGTTTTGTCGCAGCTATCCTTGCTGCGGCTATCCTCCCAGAGTAAGTTTGCCTCGTCCAACTCCCTACTGCGGCTACAGAACAAGGATTGGCACGCAAAGGTAGACGGTCTGGAGGCCACCGTCAAGGAGCGTGACGCCTCCCTTGCCAGCTGGATCGAAGCCTTCAACCTTCTCGAGGCCCAGAACAAGGACCAAGAGAAGGAAATCAAGCGGCTGGCGGCGAAAGAGAAGGCCCTGGTGGAAGAGCTGATGCAGGTTGGGCATACGACTAAGGGTAAGTTCCCCTTTTCCGTCTCCTTTGTCTTTCCAGATCCGGTAGCCGGATCTGACTATCTTTTTCTAACAGCATTTTATCCCGGCATAGACCTGCTGGCATACAACCGGCTGCAGGAGAACTGGCCTAGAGTGCAGCCGACGGCCCAGGAGCTCGTCGTTCTTCTCGGCGAGGAGGCTGCTAAGCTTCGCCAAGCGGCGTAGGCCATCTTCTCGTTTCTGTGGCCGGACGCTCCGGTCCCGGAGACGATGGCGCAGCTAGCCTCGAAAGTGGGGGAGGTACCGGCTGTGGTGGACCGGCTACGGGACTTGACGGCGCGAGCCGGAGCGGAGATGGCTCTAGCACTCATGCTCTCGTGGTACAAGGATGCCCGTGTCAAGAAGATCGATGGAGGCTTCCGTGCCGGCGCCGATCTTGCCGCCATCCGCCAGGCTCATCTGGAGCTCCGGGGTTCCGCCATCAAGATCGCTGATTACGTGGATCCCGACGAGGTGCTCACCGACTCAGAGTCCGTTGGCACTCCGGATGCGGAGGCTTCGACGCAGCCGGCTGGGGACACCGGAACCGGATCAACGGCGGCGCCTCCTCCTCCACCTGAGACTGCTGCCAGCCAAGTCGGTCCTCACGGCAAGGTCCCTGCCATTTAGCTGTCGCACCGGGATGTCGGGTGTACTTGTTTATCTTGTCTTGTTTTGAAACTTGTCCGTCTGTACCAGCTGCTTCTAGCGCCGGGTAAACTTATGGGAGCTTCGTCTCCCCTTTCCTTTTAATGTTAGTTTGAACTAGTTTGGTTTGCCTTCAACTTGTGTGTTATGTATGCTCCTTTAAATATTTCGCCGATTGACTTATCCGACTGACTTCGCTCGGCTAAACGCCTTTAGCCGGGGGAACTGCAATTCTAGTGGGGGCGCGCTAGCGCACCCATTGGGTGTAGCCCCCGAGATTCAGAGTAGCTGGCGTAGCCAGGTACTTCGAATCTTCTTTCTTTTCTCAAGTCCTCTAACTTTATCCGACTAGACGCATCTTAGTCGGTTGCTTCCGCTGGCTGGACGCCTGCAGCCGGGGGAACTAACATTCCAGTGGGGGCATGCGAGCGCACCCACTGGGTGTAGCCCCTGAGATTCGGAGTAGCTGGGGTAGCCAGGTACTTCAAATCTTCTTCGTCTTCTCTTGCTCCTGCCCTTGCCCTCACCTGGGCTCCAAATATCCGGCTAAACGCCCTTAGCCGGTCGGGAAACTATCAGATTCCATTGGGGGCGCGCCAGCGCACCCAGTGGGTGTAGCCCCCGAGATTCGGAGCGCTTGATGATGGCAAGGACTTCGAATCTTCTTCTCTTTTCTTCCTGAATTCCGACTCGAAGTAGTCGTAAAAATATACGTACACATACATTCTCACCCGTTAATAGGTTAGTCTGCTAAACTGTAGCTGGAAGGCGGATTTGTTTTTTGAAAACTAGCTTATGCCTTTCTGGACACTTAGTCGTTTTTCCCGTGTGCTCCGCTGTTTTCGCTGCGTCCTTGCCGGGCAGCCGGGTTGCGGTCTGCAGCCAGAATCGAAAGGAGCTGACAATACATTGCTCATGGTACTAACGGCTAGGCAGCTGGATTGTCTTAAGCTAGTTGCGAGGCCGGGACGCCCGATCTGTCGCGTCTCCTCTTCGTTTTTCATGTGAAGTGCCTCGGGCTTTTGCTCTTGCTAGCCGGACAGCCGGGTTGCGGTCTGTAGCTGAGACGAAGAGTGGGCCTCTGACATCGTCACACACTACTTAGCCGGTTTGTTGACTTAGCAGGTCGGGCCAGCCGGCAAGCCCCCGGGTAGGGGTTTCCGGAGCCAGAAAATCTGAACCGGAAAGCAGATGCATACACATTTCTAACAAGGAGCCCCCGAGCATATCGTAGGGGTCCGCATTTTCAATCATAGGGTTTGTGGGATACATACACTGCCGGGTGACTAGGTGTAAAACAGGCGCAGCAGGGCTACGTTCCAGGGACGCTTAGTCTCCTTGTCTGACTTGTCCATCTTGTTCTTGCGCGGCTGCTGTGCGTCGATGAGGTAGTAGGAGTCGTTGGGCAGCGCCCGGCTGACGATGAAGGGGCCCTCCCAGGGTGGCGACAGCTTGTGCATGCCCTTCGTGTCCTGCACTAGCCGGAGAACCAGGTCACCCTCGCGGAACACCACTGGACAGATCCGGCCTGAATGGTAGCGGCATAGTCGTTGCTGGTACAAGGCCGATCTAGACAGTGCCAGTTCGCGGGCCTCCTCGAGGAAGTCCACACCATCTTCCCGTGCCTCCTGGTTGGCCTTTTAATCGTAGAGGAGCTTGCGCGGTGAGTCGAACTCGATATCCGCGGAGAGGACGGCTTCCGATCCGTAGACCAGGAAGAACAGGGTGAAGCCGGTTGATCTATTCGGTGTGGTGCGGAGGCTCCACAGCACAGCCGAAAGCTCATCAATCCAGCATCCGGGTGACCGCTCCAAAGGCTCGATGAGGCGTGGCTTGATGCCGGCTAGTACTAAGCCATTTGCCCTTTCGACTTGCCCGTTGGACTGCGGGTGCGCGACGGAGGCAAGGTCCAGCCGGATGCCCTTGTTGCTATAGAATCGGGCGAATGCCCCCTTGGCGAAGTTCGTGCCGTTGTCAGTGATAATGCTGTTGGGGTAGCCGAACCGGTTGATGACGTCGGTGAAGAAGGTGACGACTGTCGCCCCGTCCAGCTTCCGGATGGGCTTGGCCTCAATCCATTTTGTAAACTTGTCCACCGCTACCAGTAAATGGGTCATGCCTGCGCGTGCCCGCTTGAAGGGGCCGACTATGTCGAGGCCCCAAACAGCGAAGGGCCAGGTAATCGGTATGGTCATGAGCACCGAAGTTGGCATGTGCCTGAGCTTCCCGAAGCGCTGGCACCCATTGCACACGCGGACTAGTTGTTCGGCGTCCTCGAGGGCGGTGGGCCAATAGAAACCATGGCGAAACGCCTTGGCAACTATCGCCCTTGACGAAGCGTTATGCCCGCACTCGCCCTGGTGGATGTCTTTGAGTAGTCGGTAGCCTGTGTCCACGTCGACACACCTTTGGAAGATGTCGGATACGCTGCACTGTACAACTCTTTGTTGATGATGGTGTATGTGTGCGCGCGGCACCGGATTTTCCTGGCCTCCATCTCATCATCTGGAAGTTCCCCGTTGGCGATGTAGTTCATGAAGGGCTATGCCCAGGATGGTATTTCCCGGATGGCGAGGATGCTCCCGCTCTCCGGTTGATGGTCGTCGGGGGGTCGTCTGGATGAGGTACCCGGGACGGCATCCCCCGAGCCGCTTGATGAGTCGGCAGCCCCCGGGTCTTGCGAGCCGGAGGGTACTGACTTGCCGGAGTTGGTGCGGGCCTTCTTCTTTGGAGGCTCTACCGGCTCTGCATTTGCCGCCCCGTCAACCAGAGCGCTCCCTGCCCATATGATGGAATCCGACTCGGGGGACGGGTTAATGGAGGGCTTGCGCAGGTGCTGGTAGAACGATTTCTTGGATACTCAGGCATGGAGCACACACCCTCTTCTCCTCAAGATTGATCTTCTTCATTTCCGGCACTTCATTATCTTCAAAAAATACCGCTTGTCGTGTCTACACATACTTAGTGGTGTGTCCTAGATAATACAAACGATATCCATTTTCTCTATGAGGGTATCCAATAAAGAAACATCTAACTATTTTTGGATCTAGCTTCTTTAGTTGTGGATTGAAAACTCTAGCTTCAGCAGGACAACCCCACACATGTAGGTAGTTCAAGCTCGGCTTCCCTCCTGTCCACGTCTCGTAAGGTGTGCACGGTGCTGCTTTGGTAGGAGCAAGATTTAGTACATGTGCAGTTGTCTTCAAAGCCTCCATCCATAGGCTTACTAGCAAATTTCCATGGCTAAGCATGCTTTGCACCATATCCATGAGTGTGCGATTTCTTCGCTCAGCTACACCATTCTACTGAGGTTCGCTAGGCACTGAAAACTGAGCAACAATTCCATTTTCAGATAGGAACTTGGCAAAAGGTCGTGGAATTTGCCCATAAGGAGCATGCCTTCCATAATAATCTCACCCACGATCAGATCATACAACTTTAATTTTTACCTTCAGTTGGTTCTCAACTTCGGCTTTGAACACTTTGAATTTGTCCAAAGCTTCCGATCGATCGTGTATGGGGTAAATATGCCCATATCAGGAGAAACCGTCTGTAAATGTAATGAATGAATCAAAACCATCTATAGACTTAACATTCAGAGGTCCATATATGTCAGTGTGAATAAGTTGGAGAACCCCTTTGGCTCTAATGGCTCCTTTCTTAATCGTTTTCACATATTTTCCTTTAATACAGCCTACACAATTGTTTGCATCTGAAAAGTCTAATGGAAGCAGTACATCATTTTTAATAAGTCTTTCCATTCTCCCCCTCAAAATGTGACCTAAACGGTGGTGCCACAATTTCGAAGAAGTGTTGGTACCCTTCCATTTGTTTTCATTATTCGAAACATTACTCACATGCATCACATACCATTGAGAGATAACATATATAGTTTGCCTCGTCTGACACCGAGGCCAACATCTTTATTACAATACTTCAAAAAAATTGTTTGTGGAGAAACAAGCATTCGAACATCTCATCATCTAAACAAGAGACAAAAATTAAATTCGTACTAAAAGTAGGTACATAAAGAACATTATTAAATGAAGACTAAAGCCGGTGTGAAGCTCCAAGGTGAGTGACCCTATTGCTTCAATGTCGACTTCAACTCCATTCGCTACTTTAAGCTTTCTTGAACCTCTTGTTGTAGTTTGGATCATACGTAATCCCTCCATGGAGTTAGCAACATGAGAAGTTGCTCCTGAGTCAATCCACCATAAAGTACAAGAGAAATTTGCATAATGTAATTCATCAACAAAAGTAATTTCATCTGTACCTCTCTTCATCATCCACTTGAGGTATTCTGGATAGTTCTTCATGTAATGACCTCCTTGCTTGCAATGGAAGCACACATTCTCATCATTTACGCTTCCAGAGGACTGTCCAACCTCCTTTCCCTTAGACTTTGGCACTTCTTTCTTGAAAGTCTTCTTGGGAGGATTTGGGGAACTTGGCCTGTCATGCTTTCTCGTTTGAGAGCCAACACGAAAAGCTTGATCCTTGTTCTGCCTCATGAACATTTCCTCTTCCTGGACTACTTTAGGGGTTAGCTCAGGAAGGGTCCACTTTTCCTTGATTGAGTTGTAGTTGATCTTGAATTGATCAAATTCATTAGGAAGGGACTCCAATATCATTATCATAAGGAGATTGTCACTTAGCTCACACTTTAGTGTCTTCAGCTTCTGTGAAGCAGATACCATTTTCATTATGTGGCTCCTGACTTCTCCATTACATTTATACTTCCCAAGTAGCTTGTGAAGAAGCTCATGCGCATAAACCTTTTCGGAGCCTTGAAACTGCTCCTCCAAGGATGCCATAAATTTCTTAGGAGTATCCTTCTTGGGGAGAGCCCTAATAATCTCAGGTGAGATGGAAGACTTCATCAATAGCATAGCCACATGATTATATCTTTCCCACCTCTCCATCTTGGTAGCTTTCTTTAAGTCTTCATACCCCTCGGCACCAACGGCGGGTGCCGTGGGCTTATCCTCCCTTAAGGCATAATCAAAATCACTGAAAGCCAAACTTAACTCGATGGAGTTCTTCTAGCGAGGAAAGTTACTTCATGTCTGTGGCTTGACAGTGTCATAGCGTATCGATGCGGAAGCTAAAAATTTCACATGGAAATTCATTAGAAAATTGCATGAGTATAAATTGAAACATGCCATAAACATGAAAGTTTCAATTCTATGTCAAAACACCGTTGGGCAGAAGTGACACAAGATTAAAACACTATTAGGAGAACGTTGGTCATAATTAATTTTACAGTCATGCCATTTTCATAATAGGCATCGAAATAAAACATAAGGAAATTTAAGATTATTCGACGCCAAAAAGGGTCATATAATCATTAAAGCATATTCAGTATTCTAGACCAAAAATCTCGTTGGTTCATTTTAGACCAGAACAATAACATGCTTTGCAATCATATTTTAGGCAACCTTTTTCTGTATAAAAACTCAGTGCAAAAGGCATAAAACATACACATAATACCATAAGGAAAATGCACTAAAATAAATAAATAAAAGGAACAGAAAACCGAAACAGCCTAGTTTTCTCTACCTGGGCCACAACCCAACCTCAGAAACGACCCGTTTACCTCCCACCGACCTGCCCGCGCCTCCTGTGCATTGTGGACCATTGGATCCATACAGCGGTCAAGATTTGACAGGGCCCGCTCATCAGTACCAGGGGTCAAAACTTAAGCCTAACCCTATCCACTCACTTACTGCCTCTCGGCTCGTTGCCAGCGACCGAGGGAGGCGACGGCGCAGCCCCGCGCTCAGAGCTCCCCTGTGCTCACCTCTCCGCCGAGTCCCCCGTGCTCCTCCGAGCCGCAAGAGAGGCAGCGGCGCGCGCCAGGAAGCGGCTGGGGCAGCGCCGCGCGCCAGGGGCGGCAGCGGCTCCACCTTGGCAGCCAGCGCCCCCTTCCCGTCCAAGCCCTCCCCTGTAGGGGAGTAGGAAAAGCAGATCGTGGACTCGAGCACCAGATCGCTGTTAGACTTCCCTCGTTTATATGGTGCAGGCGACGGGGGACCAAACCATCGAGTTGGTTTGGGTGCCCCCGATCAGAGCGCGTTAGATACGTATGAGGTGCTGAAAATATTGGTTTTATGTGCCCTCGTTTGACTTAACGTTAGTTTATCCTTACCCCTTTATTTGACTCTGTCTCTTGCATGTTAAACCTGACAGATCAACACCAACAGTATTGTAACAAACGAATTAGGCTTTTGCAATTTCATCAACTATTTTGTAATGTGGGAGAACACTTAGCTAGCAAGGCCTAAGTCTGGTGTGCTCCAATTATATTAGCTTATACTCCCTCCGTTCAGAAATATAAGACATTTTAGCTTTGTCTCCAAGGGTTTGTGTCTCCAAGGAGAATCCTACCGAGTGAACTATGGATAGTAATGTAAGCAACAGTTCTCCCAATTCCTTAGCTCCAGAAAGAGATCAAAATAGTGTTAAGAGATCAAAATGTGCAGAGCGACAATTAATATGGATCGGAAGGAGTACTACTCTAGAATGTTCTGTCGGAATGTGATGCAGCTGTGGTACAGGATCAGCGTTAGTTGGTATCCCATGGTCAGGTCAATCAGGATATTCTATATCGAGTACAGGATGAACCTTGCCTGACTACATCATGAAAATCAGTTATCAGAGGATCTTTGACCATAAAATGCTTCTAGTTATCAGAGGATCTTTGACCATGGTTCATGGTTAGGTATTCCATGGTCAGGCCAATCAGGATATTCTAATACCGAGTACAGAATGAACCTTGACTGACTGCATCACGAAAATCTCCAACATAAAATACTTCTAGTTAGCATGATCCAGCTAGTGGGTACACTCCACTTAAAAACAAAAGCAGCCAATGTAACGTAAATTTACTGATCTTGAATAAGTAAAACAGTTGCACGAGATCTCAAACATGCCCTCTAAATGTTCAATGCAGATATGGCAGGAATAACCTGGGGGTAGAAGCCAATCAGAAGAAGGTACCACCTGATATAGGTGTACAGAAAACAACAACAATGTATCAGATAGCTCAACTGCTCTCTGATCCCAGTCATTCTTCATTCCACCCTACAAAATTCACTTGTGCCCGAAATGTACTTATACAAGGGTATCTGTTCGCACTACAACTTTTTCTTTTGTTTATTTGAGATTGGTCCCTAGTGCTATTGATTTTCTCTACAGCTCGAATCTTCTTCAACTTCATCGAATGGTCTTCTACTCATTCTTCTTTTGGTATCAATAATATCTTCGTCTTGATGAAAGTATGGAGCCTGCGGGGATTCACAACATCCCTTTCTATCGTGAGTATTGATATGCTAGAAATCCGAATGATATATGCAAATTAAACTTGAATGGGTAATAGGAGTTCTGCATAGGGGGCACTCAGGCTTCTCGTTGCACCACTCCATTATGCAGTTCCTGCATGTAATGCCATGAGTTCATACCATTCAAGAGAGGGTTGAAGGGTTGAAAGACAGTTTGCTTAAAGACATAGCAGTTGAAAGACCAAGTACCAGCAGAAGACATGGCCACATGTTGTGGAAGTAGGATTCTGGCGGGTACTGAGACAGAGAGTGCATTTGCTCTTGCTGCTGGACACCTGAACATCAGAGACAAGACATTAGCACCACTCAATAGATTGCATGTACAGAATTTTAAAAATAAATGGTTGGAAGCATATGCAATTCTAGGACTAATAAAAAATTGTAACATTTGTGGATTCCAGATCTTGGTTTGTCAAGAAAAATGCATCACGAGGTGCATCTGAAGAGCAACATGTAATATATAACTGTCTCTTTCCAATACAAGGTGGAGATTTAGTTTGGTTAATGGAGCGTAAGTTCGTTTTCCGATAGTTCTTAGACACAAAAGAAGTCATTCAAACTCAAGAACATCTATCTGAAGACAAATACCTCTGAACCAGAAGCCAAATCTACAGCTTTACCATGGCGGATATCAGTGATGATATTTCCATCTTCGTTTAGAACAGGGACACTCCGACCTGTTTCGCCGTTCACAAAGATTTGGGTTAAATACTTTCTACTCCTGGGAGTATGTTCATATACTATATCTAAGATAGTTTAAAGCAAGTTACGTGAAAAAATTGCAGGTGGGCCCATAGTTTGCACTATATATTTGAAATACTTTCATATTTGTAATATAAAAAAGGAATATGCAAAAAAATGTACATACTACCTAAAAAGTAGTATGTATACTACTACCGAAATGGTTTTATATACTTCATACTGCATGTACATACTCTCGGGTATGATAAATACTAACTAGATTGTGTAAAACACTGTGGGTGTAACTACACTCGGGAGTAGTATGAATATATCCTATATATTTGTATCATTGTAATGAAGTAACTCAGAGGTTCAACGTAATAATAGAAGGATGTTTGCAGTGAATCTTTAAAAATTAGCTATTGGTTCACTAAATAAAAATAGTAGTTCAAATAACCTCAGCAAAAGAGTGTGTACCTGTAGACGAAGGATAACTGCCGGATGAAATTTGATTAATGGAACTAGCTATTGATGATAAGTTACTTCTTCTGAGTCTTTCAGCGCCAAGAATACACAGCTGAATCAGCAAGAAGATACCCAATATTTGATACCTGTAAATGTAGCAAATTGCACTTAATCATCTGGAGAATTTATAACTAGAAGGAAGATAGTCCAAAACACGAGAGATCATGATAATTCTTCTTATCATTTGCATTCTCAAATTCAACTGTGGCATGTAAATTTATAGCACCAATGGATGTATGATTTGTTTATATGTGAATTCATTTAGTTAGTCCTTTAGGCAAAGTTAATAAGTACAGAAAAAGGTACCTGGGTCTCTGATTCATTGGCTTACCAATGATTCAATTGTGGCATGTAATTTTATAGCACCAATGGATGTATGATTTGTTTATATGTGAATTCATTTAGTTAGTCCTTTAGACAAAGTTAATAAGTACAGAAAAAGGTACCTGGGTCTCTGATTCATTGGCTTACCAATGAATACATAATGAATACCAGCTCCTCGCTTCGATAAATGATAATATAACCCTACAGCAAAGGAAATTTATATAGAGGTGTAATCAAATACCTAATAGTTAGTAGTTAGTACAGATCCAACTGACATGATAAGAAAGAGGATGTGACCAACTAATCATTAGCCAGCATCACCCATTATTTAAGGCTTGAAGGTAAGCAATATTAACAAGCCATTCAATCCTACCGTAGATAAATTGAATAATAGAATTGCAGCAAGACAGCAACAGTGTCTATGAATGTATTAGTGCGTGATTCTGATATGCAGCATAACATTATCATAAATCGAGTGACTTGAGTTTGCGAGGAAGAGTCAGCTGGTGGTTTTAATTTGCCTCTTGGCCACACAACAAATTCAGGTTCCAAGACTTTAAGTGATCAGTAAGCAGACATGAGAAAGAAAACAGTTCACTAGTTACTTGTTACACCAACCCATAATAACGATCAATTGAAATATATCTCAAATAGAAAATGATTTTACATTCCTATAGAACATAAGATACCTTCAAAATAGAAGAACATCAGGTTTGTCCGGATAGCCAACTGTATAAAATCTTGACCAAGCGGCAGAATCTAGGAACAGACAAGACACAGCGTATAATAGTTAGACAAGAAAACCATCTTATTAGTGTTACAACAACTTTTCTCATTTCTCAATTAGTAAAACTAGGGAGATTATCATATAAAAAATACAGATGCACACAGGAACCACAACAATTTCATACCGAAGGCCATTTCTGAACTATCCATAGCCAAAAGGCATGAGCTCTGCTTCTCAACCTTGAGGGAGTAGAAAAACTCAAGCTTGCTGAAGCGTCATTTGTATTTGTAGAGGATTGTGCTATGTCTCTACTGGAGTTGTCGCTTTCATGATGAGAATCAAGCTGAGAGTCATCGAGGTAAATACCACGGGAGACAATTCTCGAACTGTTAAAATATGTGAACAGAAAATATGCTATCAACTTCTTCCAGCAAAGAGATATTGGTTAAAGGACCGTATGTAAATTTATGACTAACATACCTGATTCTTTCAGCAAGATAGGGCACAGTAGTTTGGTACAAAATGAAAAGCATCCGCCTAGCAGGTGTGGGCGGAAGTCCATGTGAGGTTGCAACCTGAACAGCTCAATCACAACATATATGCATCAGCATAATACATTAATACTAGTCCTTCAAGATTCTAATGGTCCAAACTAACTTTTTGCCCTAAAATTCTACAAGATACAGAACAAACAAATTTGATAATCTCACTGGCCATCACACTTGGTGTTCCTTGCCTTTTTTTACTTTGAATGGATCTTTCAAATAATTGGCTAACAATAGGCCCATCTAGTAAATTAAAACAGTATAATGTTTAACGTCAGACGAAAAGTGACGCTTCATAGTAAATCATATCCACGTCATCAGATTTCTTTTGTGATTCTTACGCAAAACAGAGAAAGGCTACAAGCCCAATGGCGACAGATGAAGTATGGGCCACCAATACACTACCAAGTATCATATGAAATAGCTGGAAGCAGACACTTAAAGGTACATAACTTTTGTCCTTGTTAGAAAACATAAACGATGCTAAAGAAGAAAAGGCAATATGACCTGAGAGATATCACAATATTCTTCTCCAAGTGTTTGCTGGCCTGAGCCTGTTGTTAGCAAGTAATAAAGGGACTGACCAAGAAGTTTTATCTGTGGAAGTTCAGATCAATGTAAGTTTCTGCCACATTCTACAAACTAAATAAGTAAACTCGAATATGTAAATGCCAATAATACGAATATTGGCATTGAAAAAAATAAAGAGAGAACAATACTCAAACCCCTTCTCTATGAAGAAGCTCTATGGAAGATGCAGCTCAGACAGGAAAAATTTCCGCTTTATCCAGCACAACAATCCTACTCTACTGAGATTCAATACCATACAAATGCCATATTTACATTCTCTAGTTAAAAAAAGTAATATCAAGCATCGGACATAAGATACAACAAAAAATCTGGGAATCAAACTAACTTGACAAAACTACCTATTTGGAGTATGATGCAGAACAGCAGACTAACCATCTTAGATGAGAACTTAAGCTGTTGGCATTTATTATGGACACTAATTGAGAGCGCACGTCCTCCCTTGCTCAGGCGCGCGACTGACATAAAAGTTGCCAGCATTTTTGGGGGTGTGGGCCATGGCAACTTGTACACGTGGAAGGAAAAAAAACTGGCCATCCACCGTATGCTGTAAAATCCGACGGTCCGGAATGCGTCCGCTCCGGGAGACTAATATTCTCACGTTCGCTCCCTATATTTAGGTTTATTATTGTTTAAATTGCCCACTACCGAGCAAAGTAAATGGTTAGCCATATTGCAAACCTCTAAATTGTGTGATCTTTGCTAGGTGTTCTGCAAAATTTACCCACCAAAATATCAACCTCTGAAAACATTCATTATCAACACCAACCATGTTAAATCTATAAACAAATATCCAACAGCTTAACAATTTCAACTACTAGTATCCAAAAGGTAAATAGAGTCGATATGAACAATTCACCAGACTATGTAGCAACCATCGCACAAAGCATGTTAAGTTTCGAGCAGAATACGCTAGCTACCAATTTCCACAAAGTAAGTGGAACCACATGCCAACATAGGCAATTTAGCACTCACCTCGTTCTGGTAAGCAACGGCAACCCTGGTACCTGCATCATCACCAGAATACCAAATCACAATCGAATCCCAGACACAGAGGTAAGCTAAGACGAGTTCGGAGGAGGAACAAGCAGGGGTGAGGAGGGAAGGGGGGTCGCAGACCGAAGAGTTGGCGGAAGGCGTCGCGGCAAGCCTCGGTGACGTGGGCGGCATAGCTGTCGTCCTTCTCCGCCGCGCGCATGACCTCGGGCTGCGCCGCCGTTGGGAACCGACGCGGACGCGCGGCTGCCCCGCCTCGGGCGCCGCCGCGGGAGCTGGGCCCCGCATCGCCGGCGGGATCCCCGGCTCTCATCTGCTCACGGCACGCGGTAGAGTACAGAGCTCAGAGGAGTGCGCGTGTGTGCGCCGTGGTGGGCTCCGGACCTCCGGTAGTAAGTTTTGCAGATACACCCTGCTCTTCCCATTATTTCTCTCTTCAAGCCTCATCCCTCTTATGCTTTGCGAGTTTGCGTGCGATTCGTGAGGAGCATGGGGCCCACGTGTCATTGACAATATCAGATTAACACCTTGTGGAGGTCGTAGACGGTGATCTTTTCGGAGAGGCGGCTCGTCCCAGTCGTCCCCTTATTTAGGGTTCATGGCTCAAGCCTTCAAGCGGCGGCTACTTCCTCTTCTCGCCTCTTCTCAAGGTCTGGGTTCTAGTCGAGTAGAGAGGTTCTAGATCTTCCGTTGGGGAGTCGCCATGAGCCGATCGGGGCAGCCGCCGGATCTGAAGAAGTAATCTCGCGGCCTTCTTCTTCTCGACCTAGATCTATTTCGCTTGTTTTCTCTTTTTCCGTGCGCTTCTAATGCTATTTTTTCTTGGATTGCAGGTACATGGACAAAAAACTACAAAGTAAGTGCGCCTATCTGATTCATGATCTTTTTTTGGTTATATAATATTTGTCAGGCGCGAGATTTATCTTTTAAGATTCTGGGACGCTGGTACTAGTACATGTTATTGAGAATAAAGATTAACTAATGTGCTACGTGTAACTTACCAGAATATTACATTTGTATTTGTACGCACTGTGTGACCTAGTACTTGTATATGATATTCGATAATGGTCGTTTTGGAAATTGTAGAATCTTGATTATGTTTTATTCAGTTGGGCTATTCTGCGTGTTGTTTTACTGTCTGCACTCTAATGTTGTTGCGACCAATAAAGTGTTCCCCCCAAAAAAAGCTGAATAAGGAAAAATAATTTGGCTGAAGAATTGTCTTGCTAGTTAAGCAGAAATTGTCAGGGCTTCTTGATTTACTTTTGGTGTATGAGTATAGCTCACTGTAGGTATGCACTTATGTATGAACGTGAATATGCTTGTAATTAGCCACGGATATGTTCTGCTGCCTGGCTTTGCAGTTTCTTATGTTGCTGATGTCAATGCCCTAAATGATGATATTATAGCAAAGCTATGGGTGTATTTCCAAATGAAGCTTCTTTGTCATAGTTACTCTGATAGGGCAGTTAAGGTTCTGTTCTGTTGCATAGGGTGTAGTCTTATGGTATTACCAACCTGCACATTCAGATATTTGTGCACATCTTGGCATTTGCAATTTGTGTATTCTTTGGAGCTTGTTGTCATGTTCTAAAAAAATTGGAAGTTTTCCGTTGCTTTGATATGTTCTGCTGCCTGGCTTTGCAGTTTCTTATGTTGGTGATGTAAATGCCCTAAATGATGATATCATATTAAAGCTATGGGTTTATTTCCAATTGAAGCTTCTTTGTCATAGTTACTCTGATAGGGCATTTACGGTTCTGTTTTGTTGCATAGGTGTAGTTTTGTGGTATTACCAACCTGCACGTTCAGATATTTGTGCACATCTTGGCATTTGCAATTTGTGTATTCTTTGGAGTGTGTTGTCATGTTCTAAAAAAATTGGACCTTGATTTACTTTTGATTTATGATATGAATATAGCTGACTGTAGGTATGTACTTATGTATGAACGTGAATATGCTTGTAATTAGCCACGGATATGTTCTGCTGCCTGGCTTTGCAGTTTCTTATGTTGCTGATGTCAATGCCCTAAATGATGATATTATAGCAAAGCTATGGATTTGTTTCCAAATGAAGCTTCTTTGTCATAGTTACTCTGATAGGGAATTTACGGTTCTGTTCTGTTGCATAGGCGTAGTCTTATGGTATTACCAACCTGCACATTCAGATATTTGTGCACATCTTGGCATTTGCAATTTGTGTATTCTTTGGAGCTTGTTGTCATGTTCTAAAAAACTTGGAAGTTTTCCGTTGCTCGGATATGTTCTGCTGCCTGGCTTTGCAGTTTCTTATGTTGGTGATGTAAATGCCCTAAATGATGATACCATAGTAAAGCTATGGGTTTATTTCCAATTGAAGCTTCTTTGTCATAGTTACTCTGATAGGGCATTTACGGTTCTGTCTTGTTGCATAGGTATAGTTTTGTGGTATTACCAACCTGCATGTTCAGATATTTGTGCACATCTTGGCATTTGCAATTTGTGTATTCTTTGGAGTGTGTTGTCATGTTCTAAAAAAAATTGGACCTTGATTTACTTTTGATTTATGATATGAATATAGCTGACTGTAGGTATGTACTTATGTATGAACGTGAGTATGCTCGTAATTAGCCACGGATATGTTCTGCTCCCTGGCTTTGCAGTTTCTTATGTTCATGATGTAAATGCCCTAAATGATGATATCATAGCAAAGCTATGGGTGTATTTCCAAATGAAGCTTCTTTGTCATAGTTACTCTGATAGGGCAGTTAAGGTTCTGTTCTGTTGCATAGGGTGTAGTCTTATGGTATTACCAACCTGCACATTCAGATATTTGTGCACATCTTGGCATTTGCAATTTGTGTATTCTTTGGAGCTTGTTGTCATGTTCTAAAAAACTTGGAAGTTTTCCGTTGCTCGGATATGTTCTGCTGCCTGGCTTTGCAGTTTCTTATGTTGGTGATGTAAATGCCCTAAATGATGTTATCATAGTAAAGCTATGGGTTTATTTCCAATTGAAGCTTCTTTGTCATAGTTACTCTGATAGGGCATTTACGGTTCTGTTTTGTTGCATAGGTGTAGTTTTGTGGTATTACCAACCTGCACGTTCAGATATTTGTGCACATCTTGGCATTTGCAATTTGTGTATTCTTTGGAGTGTGTTGTCATGTTCTAAAAAAAATTGGATCTTGATTTACTTTTGGTTTATGATATGAATATAGCTGACTGTAGGTATGTACGTATGTATGAAACGTGAGTATGCTCGTAATTAGCCACAGATATGTTCTGCTCCCCGGCTTTGCAGTTTCTTATGTTCATGATGTAAATGCCCTAAATGATGATATCATAGCAAAGCTATGGGTTTATTTCCAAATGAAGTTTCTTTGTCATAGTTACTCTGATAGGGCAGTTAAGGTTCTGTTCTGTTGCATAGGGTGTAGTCTTATGGTATTACCAACCTGCACATTCAGATATTTGTGCACATCTTGGCATTTGCAATTTGTGTATTCTTTGGAGTTTGTTGTCATGTCTAAAAAAATTGGAAGTTCTCCGTTACTCTGTGGCTTTATTAGTTTTTATTTATTTTGGTTTTCGGCTAAGTATGATATGTATTCTTGCAATTTATTTCATGGTTTGCTTAGTTTACATAGATTGCTGCCTAAATGAGAAACTTCTTAAAAAGCTACATGTTGTATTTCTAAGTGTTTGTCATATTTGATAGGTAGCTCATCTCTGGGTCACGTGTCCTCCTTTTTAATTAATTTGTATATTTATTCATCCAAAAAAGACCATGTTAGTTATTTTGGACAGAGATTTTATCTTGTTTATGTTATGAGTGACATCCGTTCCTGGTCAACTTATATGTCCATACAGTAAAATATTAAACATGATTGTACCTGTGAATTCTAGGATTTATTCTCCCAAGTCCCACTTAGTTTGTGTCCCCTCAATTCAATGACCCCTCTTTTTATTTTGTTATTGAGCCACTCTCTACTTTGAACTTTTCATCTGAACATTATGATCTAGCTGAACATGGTTGCTATTGGTACTACAACCTGGAATAGTTGTGTTGGTCGACTTTGGAAGTGCTATACTGTGACAGATGCTTAGATGAAGCTATTGATGTTGTTAGTAGGCAGTTAATCATTTGAACACGGTCTTTAGACTAAGCTTCCTAAATACCTTGTCATTCATAAATTGATTAAATTCAGTCTATGTTTTCCCAGGAGCTGCATTTTTCCTATTTCCGGTTTCAAGATCAAAAATTTCAAGTTTCCTATTATCTGTAGTAGTCCTGTAAAGTAATGTTGAACTATGGATTATTTTTCTTCCTCTGCTTTAATGGGCTATTTATACTCCCTGATTCTCTGTTCAATTGTTGCCAGTCAAGCTGAATGCAAACCGTGTTGTCATTGGCACGCTTCGAGGGTTCGATCAGTTCATGAATTTGGTTGTGGACAACACTGTGGAGGTCAATGGAGATGAAAGGAACGACATAGGGATGGTGGTGAGTAATTCTTTCTTCCACTTGTTCTTTAATGACGAGACTCACCGTGTCTACTGACAGCTAGGACATGCGTTGATCTAAATATCCTGCTAGATTATCTTGGCGATAGTTTATCAACTTCTCAACTTAATCGTACTGTAACAACTTCTGCAGGTTCTGAGAGGGAATAGCGTTGTGATGATTGAAGCCCTTGAACCAATTGCGAAGTCTCAGTGATATTTCAGTTGACCTACTTCTGGTTTAGTACCTGAGCTGATGTGTTAAGTCAAAACTGATGTGTATGCAGTCAGTCGTATTTTATCAGAACTTTGTCAATGTGTGAGATTTAGCATCTTTGTATAGGCTGACTGTCTTTCGATGCTTGTGTTGCTCACTCAAAGTTAATGGTGCATGGATTATTACATGCTATAACGGTCTATATTGAGCCCACCTTTTGTGTGTTCTTTCTCTGTTTTGTCTTTTGATGAACTGTCGCTGAAGCTTCATTCATGTTCTGTCATATTTGATTTCCATGGACTTCTCTATTTGTTCGGGTCTCTAAACAATAGAGGGGAAATTATACGAGCAACAACAAACCTTGTGTTGTGGTTCAGAGCAGTTGTTTCACTTGAAACATTTTTTTTAGCTCTACAGCTTTGGGTGGTTTGTGTGTTAACTATCTCTGAGCCCAGCAGACACCGATATACTCAAATACTCACTCCGTTTGAAAATATAAGATGTTTTAGTGCTGTGAAAGGAGTGTATCTAGACTCTTTTTAGTGTGTAGGTTCACTCTAAATCTACATGAATCTATACACTAAAAGGGATCTAGATACATTCCTTTCACAGAGCTAAAACATCTTATATTTTGAAACCGAGGGAGTACCTCCATATCAGTGGGTCCTCGTTATGCTTGGGATAAAGTCCTTGTACCCATGTCGATATGGGTGATCACCCATGTCGGACATGATCATTCAGCGCTATTATAAGAACACCTCCACTCGACACCCCTAAATGTCCCCTAAGGGTGAAATGAGGGTGCCGGCGCTGAAAAGCCTGCTCAGCCCTCTACCAAAACTAAAATGGCGTCGGCGTGGTCTAACTAAACATTCGGTGCTCTCAGGCTGAACCCAATCCTCTCTTGGCCGCCTAGTCCTGCCATTTTGTTTCCTCATCGCCGCCCACTCCCGCTATTTCCCCGTATCACCTCTCCCCTCCAGTGCGCCACCCGCCGCCGCCACCATATCGTCGAAGAGGTACCAAGCTCCCAGCGCGCCGGCGTCCGTGAAGAAAGGGAAGGCCTACAAGCAGCGGCCGGAGGGGATGACCAACGCGAAGTGGACGTTCGACATCGAGTGCAGGCAGGTAGAGAACGCCAGCCGCCAGCTAAGGGAGAACTTGAGGCTGCGCCGGACAACAGAGGCGCAGGCAGAGTAGGCCCATGCGGCCTCTCTTGCAGCCGCAGCGGGCAGTGGCAATGGCGGGGATGGTGGCGCCGACTTAGAGCAAGAGTAGCAGTCCCTGTACTCTGCGAATCCGTATTCGCGAGTACAGCGCACTGCACTCCAGTTTCGCGGGTGCGAATCATCCGCGCAGATCAAAACCCCTAAACTCAACCCATATTTTAAAAATTAAGAAACGCAGGAAGATTTCTTGATCGATTGTGCGGTACTTTGCCAATTCTTGCATAATTTACATCATTTTAGCAAAATATCTACCTCTAATCTATCCCTAAACTACCCCTAAACCTTGTGGAGATCACCGAAGCTTCGGCGTCACTGAGCTCTAGCCAACGCGCTTTTCCGTGCTATTCCCCTCCACCTCTGGCGGCTCTACTGTAGCCGACGACGTTTGGCCGCGGCTTCGCGGGCGTGGATGGCCGCTGACGAGGGGTGATCTCGGCAATGCCCATGATTATGGACTTAGGGTTTCGAGGAAAAGAGAACGCTGGGGGTTTTGTCGGATGTCAGACAAACAAGGGAGTCGAAGTCGTCTGATTATCGATGGACAATACTATTGCAGATTGCTTGGGAGTTTTTTTGGTACCTCTCCGCATGCTCCTCCCAGCCTATATATAATAGGCTGGATCTCGGGATTGTATACGGATAGATTACATATTAATGATTACAACACCATCACAATGTCGGTTCCTCTTTCCTTATTTAACTAATACTAAGCCTTCTGTTGGATGCTTCTTGGGCCTTCATCTTGAGTCTTCATGGGCCGTGAATCTTTATACAATTAGGGTAACCAAACATAAGCACCCGAATAATCATATCCATGTCAGTAGCCCCCGAATCGTAGATTCGGGTTGAGTCTCAAGAGATATTTTCAATATTTATGATTTATAAGAGATATTTATATATTTTTTCTAGCTTTGTAGGGATTTTGGTACAACAGGCATGATGCATCCGACGGATCGAGAATTAGTTAATTGCTCCTGGGCAAAAACACTACATACCTACATCAAGTTCAAGTCCCCAGGCTTGAACTCGAAATTTTACTAGCGTAATGCAGTTCGAGCCATTGAGGTCTTATCGAATACTGAATTTCAATTCTATTATATCGGGTACCCAATGCGTCCGTTGGGATTTTTCATCGTATCGTCGATACAGATATTTTACTGGCAGAGCGCATTCTTGTGAGATTATGAGGCCACACAGGACGAATCCCGGGGTCTTATCTTCATGTCATGGACACGGTTTTCAGAGTTTTATCGCGTCGGGCGCGATCCTAGATTTTTGTATAATTTTTCTCGACTGCCTTGTTTAGCTATTGGAATTGTTGAAGTTTATCATCTTTTTGTTTTTTAGATGGTTTTATAGAATCTCCCGATGGGAGTAACCTTTTGAGGATACAATGAAGTAAAATTCATAGGCTTCTGCTGATATTTATTTGGGTTGAAATAATTGTTTGACCATATATGCACAATATAATTTTGGTGTGCCAGCGTTTCATATGGGAGTAGCCCCGAGGCTCGGTTCAGATACCTATATCTGGACATAGGCTTATAATTTTTGTTAGTTTCATCGGAACAATGCTCGCAAATTTTCTAAATGTCTTTATAATAAAAAAACCTGATTTGTGGGTAAATAATAATGAAAGAAATGAGAGTATGGAGAACTTATCTTTTATTTAAAATCTGAAGACGAAGGTACATGGTTTGGCAGGTTCACCTGGCCGTTGGCCTTTATTGAATAATATTCTGGCTAAGAAAGTCGGTCCATAGGCCTTATTGTAATTTAAATTACGAGAAAACATAAATTCTAAGCGTAAAAACGCTGTAGTTGTGCGACGTTCCACGGATTAGAATATTTGACTCATGTCTTCTTGTCTTGAAGTCGATATGCTCCTCCAGAGATAACTTATGTGATGATGTAAGGCACTTCCCAAAGTGAGTCCAATTTACGGTGAGCATCTTGCTTGGACGCAATCGTCGACTGTGGTAGTTGCGCAAGTTTTGCCGATATACAGTGGCTCTTTGCAAGGCAATGTCACAAGATTCATCAAGTGTGTCAACGTCATCTTAAAGTGCTTCCCTGAATGAGTACTCGTCGTATTCAGCGACCCGTGGTCGTGAGTTACTTTGACTAGAAGGACAGCTTCAGCGCCGTGGACCAGAAAGAAGGGTGTTAGTACGCAATCACCATAAAACAGAAGGTGACGAGGGGTAACCTCGGCAATGCCCATGGTGATGGACTTAGGGTTTCGTGGGAAAGAGAACGCTGGGGATTTCGTCGGATGTCAAGAAAACAATAAAATCAAAGTCGCCTGAATATTGGGAAATTTTCGGTACCCTCGCTTGGGCTTCTCCCGTCCTATATATAATAGGCCGGGTCTCTAAGTTGTATGCGGATAGGTTTTACATACGCGCGATTACAATACCAATACATTGTCGGTTTAGAGACTCTTTCCTAATACAATCAAAGACTTTGCCGGTTGCTTCCTTGGGCTATCATCTGAAATCTCCATGGGTTGTAAGCCTTTTACCCAGTATAGGATAGTGAATCATAAGCATCCGAGTAATCATACCTATGTCAGTAGCCCCCGAGACTCTACCTGAACCGCAGTTTCAGGTTGAGTCTCAAAGTTTTTTTTCCTTCTTTTCCTTTATGTTTATTTCTTTTTCTTTATTTTTTATAGGGATTTCGTACAACGAGTTTTATGTTTCCGACGGATCGGAAATCAGTTAATTGCTTCTAGGCAAAAACAAGGTTGTCCTACATCAAATTCAAGTCTCCAGGCCTGAACTCGGAATTTATTACTAGCATAACTCAGTTCGGGACGCTGAGGTCTTACCGAATACTGAATTCCAACATCTATTTTATCGGGTACCCGACGCGTTCGTCGGGATTTTTCATCGTATTGTTGATACCGATATTTTACTAGCAGAGCGCATTCTTGTGCGATTACCAGGCCACACACGACGATTCCTGGGGTCTTACCTTCATGTTTTTGAACACGACATTCGGATTTTTGTCTCGTTTGAGCGCGATCCGAGATTTTTGGCTTTTTTGGCGGTTGGCCTGCTGGGCTGCCAATATTTCTGACTTTATCAGATAGTTTTAATATTTTATACTGGCTCCCGATGGGAGTAACCTTTTTTGAGGACACCTTTTTGAGGATACATTGATGTAAAACTCAAAAAGTATTTTCAATCATGAATATTTTTGTTTTAATCATACACAATTAAATTTCTATTGGGTGCGCACCAGCGCTCCCGATGGGAGTAGACCCCGAGGCTATGTTCGGATGCATATATCTGGACATAGGCTCATAATTGTTGTTAGCTTGATGAAAAACATAGATCTTTTGAATAATAATAAAGAGCTTAAGGTATGAAAAACCTATCTCTTTATACATAAGGCGAAAAATTGATGATACATTATTCTTTGGGCGGATGGCACCTAGCTGTTGGCCTGGATATTCTGGCTCAAGAAGCCGAACTTTAAATCTTATCATATCGTAAGTAATCTTATGCGTAAAAGCATCGTAGCTATGCTACGTTCCATGGATTTGAGTAATTTACTCTTGTCTTCTTGTCTTGTAGTCAATATGCTCCTCCGGGAATAACTCTTGTGACAATGTATGGTCCTTCCCATGGTGATTCTAACTTTCGGTGGCCATCTTGATTGAGGCGAAGAACTAGGTCCCCTACTGCGAAGGACCTAGGCTGCAATCTTTGGTTGTGGTAGTTGCACAAGTTTTGCTAGTACATAGTTGCTCTTTGCAGGGCTTCATCTCTAGCTTCATCAAGTGCATCCATATTATCTTCGAGCGCTTCTATCTTGATTCCTCTTCATCGTATGCAGCTACTCTTGGAGATTCATGTGATATTTCAATAGGAAGCACAACTTCTGCGCCGTGGACCAAAAAGAAAGGTGTCTCTTGTGTCGAATTATTTGGGGTTGTACGTAAACTCCATAAGACAGATGGTAATTCATCAACCCATGCTCCTTTTGCTCTGTCAAGTGACGCTCGTAGTCTTTTCTTGAGCCCATCAGTTAGTAGTCCATTGTCTTTTTCTATTTGTCCATTTGTTTGCGGGTGTGCTACCGAGGCGTAGCTTACTTTGATGCACATCTCCTAGCAGTACTCCTTAAACTCATTAGAAGTGAAGTTAGTTCCATTGTCTATAATGATGTTGTTTGGTACGCCGAACCGAAATACTATGGATTTGATGAAATTCACAGCCGAAGTTCCGTCTTGGGTGGTGACAGGCATTGCTTCGATCCATTTAATAAATTTGTCGGCTGCTACTAGCAGAAAGACGTGTCCTCCTGGCAATGATTTGTAAAATTTTCCCACCATATCTAGACCCCACTGAGCGAAGGGCCAGGCCAGAGGTATAGGATTTAACTCAGCGGCTGGTGCTCCAGGTTTGGTTGCGAAACGTTCACATGTCCTGACTATATCTTCTGCATCTTGAAATGCAGTGAGCCAGTAAAATCCTGTCCTGAATGCTTTGAAAGCAATTGCTCGGCTACTAGCATGATGACCACAAACTCCTTCATGTATATCTTTGAGTATGATGTTTTCCTTCTTCGGGTGTTACATAGTGCTGCAACACTCCCGAAATACTTCTCTTATACAGCTCCCTTTTGATTATTCTGAAGGCCTTCGATCTTCAAGTGATTCGTCGGGCTTCTATCACATCTTCGGGTAGCTCACCCTTGGTCATGTATGCTATATACGGTTGCATCCATGTAGATTCAACTAGCATGACCTCTCCAATTTCATGTTCTTCCTCTTCGATTTCCTCTTCCATACTCTTGGTCGCTGATGGAGCCCCCGAGTCTTTTTGCGGGTTACTCTTTTTCCCGTTTTGGGTGCTACAACCTCGGAGACTCTTTTTGCTTTGATCGATCATTCCGTTATTTCTTCCCAAAAAACTCCGGGTGGCACTGGTAAGCATAAGGACCCAATGTTTTCCAGATTGTCAGCTTCTTCATTGCTTGCTCTCCCTATGTGCGACACTTCGCATCCATCAAACTGAGCTTCCATAACACCATATAGATCGCGGTAGGCAATCATGTTATCGCTGATGGCATCAGACTTGTTCATTGTTTGCTGCGCCACAAGATTGGAGTCTCCAAATATTTCGAGGCAAGTTGCACCGCAAGCTTTGGCCATTCGCATGTCGTGCAACAAGGCCTCGTATTCAGCTTCATTATTGGATGCGTTTGCAAAGCTCATCTGAAGTATATAACGCATTTTGTCGCCTTGTGGTGATACTAGTATGACTCCTGCCCCTGCTCCTTTCGTTCTTTTTGATCCATCGAAGTACATTATTGTCTAGGCACTAGAAAGGTCAGGTGGACCCGTATTGCAACTCTGTCCATTCTGTGATAAAATCCGGCAAAACTTGTGACTTGATTGCCTTGCGTTTCTCATACGTGATGTCTCGAGGGGATAATTCGATGCCCCATAGAGAGACACACCCAGTTGCTTCTGGATTGTTGAGGATACTTGACAAAGGCGCTTCATTGACCACAATGATCGGATGTTTCGAAAAATAATGGCGTAGTTTTCATGTTGTCATAAATACCCCATATGCTAGTTTTTGGTAATGTGGGTACCTTTGTTTGGATGGCGATAATACCTCGCTCAGGAAGTAGACTGTCCTTTGTACACCATGGGTTTTCCCTTATTTGGGTCGCTCCACGACCAAAACTATGCTGACCACCTGATTTGTGGCAGCGATATAAAGCAGTAAAGGCTCTTTTTCTTTTGGCGACACGACGACAGGAGATGTCGAAAGTGTCCTTTTAAGATCTTAAAAGGCGTGCTGAGCTTCTTCCGTCCATTCGAAATTCTCTGATTTTCTCATGAGGGCATAAAATGGCAACGCCTTTTCTCCTAGTCTTGGAATGAAATGACTGAGTGCCACTACTCGCCCTGCCAGCTGTTGTATGCCACGTAGATTTGTTGGCTTCTTCATTGTTAAAGTTGCTTGTATTTTCTCGGGGTTGGCCTCGATTCCTCTTGTTGACACCAAATATCCGAGGATTTGCCCTGTCGGGACTCCAAAGGAGCATTTCTTCGGGTTTAGTTTGATACTAAACTTGTCGAGATTTTTGAATGTTTCTTCGAGGTCCTTGATGAGCGCAGATCATTGTCTTGTTGTAACTATAATGTCATTGATATATACTTGTACGTTTGTGCCTATTTGGCTTCCCAAACACTTCTGCATCATCCGCTGATATGTTGCTCCGGCGTTCTTAGGGCTAAAAGGCATAGTTGTGTAGCAGAATGCACCATAAGGCGTGATAAACGCCGTTTTCTCCTGATCTTCTTCCTTCATCCTAATCTGGTGGTATCCTGAGTAAGCATCCAATAAAGAAAGACGTTCGCATCCCGCGGTTGCATCGATTATTTGGTCGATTCGCGGCAATGGGAAGTGATCTTTTGGACAATGTTTATTCAGTGCAATAAAGTCGATATACATCCGAAGTTCTGTAGTGTTTTTCTTTGGAACACATACTAGGTTTGCGACCCACTCTGCTTTTATTAGTTCTTTGATAAAATTGGTGTCAGTAATGCGATGGAGCTCCTTTCCAATGGCTTTATTCTTTGGTTCTGCAAAGCGACGAAGCGGTTGTTTTACTGGCTTTTGCGATGACCCAACATACCATTGCATGATGTAGTACACTATAGTCGTTGACATAACACCAATGAAACACCGTTCACTAGTATTACATCCCTCAGTGGTACAACAGAAACACAGCACGTCTAAGACATGACTATAGATTACAACTCGACTCTTTACAAAAGATCCAGAGAACACTCTAGGTGAAAGAGGAGGACATAACTTCTTACAAAAAAGAACCAGAAATAATAACTCAGAACTATCTAGCTAATAAGACTAGCATCTAAACTAACTGGCTTGCAATTGCTGCTATTGCAATGCTCTACCGAAGTAGGTTTTATGGCTAGAGAATCTACTCCTATCTACTTAAGAGCTTTGTCTTCACTTCGGTTGATGCATATGTTTACTTCATTGACTTTATTGAAGAACTTGAGCTATCGATGATGGTTTCTTGAGCATAAATTGATGTTGACGTCGTCTTCAACGACTTAGAACCTAGCAAGGGTTAAGAAGGTATGGTTGAGTACGAGCGTACTCAGCAAGTTCACTAAAAAGAAGTGTATGATGCACTATCTCTACAACCACATACCATAGGTCGTAGGCAATGTAGGTTTTCGTAAACATTTCTTCAAAGATTGCTTTTACTCTGAAAACTATGTCCGACAGCCTTCACAGGTTGATGATACGTCCATTTTGCATCACTATTCTACATCATAATTCACTGTTCTTCATTGATATTTTTCATATTAAGAGATGATACTTATGTTATTTCATCTATTTTTGCATGGTTGATGACTTTTGGAGCATGGACCACTGCAGTCAGGATTCTGATGGAAAAGGTGCTGTTTGGAGGCAAAATTCGCGAAGATCAGAAAATCCGGGAAAATACAAGGAAAATCCTATTTTTCTAGAAGATGAAGAATGCCAGAAGGGAAAGTGGAGATGGGCCACAGGGGGCCACACCACCCCCTGGCGCGGGCCACACCAGGCCGTGCCACCAGGTGGTGTGGCCGCCCTGGTCCACTCCAGGCTCTCCCCTCTGGCGTATATTATCCTCCCGAAACCCTAAGACTCGGGGGGAGACCACAGAAAGATTCAGCCGCCTCTGCGGGGCGGAAAACACCGAGAGAGAAAGATCTCTCCGACAGACAGAATTCTGCCAGGGGAATTCCTTCCCGGAGAGGGGACATCGTCTCCATCAACACCACCATCAAGCTGGACTTCATCAGGATCATCATCACCATCATCTCCACCAGCACCATCATCACCACTTCATACCGTTGTAACAATTGGGTTGAATCTTGCATAGTTCTTAGGGGAAACTTTCCCGGTGTTGATTACTCCTTGTAGTTGATGTTATTGAGTGAACCATTGAATTATCGTTTATGTTCAGATTGTTACTTATCATTATTTCATCTCCGATCATGATCCATATGATGTCTTGTGAATAGTTCGTTTTGTTCTTGAGGACATGGGAGAAGTCATGTTGTTAGCAGTGGAATTGTGTTGAGAAAGATTCAATGGTTTGATATTTAAGTTATGGTGTATTTCTTCTAGTGGTGTCATGTGAATGTCGACTACATAACACTTCACCTATATGGGCCTAGGGGAATGCATCGTGTATTTGGCTACTAATCGTAGGGGTTTCCGGAGTGACAGAAACCTGAACCCATGTTAGGAAACCTTTGCACAAGGGACATCACGGTCTTAGAGTTTAAAGTTGTGGTTAGGTTTCTACCTTAATTACTTTCTTATACTTGCGGATGCTTGCAAGGGGTATAATCACAAGTATGTATTAGTCCTAGGAAGGTCGGTACATTAGCATAGGTTCACCCACACAACACTTAGCAAACTAAAGAAGATTAATCAACTATATGAAGCGAAAGCACTTGACGATATTCCCATGTGTCCTCCAGAATGGTCATCTTAAGTAATACAACCGGCTTGTCCTTTGCTAAAGAAAGGACTGGGCCACTTGCTGCATTTATTCTTATTGCCTTTTATTTACTCGTACTTTATTTACCTACATTATCAAAAAATCCTAAAAATCCGTTTGCTAAGTATTTATAGAGAATTCCTGCTCCTAGCCATTCGCCAGCACCTTCTGCTCCTAGTTGGGTTTGACACTATGACTTATCGAAAATACTGCGATACACCCCCTATACTTGTGGGTCATCAAGACTATTTTCTGGCGCCGTTGCCAGGGAGTGAAGCGCTATTGGAGAGTGGAACTGGTAAAGGAAACTTCTACTATGAGTATTGTTTACTTCTGTTAGTTGCTTTATTTTCATTATGGATAATTTGCTGAGTTTCTTATTTCGTAATGCTACTACCACTACTAAAGTAGTAGATGAACCAGCACCTGCTAGAATGATACTTTTAAAATACCTACAAGAATTATTGATCGTGTTATGGATAACTATTATGTTGGAGATGGAACTGTCCATCCCGATGATCATTTGCTCTTTATACACAAATTATGCGGGTTATTCAAGTGTGCAGGTATTACAACAGATCAAGTCAAGAAGAAATTATTCTCATTATCACTGAAAGGAAGAGCTGAAGAATGGTCAAGCTCTTGCATGGGAGGAAATAGTGCCTCTCTTTTATTCAAAATTTTATCCTCCTAGTGAGATTCATAAAGATCGGAATCAAATATACAAATTTTGGCCTCTTGATGGAGAGAGTACAACTCAAGCTTGGGGGAGATTGAAGTTACTAATGCCTAAATGTCCCATTCATGATCTCCCCAACAATATTATTATCAATAACTTTTATGCAAGGCTTTCTCTTCATGATAAGGATTTATTGGATGCTTCTTGTGCTGGATCATTCACTCGCATGGAAGAAGAAGCTAAATGGGATCTTCTAGACCGTATTCAAGACAATGCTGAAGCATGGGAGAATGATAAAGGAAGAAAGTCAGGTATAAATTATGATTAAGAATGCATTGAATCTTTTATGGAAACTGATGACTTTCAAAATATTAAAAATACTTATGGTCTAGACTCTCAAGCTATTGCATCTTATTTTAAGGCTTTTGCTTCCTATATAGAAGTTCCTAAAAAGAAGTGGAATAAGTATCATGAACCATATAAAGATGTTGCTAAGTGTGTTCCTGGAAGAAATACTGAAGTTTATACTGCTAATCATGCTTTACCTAAACCTTACATTGAGAAAATACATTTACCAGTTAAGATAAAGGAACATTCTATGATAGCTAGTATGGTTAATGAAAGTACAAATAAAGCTGTTGAACCTGATAAACAAATGGATGATGAACCTATAATAGCAAATGTGAAAGACTTTGTCACTAAATATGTGGAAGATGGACACACTATCCTCTGTAAGGATATCCCTAATATTGTTTCACAAAGTAGTGTTATGAGAGTTAGTGTCCCTGTGTTTTCTGTTAGGATAAGCGATCATTGCTACAATGGTTTTTGTGATAGTTATATCATTAAATTTATGCATGATACTAAAATTTATTATGAGAGAGGGAAGACTATTCTTATGCATCTCAATAATATCAAGTTTCCTCGTTTTATGCTGAAAGTTTTTATGTTGCACTTCTTTTGCCTTCCTATGCTAGTAGCCTCTGGTTTCAACAACTTGTTTGTTTACAAAATTCCCTTGCATAGGAAGTGGGTTAGACTTAAACATGTGTATTTTTGCTTCTTAATGCTCTCTTTCACTTCAATTCATATTCTTATGTGAGCATCATTGAAATTATCATGCCCATCTTAATGGCTATAAAGAAAGAGCTTTTTGGGAGACAACCCAATATATTCTTGCTTTCAGTTTGTTTTTGTTTCTTTGAGTCTTGGAAGTTATTACTTCGGTAATAATCTCTCCTTATCCTTTTTGTTTGGTTTTTGTGTCAAGATCAACCTCTAATGAGAGAGAATAAGATTTGGCGAAGTTACTGTCCCGAAACAGATTTTTGTGCTTCACCGTAAAAATTCGTGCGAGATCTCTGTATGTCGGATTGAGCTGTAAGTTTTTGTGCTGCTACCCCAGGTTGTTATTGAACTTTGGTTAGTTTTGCACTTTTTGATTTGAGCAACACAAGATTTTCGAAAAAATTGATCTTTACCTGCTGGTCTGTTTTGACACATGTTGTCACTCTTGCATTTGCTTCTTAAGTCGATTTCCTTTTTGAATTCTTTTTGGGTTTTAGGAAGGATTTGCTACAGTGGCTTATGATTTGATGGATTTCAGTTGAAATTGTACTTAAAAGGTTTATTACCTCGCTTACACTAATGTTGCTAATGAGAATTGTGTGAAGTTTTGTGTGAAAGAAATTTCTAGGTTATAGGAGGAAATGGTGTAATAAGAAAGCGAAAGGTTTCATGACCCGAGCAATATGAGTATGAAGATGAAGATATTGATGCTATTCAAGTGGTAACTCTGGAAAAATTTATCAAAGACCAAATTCAAAGACCCGTAGAGTCTGTTTTCGAATAGGTAACAGATCTGGTAAGAAAAGTTTCGCAAAAATTCTATCCAGCTGTATTTTTAGAGTTTTTATCCAACAAGGAAAGCTATGAAGCGAAAGAGGGATGGAAATGGAGCCAGGGTGGCTCACACCACCCCTGGCGTGGGCCCCCCTAGCCGCGCCAACAGGTGGTGTGGCCGCCTCGGACTCCGTCTCCGACCTGTTTTCTCTCAGTGCCTTCCTTTTGTTGTAAAACTTCGTAATATATAATCCCTCGGATCCCCCGAGGTTCGTATATCGTATTCTCGTCGTGTTTTTGTTTCGATTTGTTTCTGCCAGGAACTATTCTTGAAAGTTAGAAGCACAATGGTGTCTGCCAAGGATAAGGGAAATGAGCCTATGGAGGAAGATCTCCAAGACCCCGGGTAGGAGAAGGAGATCAAGAGTGAAGATGAAGATGAGGTAAAGCAAAGCCAACATCCGCACACCGTCACTACCATTGCAAGCATTGGAGTGTTGGCAAACCCTGCCAAGATCAAAAGGACTGCACGGATGTCAACTGGAGGGAAACCTCCGCGTCATTGTTTGGCTCCACGGTCACTTCCTCCACGCACCAAGAATCCTTTCCATACCCTTATCCATGAGCAGCAATACCAGAATATGCTCAAGGAGAAACTACCCTCCAATTGGGATTTTCCTCGTTCTAGCCATGCAGGAAAATAAGACTTCAAGGAGGAAGAGTGGGGAAAGAATCGCAAGAGCTGGAATTCGCAACCTGACATGATCATGAGCCGCATTGAGCAAAACTCGGAGTTGATTCGTACTCTCACCTTCGAGATTGAGGACTTGGGGAAACTAATCTAAAATCTCATCGAGAGAATACCACCACCACCGAAGGAGTAATTCGTCATCAGGTTTTGGCATCCCCTTGGTTTGTTCCAAGCTTGGGGGAGTGTCGTGGTATCACATCACTATCTTCTATCTTTTTACCTTTTTAGTAAGAGTCATATCATGAATAGAGAAGTTATCATGTAGGATGGTTTGCATTATGAAAGTGTCCCCCCTCTCGTTAGATACCTATGTATCCCTTTGTGTGAGTTGTCGTTATGGAATATTAATGAGAAGTTCTATCATTTACTCTTTTGCATATCTTATTTTAGTTTTCAATTCATGGTTATATGATTGATCTTGTTGTTAGTATTCGTATCACTTTGGGATCATGGAGTTAATTTAGTTGGTTTTGGCAAACCTGGCTCGGTCAGTAGCAACACTATTTTGAGAATTGAATGAAAAAGATAAAAGTACTCTTAAAGAAATATAATTTCATCATCTTTCTTTCTTGATTTGCTCATAAGTTTAGTATTCTCTAGTTAAAATGTTTTGTGCTTCCAAGGTAGATTGCATATTTGTTTTTTCACTTGTATGTTTGTTTGTTTCCTTCAACTCTTATGCTTGCTACCCAACCTTGCTAGCCAAAAACCTGTACTGAGAGGGAATGCTTCTCGTGCATCCACTCCTTAAACCAAAACCTATGTCATTTGTGTCCACCATACCTACCTATTAGCACTATTGCTATTCCAAGTAAATTCATGTTTTTATCTACCTGCCAAATTAAACTTGTTATGTGAAAATTAGTGATTAAAGCTCTCACAAACTTGATGACACACTTTACTTTCTTGTACTTAATAAACTTGAACCATTGTGCCCATCTATGTTGCGTATATGCTTGCGCTTTGTAAGTTGTGAATTAGAAGAACCATGCTGTCATGGGGAACGCTTTCAACATTGCACCGGTACTTTGTACCTAGTTGATATCATGTTCTTTTGTCTATGGATGTCGTCAGTGTGAAATGAAAGGGGAGCTTGTAAGTCCATGGAGTTATGTATGTGTGTTAGAGAAACGCCTAGGCCGTCGGTCTAATCCATGCCTAATCATGGTGGAAACCTGCAGCGTAACCATAACGAGCATCTATGAAGCATTCTTCTTATAAAAAAAGAGATAGAGATTGAGAAAAAGAGAAAAGAAAAAAAGATGAGAAAAGAGGAAAGAGAGAAAAAAGCACCATATTCCCATGGTAAATAAGAAGATTGCTGACATGCTTGTTGTTTGCTTGCCTTCTCATTTTGATATGGGGATTCTTCCGTATCATCGGGCTAGGGGTACCCTGTTGGCGGTTCTCCATGATACACATGTACTTAGTATGATAAGAACTTACCGGTGACTAAACTTGAGTAGCATGAGGAGCAGCCCTCGTATTCAAGGGACATGAGATTTTCAACTTACAACTTGTAAAGCATATCCTCATATTTGATCACATTAACCTTAATCACCTAAAGATTCTTATGAGGGGCAATGGGAGCTGAAAGCTAATAAGTACCATAATTTTTGGAAGATCTTTATGAAACTTGAAATCCCTGCTTCCCTCTGCGAAGGGCCTTTCTTTTACTTTTTAGTTGAGTCAGTAAACCTATTCTCTTCTACCTCAGCAAGTATTTTGAGTTGTTGTGTTTCATTCATTCATATTATGACTTATTCAATCATGTCTCTTATGTTCCTTGTTTTGCACATTGCTCGTATCTTAGTGTCTACTACTTTGAAAGATATCATTGAAAATCAGTTATTTGTAAACTACAGCAAATTGTCAACTATTCTTCGACTAAGAGCTAAGTTTTCCATTACCAATTATGATTTACTTTATGTATCTTTATCGTGTTTCCTTCCCTTATTGCAAGTTAAGTTATATAATAGTGAGTTGTCTTCTATTATGATTTGTGTATTGATGAATGTGATGCTTCTTGTCCATATTCTTTTATCGACTCTTCACTCCAAAAACCTGAGGTCATGTTTATTGAGTTCAGTTTCGCTTGGGGACAAGCGAAGTCTAAGCTTGGGGGGAGTTGATACGTCCATTTTGCATCACTATTCTATATCATAATTCACTATTATTCATTGATATATTTTATATTAAGAGATGATACTTATGTTATTTCATCTATTTTTGCATGGTTGATGACTTTTGGAGCATGGACCGCTGCAGTCAGGATTCGGATGGAAAAGGTGCTGTTTGGGGGCAAAAATTCACGAAGATCAGAAAATCCGGGAAAATACCTGGAAAATCCTATTTTTCCAGAAGATGAAGAATTCCAGAAGGGGAAGTGGAGATGGGCCACATGGGGGCCCACACCACCCCCTGGCGTGGGCCACCCCAGGCCACGCCACCAGGTCGTGTGGCCGCCCAGGTCCACTCTAGGCTCTCCCCTCTGGCGTATATTATCCTCCTGAAACCCTAAGACTCGAGGGGTGACCACAGAAAGATTCCGCCACCTCTGCGAGGCGGAAAACACCGAGAGAGAAAGATCTCTCCGGCAGACAGAATTATGCCAGGGGAATTCCTTCCCGGAGAGGGGAGATCGTCGCCATCAACACCACCATCAAGCTGGACTTCATCGGGATCATCATCATCACCACCACCATCATCTGCACCAGCACCATCATCACCACTTCATACCGCTATAACAATTGGGTTGAATCTTGCATAGTTCTTAGGGGAAACTTTCCCGGTGTTGATTACTCCTTGTAGTTGATGCTATTGAGTGAACCATTGAATTATCGTTTATGTTCAGATTGTTACTTATCATTATTTCATCTCTGATCATGATCCATATTATGTCTTGTGAGTAGTTCGTTTTGTTCTTGAGGACATGGGAGAAGTCATGTTGTTACTAGTGGAATTGTGTTGACAAAGATTCAATGGTTTGATATTTAAGTTGTGGTGTATTTCTTCTAGTGGTGTCATGTGAACGTCGACTACATGACACTTCACCTATATGGGCCTAGGGGAATGCATTGTGTATTTGGCTACTAATCGTAGGGGTTACCGGAGTGACAGAAACCTGAACCCCCGTTAGGAAACCTTTGCACAAGGGACGTCAGGGTCTTAGAGTTTAAAGCTGTGGTTAGGTTTCTACCTTAATTACTTTCTTGTACTTGCGGATGCTTGCAAGGGGTATAATCACAAGTATGTATTAGTCCTAGGAAGGTCGGTACATTAGCATAGGTTCACCCACACAACACTTAGCAAACTAAAGAAGATTAATCAACTATATGAAGCGAAAGCACTTGACGATATTCCCATGTGTCCTCGAGAACGTTTGGTCATCTTAAGTAATACAACCGGCTTGTCCTTTGCTAAAGAAAGGATTGGGCCACTTGCTGCATTTATTCTTATTGCCTTTTATTTACTCGTACTTTATTTACCTGCATTATCAAAACCCCCCAAAAATCCGTTTGCTAAGTATTTATAGAGAATTCCTGCTCCTAGCCATTCACCAGCACCTTCTGCTCCTCGTTGGGTTCGACACTCTTGCTTATCGAAAATACTACGATACACCCCCTATACTTGTGGGTCATCTGTTGACCAGAAGCTTCATGGGGTTCCTTTCCTGCCGCATTCGTAGCTCTTTCCCGGAACAGGGAGTAACATGTCACAGTTCTTACACTCTGCAGAGGTGCGTCACTTTTCCCACAAGAGACCTTAAGATTTGTTGCACGGCAGGGAGTATGTCCCCATTCAAACTTCCATGGTTTGAGGCCCAACTTAAGATCCAATCCAATCACTACCCCCTTCGCAACCCTGCATGAAGACACGATCCTTCGGGCTGAGCTACATCTCCGTTAAGCCCCCTTTCAGGCAAGCTACAACCCTGATGAGTTCCCGAAGACTCTATAAGCAGCTATGTCTAGCGGTCACCATCAGCTATGGTGAACTCTGACCAAGACAGCCATGTACAGATAATCTAGACACCTAGCTCACGGGGAACTAAGGGGTCCCACCCATGTGCTGGATTCTCCATGAGAAATCAACAGCCTCACGATACGATCATCCGTCCATGCGAAAGGAAGAAGATACAACTGACTTCTTCGTCACATTCCAAATCTCATGGTTGACGCGTATTATACGGCGCTAGAATCACTAGCGACATTGGTTGTTAAGTCCTAGATATTATGTTCCTTTACCACTGGAAGTGTATCAATAGATTATTACCACTTGGTAAATAATCCATAATCATATTATTATGAAAATAGTATTTTCTGTCCTTTTTGAAATGCAGGTGATGACAAAATTTGAGTTACCAGCATTTGATAGAAAATAATCAAAGGACATGAGCAAGTTGTGAACTTACCTTTTGTGATTGCAAGATTATGCAATCATGGTATTCAAGACAATGGAAGATCCAAATTCTGTAAACAACATCATTGGTCCGGTAAGGACTAATGTTTAAAGAAGCAAGATGCAACAATGCATAAGTAATGTAATGCAATTTGATAAATGCTAATCCCTGGACTAATCGTATATGATCTAGGGGTTGAAGTTGGTGATGAGTTCTTTGGAATGTGTTTCACTTGTAGATCAGCTTCACACTTGTTCTTCTTATTAAGACTTGTGAGAGTGTGTGAAACAATATGCAGATACAACATATAGCATGCAATACTAAAGCACTTGAATGGATCATGGTATCTAAAATATTTCCTAAGCAAGATTATTAATCAATTAAAGTCTTTATAGATATGATCAAGGATTACTTTTAATGTTTCTTAAAAAATAACTTTTGAGGAAAATATTACTTTACAAAGTAAAAAGTATTTAAACTTAAGGCTAACACTTTAAGGTTTTCTTATTAGCTAAGATCATTAAAAGAGAAACCATCACAACAAAGTAATGGAGATTTACATGTTTTGGATGAGGCACCACATTGTAGATGGTTGAATTCTTATTATTCCACAAAGTTATAATTTAAGTATTATTACTTAAATGAGGTGGTGTTTGATTAAAGTTATAAGTGAGTAGAATTACTTTGTTATTAATGCTTATATTTTATAAGCATAGATAGGGTATTGCTAAAATTACTTAAAAACCTACTTTAATTCTTTAGGTGGATTCCTAAACTGGTAAAAGAATTAGTACTCAAATCTTGATGATTTTATAATTGATAAAATATTTTTGGAGAGTAAAACTTACTTCATTTTAAATGGTAGTTTTGGTGAGTACAAGTTGAATTGATTAGACCTATCTTAACTTCATTTAAACATAACTTGCACTTTTTATTACATTTTTAAACTTTAAACAAATAATGCCAAAGGCAATAGTAAATATTTATATATTTTTAATGAATTAAAATAAAATAAAAGAGTTAAAATAAGATTTATTAGACCTTTACCTTTTATTTGACTTCAATAAAGAAGTAGGATATTTTTAATGTGTAGAATTTATTTTTGTGATCATTTTGGTATATTATATGTATTTTTGTGATTTTTAAATAATAAGATATTATTTTTATAAGTTTAATCACTTTATAAAAATTGAACAAATAATAAATATTTAGTTAAGTGACACAAAAATAAATGAAACAAGTTTGTAACTATAGATTTTGTTTTTCTAAGAATTTTAGTTTATTATTTATATTTTTCTTATTTACCAATATTAAAATATGAATTTTTAAAGTATTATTACTTAGAAAATATATATTAAATAATAATTATTTAAATAGTTAACACTATAAAGTTTGATAATAAAGTTAAATTATAGATTTTATTTTTCTATGCATTTTTATATATTAGATACATTTTTCTAAATTATAAAACAAAAGATATTGATTTAATAAGATTTATTCATTTTCTAGAATTAAAAAAAATATTAAATGGTTTTATGAGATAATATTGATGTCAGCATGGGATGGGTGACTTTTCTTACCCGGGCTATTCCTAGCCCTAGTCACTGACTGGTGGGCCACTGACCACGTTGGCAAGCCACGCTGGCGTAGACCAGTCAGAGATGACGTCAAGGTGACGTTAGTTCGCCGGACTCTCGCTGGAGTACGGCGGCGACACCGATATTCGACACCAGGGACCACGCGAAGGGTGCGTTCGAACGAGGACACTGAGGCAAAGTTAACTACGCGTGTGCTGCTACGTTTTGGTCACTGGAACAGTACCGGCGACGGCGGACTGCGTCGGCGAGCGGTGGTATGAGATGGCAAGGTGATTCTGGCCACCCCAGAGAGCGAGAGAGACACGGGAAGAAGGAGATGCTCACCATGATTGCGATGGATGGCTTGGGGAGGCGAGACAAGGCACAGTGAAGCCGGAATCGAAGATGAACGCAGTGACCGGCTCTCGGGGTGATGAAGTCCATTTGGTCGCCTCCGGGCACCTCGTCTCGATTCATTTGCAGAAGAAGACCGAGGAGACTATGGCGGAGAAGATAGAGCTCTTCCCCGAGCTTGGGAAGGTCAGGAACAACATCAAGCTTCAACGACCGACGGCAGCTAGGGTTTCGGTTTTGGGGAAAAACAGTAGAGAGCGCGAGAGAGAGTGAGATGGGTATGAGCGGATAAAGGAGAGCGCGGGCGTTCTTATCCCCATCTCCAGGGGGCGACACATATCGCTGCGCGGCGGAGGATCGACAGCGGCAGCACGGCCACGTAGCTACTTCGCCGTCGTCGACGAAGACGACGAGGCGAAGGGGTATCTAGGCTGGGCCAGTACTGGGCTGCGGGGAAGTGAGCGAAAAATTCTTGGGGCTACACGTGAGCGACAGGCAGCGTGAAGGTTGTTGGGCTACGGCCTGGTTCCGCGGACAACCCTTTTCCTTTTATTTTTTCTGCTTCTATTTAGTATTTTATGGAACCTTTTCAAATATAGTTTTCTCAAGGTTTAAAAAATCCTGAAACTTTATAAGTCAAGAATATTATTATAGAGATCAGTCATAACCAATTCTTTCCACACTTCTCATTGTATTCACAAAATGTGTCATTATATAAAGGTTTAGACATATTGCCACCATGTTTTGTAACCCTGAATAACATCTCAACTTAAATTGAGTTATTGGGATTGCTTTCATAAGGGTTTAAGACAATGAGATAGACAAGGCTTTCTTCCATAAACTCTCAACTAGTTCTCTAATTATCTCTTGGAAGCTTTAATTGTCCAAGAGGTATTGTTCAATGGTTACCTAGGAATAGGAAATGGTTTCGCTATCCATTTGATTCTAGGGTTTTGAATAATGAAGTAGACATGGGTCTTGTCATGGCTTGATGTACTGTTGGTTAAAGGTTTCTAAAGAATCCTTACCTTAATACCTCACTAAGCTTATCTTGAGATAAGGAATTCCTTTCCTAAATATACTCTATAAATCTCTCTTATCTTATTCATGAAGATCACCTCTTCTTGAACAAGTCAATCATCTGACTCCACCATATCCATCATCATATGATGACATGGTCATGCCACTTCAACATTACTCCTTCATATTTACCTTGCATCTACTTCTAAGGCTTGCCAGATTACACTCCTCTCTATATCACATATGATATCAATTCTCTGGAATAGGTATGGTACTATTCTCATAATACAAGTTTATTATTGTATTATCTTGGTTAAACTACTATGCCTCCAACTACTCCATATACTCATGTTATATACTCCATTATACTCTAGCTTGACTTCTCATGATCAAGCTAGATGGTTCTCCTTACTAAGGTTTTTCCTAATGTGGTATACTCACAACTCTACTTCATCACCTAGTCATATATCCTCAAGTGGCTTGAGAATAATGGCCACCAACCCTTGATCAAGCAAGGCTTAGGCTTCTAATTGTCTGATCAAGATCTATACTCAACTAAGTAGTAGACTTGTACTAGTCTCTCTATAGGCTTATCTTGTTAAGCAAGCTTACTCTAAGTTTATATCCACTTGACTTAACAAGATTATTATTTGATACACAAATACTACTAACTGTTTCATGGCTCCATAATTACTAGCTTAACTCTCGGGTACTGCTTCTAGTTAACTCATGAGTGAACTATTTCCTCCAACATCAGATGGTTTGGTCTCCACTAAGGATCACATTCCATTGATGATGGCATACTTCACCATAGCTAGTTCCTTCTTCTTATTAACTTACTTAAGGTCTTTAGAAGGTCAATATAATAGGTCAAAGCTAGCAATCAATATGTGCTAGGTCAAGAATTAATCACACACCTTGATGAGTAATAGACACTAGGACTTGGTTAAATAGGAATGCCACCTCTTAATATCATATTAAGGGTATGTGTTGAATGGTCTTGGCTTGACTTCCCTTTCTACTCTATTTGTAATAAGAGTTAATGTTTAAGAACTACCATGATATCCATGGTAGGAATAACTATGGCAACAAGTGTTTCAACATTTAGTTATGGGGTTTCTTTACTTAAGTTATATACTTAACTTTCTATTCAAGGTTTGTGGTAGATAATACCTTGATATCATCTTTAGAATATTAAGTATTCATTTTTGAGTTCTTGTATGGAATACCATGTGATGATTTCTATAAGATCTAGTACTCCTTATTAAGTAGTGTGTTGTGACTTAGTTTTATTGCATTTGATCTACCCTTAGATCAAATTATATTACCCAAAGATAAGGTTTTAGCAAAGGTCATATTGAAACTTATCGCAGTCAACTTGATGATCTGCTTTAGTTCCACCAAATTAAGAGAAGCTTCAATCTCTTTGACAAGTTTTATTTAAAAGCGCGAAAATTATCCAGATTTTCTATGCATGAATGCACTGCACACACCTGTGTTCAGCTTATTTCTAAGCTCTAATGCTGGGGTGTTACAGACTCCCCCCTTAAAATAAACTTCATCCCCGAAGTTCGTACTCTCTTAAGTTTCAGAATGAGGAGTTGACTTGTATTGATCACGCCATTTCTCAAATTCCATCGTGATCACAATTGGGGATTATGGTGGTATCCCGTACCCAGATCTTTTTCCTTGAATCCTTTTCATTCCGACAATATCCACTGTCCTTTCTAACTTACCCTATAGTTATTTTTACCATATCTCTTTGGGCTTATGCCCCTACAGTCCTATTTTGAATTGGTTGTGGACACATTTTGTCCATTCCAATCCGGTGTTCCTACTACACTACACTAGACTATTTTAGAATACTCTCTTTACCCTAAAGGACAACTTACGAGTTGTTTCTTTTGGAACTAGTCCACTAGGTTTAATCTATTATGTCTACTTCAATCATTGATCCAGATATACTCTTAGAAATACTTTATAATGATGACTTCTTCTAACCTTATGAGAATAAGGCTTAACCTCATCATAACTTTGTACTTCTTCTCGAACCTTTAGTTAGAAAGTTAGACAACAACACTTCAGTGTTTATTGTTTACTCTCCCCCTTGGGGTTTCCTAATGGTCTCTAATCTACATGTATAATACCCATTAACTCAATAGTTAGGATATTGGTCTCTATCTAGCTTGTATATTACCTATATAAGGTCTCATGAAAGAATGTGCGGTATATCCACACAATCGTGGATCTCCCAAATGAATCTTCCGACATTACTTGTCTTACTTTTAATCTTCTGGATAGTACTTTTAACCGGAAAATCTGATGTCATGAAAACGTCTCGAAAGTTGTTCGCTTAAAATTTATACTTCTTTAGGTCTAATCTATCTTAGGACAAGTTTTATGCTCTTTAACTTATACAATGATGACCTAACTAGCTTTACCAATAGGGTACCAGCTACGGATACTAGCTATGGATACCAGCTGCGGATCCTCCTAGGTGCATGGATTACCCTACGATTTTTCGACTTACTTCTGGCATTCTCTCTGGGTTGTTAGAGCTTTAATACCTCTTTTGTTCCAAGACTTCTTCTTTGTACCCTTCCAAGTTACTTTCATGACTTTGGGACAGCTAGTTCATTAGCTTCTGAGCAACATCACCTATCTTAAGTGAACTTAACTTATTACTTCATGTTGCTCCGCACCTTTTTCTGCACTAATAATCCTTCTTGTTGCCAACTAACAATAAGTTGGGATTTATCCATCCTTCAAAATAGTGCTGATACTCCTTATAATTGGCTTCCTTCTTCTTGCAAGTCTTCAACTTGATCTTCGGAACTCGTCACTCCCTTACATGAATTCCCTTTTCTATCTAGGTCTATAACATCAAGTAATAACTTGGTGATGCAACATGCATTTGCACATAAAGTCAAACTTCATGCGCAGATCTAGTCAATCAAGAAGATCCAAGAAAAACCAAAAATCCAAATGTGGTACATATAACACACATCATTCTAAGCCCGTAATATAGTAGTTGAGTTTAATACCTCTAGAATTCAAGCTTAGCTATGTAGTATATGACACCTCCTAATATAGGTTCACTTTGTGATACTTAGCACTTAGGGTTTACACTACTCTTTGTCTCATTATTTACCCAAACTGCCCAATTGCAACAAGATAATTTTGAGCAAAGTGGTCTCACTTTGGTTTTCACTAACCTCTTACCTTTCTCTCAGGACTACTAGAGACGATCAATTTTCCATTCTATCGTAAACTATCCTCACATGATATCTCAAAACTACTGACAAAATTGTAGCTACTACCTTAACCCAGAATTATTGTAATATTATGACACCTGTGTCTTCTATCATAAACCTACACTGTTCTATACTTACTGTTATTACAAGATTATTTACGAAGTACTTGTCTTAATTACAGACTTATCATGGTCTCGGAGCTATTCTCACCATGAACTTGTTAAGATTTACCTAGTCATCATGATTAAAGAGGTCATCTCACCATGACGACTCTTCTTATAGCTTACTATCAATGATTCTTAACAAAATTCTACTCCGTCACATGGAATTCTCAAGTGAATGCCACATGATTTACTTCCAATTGTATCTATACATACTCTGATGGTCTACCGTGTATGGTATAGTGGTATCAACTAGTGGTAAATTCTGCTACTTCACAGGGGTTCTAAATATAGACTCCATCACTAATACAACTCTACATGATATCCTAATCCTAATCGTAATCTTCTTTGATATTTTAACTTATGTAAGATATCTTAGTGGTGTTACACCTATTTAGAGCTACACTGAAATGGCATTTCTCTAGAGAATACATATAACTAATCCTTAAGAAAGATGACAAAAACATCCAACTTAAGTGTGACAAGGTTTATCCTCAAGTGGATATCCATCACAAGTCTTGGTTTAGATAAGATGGCTCCTATAGTCACTATCCAACCTACAGATCTTCCTAAAAGGGTTTTAATCCTAAGGCCAAAGCATATGCTCTGATACCAGCTGCGGTGACCCAGCATACCATTGCATGATGTAGTACGCTATAGTCGTTGACATAACACGAATGAAACATCGTTCACTACTATTACACCCCTCAGAGTGGTACAACAGAAACACAACAAGTCCAAGACATGACTATATATTACAACTCGACTCTTTACAAAAGATCCAGAGAACACTCTAGGTTAAAGAGGAGGAAATAACTTCTTACAAAGAAGAACCAGAAATAATAACTTAGAACTATCTAGCTAATAAGACTAGCATCTAAACTAACTGGCTTGCAATTGCTGCTATTGCAATGCTCTACAGAAGTAGGTTTTATGGCTAGAGGATCTACTCCTATCTACTTAAGAACTTTGTCTTCACTTCGGTTGATGTATATGTTGACTTCGTTGACTTTATTGAAGAACTTGAGCTGTCGATGATGGTTTCTTGAGCAGAAATTGATGTTGACGTCAATTTCAACGGCTTAGAACCTAGCAAGGGTTAAGAAGGTACGGTTGAGTACGAGCATACTCAGAAAGTTCACTAAAAAAGGAGTGTACGATGCACTATCTCTATAGCCACAGACCATAGGTCATAGGCAATGTAGGTTTTCGTAAACATTTCTTCAAAGATTGCTTTTATTCTGAAAACTATGTCCGATAGCCTTCACAGGTTGACTAGAACCTTCATGGGGTTCCTTTCCTGCCGTGTTCGTAGCTCCTTCCCGGAGCAGGCTGTAACATGTTGATGCGCTCGACTTTCGACGTAGAGCTCGTTGGGAACCCCAAGAGGAAGGTACGATGAGCACGTCAGTAAGTTTTCCCTCAGTTATGAAACCAAGGTTTAATCGAACCAGTAGGAGCAAAGAAACACCCCAAAGGTGTTACTAACTGAGCTTTGGCAGGGTGCACTACCGATGCTAGTAGCAACATGGAGACCTGCACAACACAACCACAAAACTTTGTCCCCAACTTGCGATGAGGTTGTCAATCTCACCGTGTTTTGCGGAAAACAAAGGATTAAACATATCGAATGGAAAGAAGTAAAAGTTAGCAGAAAGTAAACACAAAGCAGTAAAAGATTGTAGATTGTATGTAAAAAAAGGACCGGGATCCATAGTTCACTAGAGGTGGCTCTCCTTAGATAAATAACATGCTGGGTGAACAAATTACAGCGGGGCAATTGACAAACACCGAGAAAGCAATACATGCATATACTAATCATCTTGACTCCTCTGAGACTTGATTGGGCATTACAACATAATACATAGACCGCCATCCAACTGCATCTATGACTAATAATTCACCTTCAGGTTATCATCCGAACCCCCTCCAGTATTAAGTTGCAAGCAACAGATTATTGCTTTACGAACTACGTGTAAAGTAAACAATACGATTGTTCTATGAACAAAGGATTGTTGTTTTCTCCCTAGTAGCAACAACACATCTAGTACCTTAGAGATTTCTGTCACTTCCCCAGATTACCAGAGGCATGAACCCAGTATCGAGCATAAATACTAACTCTTGGAGTTGCTAGCATCTACTTGGCCAAGATAGCTACTAACAACGGAAAGCATGCAAGATCTCAAATAACAAACACATGCTAGAATCAATAATCAATCTGAAATAGCACCTCAATATCCATCGGATCCCCGAAAACACAACATGTATGGATTACAAATAGATGATCTTGATCATGAATGGAGCTCACAAGATCTAAACATGAAAGCACAAAGGAGGAGAAACCAGCCATCTAGCTACTGCATGGATCCGTAGTCCAAGGATGAACTACTCACGCATCATACCGGAGGATTGCATGGTGATGAAGAAGGCCTCCAGGGTGAATTCCCCTCTCTGGAAGGGTGCCGGGAAGAGCTTCAGATCCCTCCCAATCTAGGGATGGAGATGACAGCGGCTACAGACTCTTTCGTGGATTTTTGATCGAGTACTTAGGGTTTTCATCCTGAGGGCAACTTATAGGCGGAAGGTGAGGCCGAGGGGGTGCCGGGAGCCACCACACCACCCCCTGGTGCGAGCCCAGCCTGGCCGCGCGGCCAGGTGGTGTGGCCGGCCCCTGGCCCTTCTCCGTCTCGTATTCTGGCACTTGATCCCTTCTAGAAAAATAGGCACTTTGGCTTTTGTCCCGTCCAATTCCGAGAATATTCATTTTCTAACTTTCCTAGAACCAAAAACAGCAGAAAACAGGCAGCTGGCACTGTGGCTCTTGTTAATAGGTTAGTCCAAGAAATCATATGAAAAGTACTCCAAAGTTGGAACAAAACACAAGAAAGTGGATAAAACCAAGCATGGAACATCAAAAATTATAGATACATTTGCAATGTATCAGCATCCCCAAGCTTAACTCCTGCTCGTCCTCGAGTAGGTAAGTGATAAAAAGAAATAATTTTTGAGGTGACATGCACCATCAAAGACTTGATCAAAGTATTTGCAAAACATTCAAAGCTGGGATCATAGTACTTCAATCATAACATGAAAGACAAAGTTCTGGCAATAGGCAAAGAAACTATGATGCAACATGAAAAGGCACAAATGAAAGATTCATGAATAACAATGCTTTGCAAGACGTTTGTTTGTTTCACATAAATAAAACATAGCATAAAAGTATTCAGCTTGACCCTCAATAGAGTAGAAAATATAAATGCATAGGACACCTTCAAAGTTCATAAGAGTGACTAGATACAATAGTTTCAAACAAGCAGTAACAAGTTATGCATCAATCAACTAGTCTTGGGACAATGCACATAGAACTAAGAATGGCCACTATGCTCTCAAAGCAGGAGAATAAAGATAGAAGGTGGAGACTCAATATAATGGTGGAAGAAAGGCCTTTTGTAAAAGGAAGTAGGGATTCAAGTCTCATAAAGAGCTTCCAAAAATTATGGTACTTGTAGTTTTCAGCTCTCATTGCCCCTATCATAAGCATCTTGAAGGTGATAAAGGTTAAAGTGACACAACTAAGAGGATATGCTTGACAAGTTATAAACCGAAATCTCATGCCCCTTACTTACGAAGACCGATCCTCATGCTACTCAACATCAGTCACGAGTAAGCTCTTGTCATTGTAAGTATATGTGTATCATTAAGAACCGCCAACGGGGTACCCCTTGCACATGATACGGGAGCTTTCCCATAATCAAAATGACAAGGCAAGTAGACAATGAGCATCCCAGCGATCTTTTTATTTGCTATTTGCATAGGTTTTTATTGAGGATGCTTCATAGAGTGCTCATTATGGTGATGCTGCAAGTTTCCACCATGATTAGGCATGGCTTAGGCTAGCGGCCCAGGCGTTTTTCTAACACACATACAAACTCCATGATCTTACAAGTTCCACTTTTATTTCACACCGCCGGGATCCGTAAGCAAAAGAACATGATATCAACGGGGTACAAAGTACAAGTGCAATGTTGAAAGCATTCCCCATGAAACATGGTTCTGCTAATTTCAACTTATAAAGCGCAAGCATATACGCAACAAAGAAGGACCCAATGGTTCAAGTTTATTAGGGGCAAAAAGTAAAGTGTGCCATCAAGTTCGTGAGAGCTTTAATCACTAGTTTTCTCATAACAAGTGAAAGGTAAACAAAAGCATGAATATAATTGGAATAGCATAAGCTAGTACTTTGGAATAACTTGGTTTAGGGAGTTGGATGCATGAGTGGAACTCATACTTTGTTGTGGAGGCTAGCAAAAGACTGGGAGCGACAAACTAAGAGAGCAATAATGGCCATAATCATGCAGAGCGACAAAACATCATTGATCAAAGCATAGGGTGATACTACAAGTTGAAAACTAAAGGATCATAAAGGCTATGGTGACTTGAGATAGTCATAACATGGTGTGAGCATGTGCCAAGTCAACCCAAATAAAGCATCAAAGGAGAATACCACTATACTATGCTTTAATATGCTAAAACAACACATGATTCATCCAAGGCACATTAAGCAATATCAATTGTTTATAACAAGTCATGATACAACAAAGAATAGTAAGCATAAAGCCAAAACAATATCAAGCATGGCATGACAAAGCATAGGTCACAGTCAAAACGAGCTCTTTTTACCACATACGTATGAACTTTCCTACTCTTTTCCAAACCAAACCAAACTATTTGCAAACTAACGTATGAAAGAGGAGGCCCAACCAATTTATTCAGAAAAATAAGCAAACCAAGAAAACTAAAAAACCAAAATGAAAACGAAAAAGAAGACGCTCCAAGAACAACACAACTGTGCATGAAACAATAAAAATGAAGCGTTTGGAAGAAACCTGGGATTTTTATTGATGAAGAAGGGGATGCCTTGGGCATCCCCAAGCTTTGTCGCTTGTACTTCTTGGATATTTCTTGGGGTGACACGCGTTGCATCCCGAATCTTGAGCTTTAGTCCATCCTTCATCCAATTACTCATTCCTTCCATACACCTGAAATTTTTCCTTCATACAAAACTTCACACAATCTCATTAGCAACATTAGTGCACTTAAGATAAATAAGTCTCAAGATTCAGTCTAACACCAAATAAACTTCCATCAGAACAATAGCTACTGTAGCACTTCCCTCAAAAAGCTCAGTTCCCCAAAGGAACTCAAGAAGGAACTAACAAGAAGCAAATGCAGAAAATGGCAGAAATCTGTCAAAACAGACCAGTGGGTAAAGACGAATTTTTTTGAAGACCTTCTGTTGCTCAAATCAAAACGTGTTGAACTAACGAAAGTTATATAACAACCTGAGGCAGAAGCACAAAACATTACAGCTCAATCCGACGTACAGAGCTCTCTCAGGAATTTTTACGGTTAAGCACAAAAATCTGTTTCGGGACAGCAACTTTCCCAATCATTACTTCTCTCTCATTAGAGGTTACTCTTGGCACAAAAAGCAAAATAAAAAGGATAAGGAGAGGTTATTACATAGGTAATAACTTCCAAGACTCATCTAATACTCTTGGGTTATCTCCCAACAAGTACTTTTCTTTAACGCCTTTAAGTTAGGCATAAAAATTTGAGAACATGCTCTCATAGGAAATATGAGTTTGAAGTAAAAGAGAGCATCAAGAAGCAAATTCAGAACACATTTAAGTCTAACCCACTTCCTATGCATAGGAATCTTGTATGCAAATAAATGCACAAAAAACAAAGTGACAGGCATAGGAAGATAAAACAAAAGTAACTTCAAAACTTTCAGCACATAGAGAGGTGTTTCATTACCATAAAAACTTCTACAACCATATTTTCCTCTCTCATAATAATTTTTAGTAGCCTCATGAATAAACTCAACAATATAACTATCACATAAGGCATGATTTTCATGATCTACAAGCACTAGAGCTTTATTATAAACTTTTTCAAAAGAATCCTCGGGAACATAACATTCACCCTCCTTTGATAAGCATGGGGGACAATCAAATAATGTAAGGGATAAAGTGTTACTCTCATAAGAAGATAGGCATGGGTAGATCCATTCTTCCTCCTTTTGTCCATCACTCTCCTGCTCTTTTTCATCTAATGAGCTTTCAGGTTCAGCAATTTCTTCTTCCATGGAGGTTCTAGCAAGCGGTGGTTCATCTATTACCTTAGCAGTCATAAAACTGTTCCCAAATAGGAAACTAAGTGAGCTATCCATAATGAAATAGTGATTGGAGCAGAGCTAGTCATAAATGCAACTTAATAAAGGAACTAATTTTTTGTGTGTTTTGAAGAACAAAACAAGCAAACAAAGCAAAAAGAAAACTAAGCAAAACAAAAACAACAAAGTAAAGAGATTGGTTATGAGGGACTCCGCTTGTGAAGATGTCCTTGACTCCCCGGCAACGGCGCCAGCAAATCTTGATGCGCTCGACTTTTGACGTAGAGCTTGTTGGGAACCCCAAGAGGAAGGTACGATGAGCACATCAGTAAGTTTTCCCTTAGTTATGAAATCAAGATTTAATCGAACCAGTAGGAGCAAGGAAACACCCCAAAGGTGTTACTAACTGAGCTTTGGCAGGGCGCACTACCGGTGCTAGTAGCAACGTGGAGACCTGCACAACACAACCACAAAACTTTGTCCCCAACTTGCGATGAGGTTGTCAATCTCACCGTGTTTTGCGAAAAACAAAGGATTAAACGTATCGAATGGAAAGAAGTAAAAGTTTGCAGAAAGTAAACACAAAGCAGTAAAAGATTATAGATTGTATGTAAATAAAAAGGACCAGGATCCATAGTTTACTAGAGGTGGCTCTCCTTAGATAAATAACATGCTGGGTGAACAAATTACAGTGGGGCAATTGACAAACAACAAGAAAGCAATATATGCATATACTAATCATCTTGACTCCTCTGAGACTTGATTGGGCATTACAACATAATACATATACCGCCATCCAACTGCATCTATGACTAATAATTCACCTTCAGGTTATCATCCGAACCCCCTCCAGTATTAAGTTGCAAGCAACAGATTATTGCTTTACGAACTGCATGTAAAGTAAACAATACGATTGTTCTATGAACAAAGGATTGTTGTTTTCTCCCTAGTAGCAACAGCACATCTAGTACCTTAGAGATTTCTGTCACTTCCCCAGATTACCAGAGGCATGAACCCACTATCGAGCATAAATACTAACTCTTGGAGTTGCTAGCATATACTTGGCCAAGATAGCTACTAACAACAGAAAGCATGTAAGATCTCAAATAACAAAGACATGATAGAATCAATAATCAATCTGAAATAGCACCTCAATATCCATCGGATCCCCGCAAACACAACATGTATGGATTACAAATAGATGATCTTGATCATGAACGGAGCTCACAAGATCTAAACATGAAAGCACAAAGGAGGAGAAACTAGCCATCTAGCTACTACATGGATCCCTAGTCCAAGGATGAACTACTCACGCATCACACCGGAGGCTTGCATGGTGATGAAGAAGGCCTCCAGGGTGAATTATCCTCTCCGGCAGGGTGCCGGGAAGAGCTTCAGATCCCTCCCGATCTAGGGATGGAGATGACGGCGGCTACAGACTCTTTCGTGGATTTTTGATCGGGTACTTAGGGTTTTCGCCCCGAGGGCAACTTATAGGCGGAAGCAGAGGCCGAGGGGGTGCCGGGAGCGGCCACACCACCCCCTGGCGCGGGCTAGGCCTGGCCACACGGCCACGTGGTGTGGTCGCCCCTGGCCCCTCTCCGTCTCGTATTCTGGCACTTGATGACTTCTAGAAAAATAGTCACTTTGGCTTTTGTCCCGTCCAATTCCGAGAATATTCATTTTCTGACTTTCTTGGAACCAAAAATAGCAGAAAACAGGCAGCTAGCACTGTGGCTCTTGTTAATAGGTTAGTCCAAGAAATCATATGAAAATTACTCCAAAGTTGGAACAAAACACAAGAAAGTGGATAAAACCAAGCATGGAACATCAAAAATTATAGATACATTTGCAATGTATCACATGTAACAATTCTTACACTCTGCAGAGGTGCGTCACTTTTCCCACAAGAGACCTTAAGCTTTGTTGCACGGTCGGGAGTATGTCCCCATTCAAACTTCCATGGTTTGAGGCCCAACTTAAGATCCAAGCCAATCACTGCCCCCTTCGTGGGCTTGTTCGTTTGCGGTACCAAAGTTGGCAGGCTAGCGCATGGCGGTACCTAAGTTGCCTGAAATTACCGCGTTTCGAAAAGTTGGGCCGCCAACTACTGAGAGGGGCCATTTCAAGGAAAACTCATCTCACCCCTACCAAATACAAACTTTCCGTTAAACCGCCCCGTGTAGTAGACGGTCGGGACCCACATGTCGGTTATCTGTCCGTGACGCGGGCACCAACGCGGCAACCTCTTAGGCAAATTGAGTAGCTAAGTAGATTGGATGCGTTGACCAATTTCACAAATCCATTCCCAGCTTTCCCCTAGCACCGACGGTGTCGGAATCCACCCTCCAGGCAGGACAATCCCTTCGGACATTTGACTTACGGGGCCAAGTTACTGTGCCCAGTTGCTGCGCCCAGTCGCTGATACCGAGCTCCAATGGCGCATGCCGTAGCCTCCGTTGTGAGGCTCTAGCCAGCCTCCGCCACTGACGAGCCGGGCAGTTCGGAGGATGGCAGATCCTACTATCAAGGAAGAAAAGTTCTGCCTACAAGCGGGTGAGCTACCCTTCTCTTTGCTATTCGCACTAATTACAACTGCTAGCTGGCTACCGAACCTCAAATTGTTCGTTAGCCCAATGCTGACAAACATATTTTGTCCACAGTTTTCTGTCAAGTGGGATCTACACGGACCCCCCTTACCTAGTTATAGTAGTCCTCTATAGGTACTACTCCAAGGGCAAGTGGTATGGAAGCCATTGTTTCACAATGGAAGAAGCGCCTGCACAGATCTGCACTATATCTGGTATGGTTGCTGCTCTGCGTAATCATGTTGAAGTATGGCCGAAGCAGACTGCAAAGTTCAGCTTCATGGATGAACGTGGCATCATGGTTCCTATAACGTGTGACAGTCAGCTAATTGGGTTGATGAAAAGGTATGCTTCAGATTGCATGTTTGAGCTGAATTGTGATGTACTGGATGTGGAAGCTGCTGCAACTGGGAGTCGCCCTTCTATTCTTGGACAGGGTGGTTGCTCGAATCCAATTAGCTCCTGGTAAGCAAAGGTCGCTTGGGGTTCGCATGTTTGTGCTGAATTGTAATTTTTGTTTTATTTACTCTGTAGATATTGGGCAGTTATGCAACAGTCTTATTTCTATGACAGGAAGTGCCACAAGGTTAGAAACTTGACTACCAGGTCAGTCATTTTGCTGCCCGAAGAAATTAAAAACGAGTGGAAATATGATGATGGACACGATTCTGGTGCCCATTGTCCCGGCGATGCATTGTACGTGAAGCTAAGAAAATTGGCACCGAGGAAGAGGAAGAAGGCAGGAAATGAAGAAGCCAGTGGACATTAAGGCTTGGCACCCAGGCTGTGGAGGAAGGCTGCTGGCAATGAAGATGCATAGTAGTGTGTTGAACTTGAACCTATATATGTAATTCTGTTAAATTCTAGAGCTCTGTGTGTGGCACGTTGCTGGGCGAAACAATCTACCCACGTTCTCTGAGTAAAATGTAGCGTGACTTAGGGTTTGGAAATGCCCGAGTCAGTAGTTGAATCTGAAATTGCGATTGTGCCACTGCTATCTGAAAACAAGGATCCACGCTTGCTCCACAATTGCTGAGGGGAAGGAGGTCTCCAAATACGACAGAATGTAAGTGGCACGGAAATAAATTATTTAAGCTGTCACACTCCACGAAGCAGCAACTTATTTCAGATGCTGCACAACGACGTGGCAAAATAAACAACAATGTTTTCACTGATAATGCCCAGATGAGGAGGAAATGGGTACCACTTTCTGGCCTAATATTGAGCCCGTCTATCTCACCGCCTCTTTGCTCCTGCATCCCCTGCATCTGGTGAAGCTCCCGGATCTCCAGTAACCGGGTGTACGTGCTTCCACTTTATAAATTGCGGTTGTGCCATTTGCATGCGGCCAAATCCACGTAGATTACGTTTAAACAAACCACCAATGTCAAAATACACTAGTAGAAAAGGGGTCTTTGGTCCACGGTCATGTTCCCAATCCGGGACAGAGATCTAAATCGAGGCAAAAATCGATCTAAATCACAAATTAATCGAGATAGAGATCTAAATCAAGGCATTTCATTAATTCAATCACAAATTCTTCTAAACAAAGGTGCGATTTCACATCCTACATTAATTCAACCACTAGTGAACAATTTCACTTCCACTGCCGCTGTCCTCTGAGCTGCCGGCTTCCTCGTCTTCGTCGGACGGAACCTCCACGATTTCCGCATTATACGCGAGACGGAGCACCTCTTCGCGGCGAGCGGCGGCGATGATGGTGAACTTGGTCCGTCCAGGGACGGACCAGAACCTCTCCCGCCCTTCTCGGTTGTGGAGATCCCGGTGCACCACGCGCCCGTAAATGATGCGGTTGCCAATCTTGGCCTCCCGCTCCTTCTTGAACAGCGCCGGCCAGTATGGGCTGGCCGCCGCGTACCAGGGCAGCGTCCTCTTCCACACGGGCATCTGGCGGCGGCGCGACGCAATTTCGCTCTCCATCACGGCTCCGCCGTGGACGAGGAGCGGAGCCACCGACACCCCCGCATAGCTGATGCGCCATCCGTGGGGCACCGTCACGACCGGCGGCACGAGGATGTCGAAGTGCGCGAACATCACCGTATCGTAGAAGTTCAGCGAGGGCATCTCCATGGCGGCGTGGTGGAGATTGGAGAGGGAGCGAGCGGGGTGGACGGCGCGGTGGAGATTGAAGAGGACGGGAGGATGGGCGACGAAGCGACGAGCTGTGGCGCCTCCTATTTGTACACGAGGACAACGAAGCGACGGGCGGAATATCCAAGGGGCATTGGTCAGACAAAAGGAAGTAATGCAGGGTTAAGACAGATTAACGGGCGACCAGTTTTTTTACTCCCAGGACTCCGAGGCCAATAGTTCAGACCGCTAGGTCAACAAGTACAACTATTACAACTTAAAAAAGTCACGGAGCTTAAGCTAAATAGAACTAGTTATCACACATCTCTTTGATCTTCCTAATCTTAGCCCTATGCGCATCTTCCTGCGAGAGCAAGGATCGAACTGTCTGCTCCTTCCTTTTAGCATCTTCCTTGCACAACTTCAATTGTTTCTCTGCATCTTTCCTCATGCACTTGTCAATACTCGTAGTTGTGAACTGCTGTTGGGGGATACCCTCGGGTAGGGTCACGCCGGGGTATAAAGGCCGAGTTAGCCGAGGTACGGCAAGGTCAAAGCAAGTGCTGGCCGAGTCACCTCAAGGCAGGCCGAATCACAAAGTAACCCGGACCGGAGGATGTCCACCTCACTGTGTCCCGGCCGACCTATGTCGTATGTCGGCAGGATGTATCAAACTTGTATGCAGGTACAGGTGTGGCCGGATTAACCAGGCATGATCCGGGTTATATCAGGCTTGCAAGAGAAGGAAGGTATCTCGCTGGTCAAAAGGAGGTCACTGTATGCAGGAGCGTGAGTGAAGAGGACAAAGGCTAGGACATCCGAGGCATGGCCGAGAAAGGTGACGTTGCCTGTGTCGGATGATGCTAGCGCCGCAGAGGCTCACGTAGCCTCTGCATGGCTTACGACAGGGAAAAGTGACCCGCTCGGTTTACTATTTTGGGAAGGGCATATTCCTTGGAATATGCCTCCGCGTATGCCCTAATTGGAGACCTAGCCACCCCTATATAAGGAGGGCTAGGGCCTCTGTAGAGGGGGTTGATCTCGAGTGGGTTGAGTTTTACTTGTTTGGTTCTAGGTTCCTGAGAGCTAGTTAGTGGTGAGAGTAAGAGAGTTCCTTCTTCCTCCTCTCCCCAATACAGCTCAAGGAGCATTTGTAACCTTGGAAAACCATTGAATACAAAGCAACTGTGTGTGGAATCACCACACTATCCCTCCCTAGATTCCTCTAGTGCATATTGTCCCCACCTTTAGCCTATCCATGGCATCTGCCGTGACACCACCACGACAGTTGGCGCCCACCGTGGGGCTAGCGACGCTAGAAGGAGTGAAGATCCGGACGGGAAACCTCATCGGCACCGGCGAACGCATCGTCTCTGGGCTTGTTCCGCGCTTTCGAGCGCTAGACTTCGTCAGCGACAATGTTGGCTGCTTCGGCAAGAGACCTCTCCCGCGGAGGTATACTTATGAGGCAATGCTGGATCAGCCGTGTAAATTTCACACGCCAAATCCGAGTAACCCAGCGGGTCACACAACCCGGCAGTGTGAATGGATGAGGAAGATAGAACAAAGTGGTTCGGGGAATGCTCATGCACCTCGGAATGATCAACCTCGGCAGGAGTTACCCCGGCAGCAATTGCTCTCCGGAGCAAACATGCAATAGTTAATGTTGCCACACCTCCGCCGATGTGTGAAAACCATGAGAGAAGGGATGCAGTGCATCAGGTGGAAAACCAACATCAACCAGATCAAAGGTACCCCGCAAATGAGGGGAGAAATGAGTACAGAGAGCATCACCAGAGTTACTGTGTGTTCACCACACAAGAGACAGCTAGAAAGAGCTTGCAGCGCCAACACATGGAAGTCAATGCGGTAATGCCTGCGGTGACGAGGTATATGCCTTGGTCAGATCAGGAAATTACCTGGAGCATCAAAGATCATCCCAAGCTTATGCCGAGCCCTGGTTCGTATGCGTTGGTACTGGATCCAACATTCATTGGGCCAAACATCAATGTAAGGTTCTCAAATGTGCCGACTGACAATGGTAGCAGCATCAATATCATGTATGTGGACACGATGCGCAAGTTGGGTATCATGGAGAACATGCTCCAGGCTACAAGGACAACTTTCCATGGCATTGTGCCAGGTATTTCCTGTGAACCCATTGGAAAGGTCCGGGTTGACGTGTTGTTCGCCATGAGAGATAACTACCGGACTGAGAATTTGGAGTTCGAAGTTGTCAATTTGGAGAGCGCATATCACGCGTTGCTCGGCAGGCCAGCCCTGAACAGGTTCATGGCAAGTACTCACATTAGTTACTTGAAGATGAAGCTGCTCGGGCCAAATGGTGTGATTACCATAACACGTGATTTCCGATGTTCCATTGAGTGCGCATCGACCGGGTCTAACCTGGCCGAGTCACTCGTGATCGTGCAAGAGAAGAGAAAAATCCAGGAGGTGGCAGCATTGGCTCAATCCGCGCAGCAATATATGCCGGCGCTGAGTAACCCGCATGGTAGTGTCTCATTTCAAGCGACAAAGGATACCAAGAAAGTGCCCGTTGATGATATGTTCCCAGAGCGCACCGTAACAATTGGTGCCGGGTTAAATGATAAATAGGAAAGCGAGCTCGTCAACTTCCTCTGTGAGAATCGGGATAACTTTGCTTGGTCCACACAGGACTTGCAAGGTGTTCCGAGGGAGTTGGCCGAGCACTCTTTGAATGTGAGACCCGGAGCAAAGCCGGTGAAGCAACCTCTCTGCCGCTTCACTGAAGACAGGAGAAAGGTCATCGGAGATGAGATAGCTCGGCTCCTAGCAGCTGGATTTATCATGGAAGTGCTTTACCCGGATTGGCTATCTAATCCGGTGCTGGTGGAGAAGAAGAAGGATGATCTGAACGTGGCAGTGGTTTGGCGCATGTGTATCGATTACACGAACCTGAATAAGGCGTGTCCGAAAGATCCATTCCCACTGCCAAGGATAGACCAAGTCATAGATTCTACTGCTGGGTGTGAACTGTTGTCATTCATTGATGCATATTCCGGTTTCCACCAGATACCTCTGAACCCAAGTGATCAAATAAAGACTGCATTTATCACCCTGTATGGGGCTTATTGCTATTGCACCATGCCTTTTGGTTTACGTAATGCAGGGGCAACATACCAAAGATGTATGCAGAAATGTTTACACGACCAAATTGGTCAAAATGTGCAGGTATATGTGGATGATGTTGTTATAAAGACCAAGGAAAGCAAAACGCTCCTTGACGATATCAGGCAAACGTTCACGAACCTAAGAAGATTCTGAATGAAGCTTAACCCGGAGAAATGTACCTTCGGTGTCCCAGTTGGAAAATTACTCGGATTTCTTGTCTCCAGCTGAGGTATCGAAGTTAATCCAACTAAAATCCGAGCCATAGAGCAAATGGAACTACCAAAGTGCCTTAATGATGTCTAGAAGTTCACTGGTTGCCTGGCATCCTTAAGTCGGTTTGTATGTCGGTTGGGAGAAAATGCACTGCCTCTCTATCAACTCATGAAAAAGTTGGACAAGTTCATTTGGACATCGCAGGCCAATGAAGCCTTTATCCAATTAAAGAAAATGTTAGCCACTGCACCAGTGTTAGCCTCTCCACTATCAAAGGAGCCAATGTTGCTCTATATAGCCGCAACCAACCGAGTTGTGAGTGCAGTAGTTGTGGTACAGCGCGACGAAGAGGGTAAGTCAGTGCAAATGCCAGTATATTATCTGAGCGAGGTATTATCATCTTCGAAACAAAACTATCCACACTATCCGAAGATGGCATATGGTGTGTATATGGCGGCTAAGAAGCTAAAGCACTATTCTGAAGAGCACCCCATCAAAGTAATATGTGAAGCTGCCATATCCGAGATAATGAGCAATAAGGATGCAAGTGGCCAGATTGCAAAATGGGCAATTGAGCTAGCCCCTTATGCGCCATAATATGATAGGAGAGAAGCAATCAAGTCTCAGGCGGTGGCCGACTTTTTTGTGGATTGGGCCGAGGTACAATACGAGCCACCATTGCCAGATCCGAACTACTGGAGAATGAACTTTGACGGATCAAAAACAAAAACCGGGTTAGGCGCCGGAGTTGTGCTTACCTTGCCCAAGAAGGACCAGCTGAAATACGTGCTACAGATCCACTTTGCAGCATCAAACAATGTTGCAGAATATGAAGCACTTGTGCATGGGCTCAAAGTGGCAAAAGAAGTTGGAATACGTCGGATCCAATGCTTCGATGACTCGGATCTCGTAGTCCAGCAAGTCTCCGGACAATGGGATGCTTTGGATGCAAATATGGCATTGTACAGATTTCATGCGCATAAGATATCAGGATACTTTGAGGGACGCGAATTTCATCACGTACCTCGGGTGGAGAATGAGGCTGCCAACGTATTGTCGAAGCTCGGATCAACCCGACAAGCAATCCTGCCAGGGGTAGCACTAGAGCACCTCAGAAAGCCGTCGATCAGGCCATCCCCAGAATCCGAGTCAATTTATATCCCGGCAAATCCGGAATCGGAAGCTGTGCCCATGGACATTGATGTGGGAAGTAGTTCACAAAACCCGGGGACTGCTTTGCAAGACCCGGGGACTGCGCAACATGATCCAGCTGAGGTTATGCCGGTGGATCAGATGGAAATTGATGAGGATGTGTTTCCAGTGCGAGCTATACCAGCTTGGGCACTGCCCATATATCAATTCCTGAAAGATGGAACTTTGCCCAGTGAGGAGGTGCTTTCCAGGCAAACTCAGAGGAGGGCAAAATCATACACGATCATGAATTCTGAGCTATACAAGAGAAGTGTGACAAACGTCCTCCAACAATGTGTTGACCCGGAAGAAGGGCTCGACATCCTCCGAGATATACATCAAGGGGAATGTGGGCATCACGCCTCGTCCAGAGCCTTGGTAGCAAAAGCTTTACGTCATGGGTTTTACTGGCCAAGTGCCTTGGAACAAGCAGAGGATCTGGTAAGAAAGTGCAATGGTTGTCAAAGGTATGCTACCAAGACACATATGCCAATGTCAGAGCTCAAGACCATACCAATTACCTAGCCATTTGTTGTATGGTGTTTGGATATGGTTGGCCCGTTTAAACCAGCAAGAGGAAACATGACCCACATCTTGGTCATGGTTGACAAGTTTACTAAATGGATTGAAGTGAAGCCAATAAGAAAATGTGATGGAGCTACCACTGTGACATTCCTCAAAGATATCATCTTGAGATACGGTTATCCTCACAGTATCATAACAGATAATGGCACAAATTTCGCTGAAGGAGCATTTGCGCGATTCTGCCGGGATAAGAAGATCTGGATGGACGTTGCCTCGGTAGCCCACCCCGCATCGAACAGACAAGTGGAGAGATCCAATGGATTAGTATTATCCGGGATAAAACCCCGGCTCATTGAGCCGCTACAAAGATCAGCGGGGTGCTAGATAGAAGAACTACCAGCGGTACTGTGGAGTTTAAGAACAACTCTGAATCGATCAACAGGCTATACGCCATTCTTTCTGGTATATGGGGCAGAAGCTGTATTACCAGCCGACATAGAGCATGATTCGCCTAGGGTCACCCAATACAAAGAAGCCAAAGTGCAAGAAGCCCGGCAAAATGATGTTGATCTACTGGAAGAAGCGAGAGAATTGGCATTGTCCAGATCCACCATATATCAGCAAAATCTCCGACGCTATCATAGCCAGAAAGTAAACTCCCGAATTTTCCAGGAAGGTGATCTGGTACTCCGGTTGGTACAACGTACTGCTGGCATGCACAAGCTATCCCCCCATGGGAAGGGTCATTCATTGTGAGCAAAGCATTGCACAATGACTCTTATTATCTTATCGATGCAAAACCGCAGGAGAAAGAACAAGGCGGACAGGTCCGGCGAGGAATCTAAGCGTCCATGGAATGTAGCTCTACTTTGTCCTTTCTACACTTAGCAAAGAAGTGTGTGTATCCGAGTCTGTCATATGTCGGTATGTATGCCGGCAATGAGCTTATCAATAAAATGGTGGCACCTCAAGCAGTAACTCGGGGACTGCCTTAATAATATTTGTTGTCTTCTGTACTTGTTATAATTTTTATGTCGGCTGGGTTAAGTTGCTTCTACCTAAGCCGGATTAGTAATGTGTGAGCACCAAAAACCCAACTCTTCAACTTGCTGCTGTCCAACAAGAATTGGCCTCATGGCAAGCAAGAGAACAAGTTTGGAATTGTGGAACACACGAAAAACGACTAAGGAAAAGAGCGTAGTCGAGCCGACATTTGTTATTTGGACTAACCTTATGCTTACCTTGTTTTTTCTATGTTGAATTATTTTGAGCTAGTCCTAAAAGTTTCTAAGTATTGTTAAGTCAATTTTTGAAACTCGGACTCGTAAGTCATAAAACCGAACCAAGGTAGACACGAGCCGAGCCAAGAAATTGGAGAAACAAGAAAATGAAACTCGGGGACTACGCCCAAGTTAATCCGGCACGAGCAACTTAGTAGCAAAATATGATCATTGTGCTTAATACATTTGCACCCGGTATATCGGGGATCTGATAATATTCAAAGTGTTTGTTATCAAGGAGCACCAGGAGGAGGTAACTCGGCACCAGTAGGCGGAACTTCGGCCTTGGATTTAGCATTATCTTCATCTTCTTCGACGTCCGAGGCTTCACCCTCATCATCTTCACCCGAACCATCTTCGACGTATTCATCGTCAACAGCGTCAAGGAAGCTTGGTCCTTCGTTGCATTGATGGATGGGGCATACTGAATGAGGTTATGGGCGCAAGCTTTGCGCCGAGCTATCCAATCCGGGTCATTGGACCACCTTGATCCGGTGCGCATGCGCTCAAGAAGATTGAGATTTATTTTCTCGTACCATGTGAGCACGTAGTGGCGAACGGTTTCAGCTCCGGCACGTCCGGCGGATTCCCTACAGAGGTCAAGCTGGGTCTCGCACTCCATTAACTTGTTGATTAGAGCAGCGGAACCCTCCGGAGTGTCTTCACCAGGCCAAAGGGCATTGAAGACCCGGACTACTGCATTTGGGATATCCTTGCCGTAGTTCCTCATGATTTCAACTCGAGAGGACAAGCTGACTATCAGATCTTCCAGATCAAGAGGAATGGTGCTAGGACCAGATGGAGTACCTCTCTGCTGGCGGAACTTGGTAACGACACTGGATGCAATGGCGTCACCCTCCGGAAATTTGTTTGGAAAAACAAGACAAGTGAAATAAGTGAAGGAGCTTGACCCGGAGAGATTCATGCCAGCTGAAGAAAAAGAACTTACGAGAAATATGGCTGTGGATCCGGGTCAGCTCCGTGGTGCAGTTGTCATGCCTCTTCCGGAGTTGCACAAGTTCAGCATTTGCCGACTCAAGCTTAATGTCGGCCTCTTTCAACAGCTCTTGATCTTTGGCAATTTGGAGGTTGAGACGTTCTCGCTCTTCAGTGAAATCTTGGCCAGCTTTGTCCATCTCGGATTTGTGGAGCGCCTTGAGCTTTTTCATTTCTGCCTTGAGCTAGGCAATCTCATCATCCTTGGTCCGGAGGAGGGCAAGCTCATCATCCTTCTTCTTGAGTTCGGCCTAATGCTACCCTGCTTGTTCGAGAAAATGCAGCATCATATCAGGCACGGGCACACTATCTTCAAGAGATGCTGAAATAGTTCGTTGACCCGGCAAAGCCGAGGTATGAATATCCGCCGAGCCAAGAAGAAAAGGAGAGAGGGCGCAGAAGAAGACTAAGCGAAATGGACTTACCTTTTATCTGGTCCAAGTTCTTCCGCATTAGGGTGTTCTCAGCTTCCACTCTAGCTGCGCAATCCGAATGATGAATTAGTACGGCGGGAAAAACAAAGAAAGATAGGGAAAAAAAGCTATGGAGAGAACTTACCCCTTTTCTCGAACTCAGCGAGAAGCGTAGAATGCTTCGAGCACAACGCCTTATGTGTGTCCAAGAGACGCTGAAACTTGCGGTCCGGCGATTGGTAGTCACCTGAAAACAACAAGAATAGCTTAGTCATATCCATATTCGAAGCATACGAAATCCGGTCCAAGTGGAACTTAACCCGGCTCTAGGTGTGTGCGTATTCAAAGTGTAAAAAATCCGGGCCAAGTGGAACTTAACCCGGCTCTAGGTGTGTGCATATCTGAAGTGTACAAAATCCGGGCCAAGTGGAACTTAACCCGGCTCTAGGTGTGTGCATATTGGAAGTGTACAAAATCCGGGCCAAGTGGAACTTACCCCGGCTCTAGGTGTGTGCATATTCGAAGTGTACAAAATCCGGGCCAAGTGGAACTTAACCCGGCTCTAGGTGTGTGCATATTCGAAGTGTACAAAATCCGGGCCAAGTGGAACTTAACCCGGCTCTAGGTGTGTGCATATTCGAAGTGTACGAAATCCGGGCCAAGTGGAACTTAACCCGGCTCTAGGTGTGTGCATATTTGAAGTGTACAAAATCTGGGCTAAGTGGAACTTAACCCGGCTCTAGGTGTGTGCATATTCGAATTTATTAAGGAGCTACAGTAATTCTCTAAGGAGCATCTGGCCGAGTAACAAGTTACTCCCCCGGAGGCTGGGGGACTAATGGTTATATGACTAAGCACTAGTACATGTTAAAGAAAAGACGAAGTAGCGTACCTCCATCATCCGACCTGCAAGGTTTATAGCCTTAGCGGCTGTGTTCATCTGTGCAGCAAACTCCGCAGGCCCAAATTTCTCCGGGAGATCGTCGTTATGGACGAACTCCGCCTTGTTCTAGTTGTTAACAAACTCGATCAAGGAAGGAGGATAGCGTTCTCCGCTAAGCATGTGGGGCGCGACCAAACCCTTGGCGTGGGCCTCCCTTCTCTCAACTTGTGCAACAGTGGGGCTGGTGTGCAAGACAAGTTGCGCATCAGTTGACCCGGCAGAGGTGTCTTTCTTTGGTGGGGTCTTCTGTGGAAGCATGGACGCGAGCGTGCGCTGTCCAGCCTCGATAGTTGCTGCCCTGACGGCGTCAGAAGCTTTCTTGCCCTTGGGCTACTGCTGAGAAGTTGAGGTTTGGGCGGCGGACTTGCCCTTGGGCACGGTCTTGGTGCTAGCCTTGGTGCTAGTTGTGCCTTCTCGCCGAGTCTTGGAAGACTCGGACGAGGCAGAAAGAGTTGGTGCTGCTGGCATTTGTGCTGTTGGCGCTGGTGCTGGCGCTGATGTTGGTCTTGGCGGGGGTGCTGAAGGAACCTCGGCGGTGGCTGGTTGCGGCTGAGCCGAAGAGGAGCTGGGAGCAACCGCAGCCTTGGCAGAACCACTTCCCCCTACTCCGAGGTTGCCCTCCTCTTGACGAGGCAGGCTGGAACCCGGAGCAGCCACTGAACCCTCTTGAATGGGGCTCAACGGGCTTGAATCGTCGCCACGAGGGGGAGAGGGGCTATGCCGGAGGGGCGAAGCTATGCTTGATCTGCTCTGAGGGACTTCCACCGCAGCCCTGCAAAATCAAATGACGAATAATAAGTTACCACAGAAGTAAAGCGTGAACCAAAGGGTTAGACAAAGATAAAAGTAACTTAGTCATCTGAGGTCAAGGGCTCCTTGGGCTTCCGAGCCCTCCGAGTTATGGCCTTAGTCGTAGGCTTGGTGGCGGCTTTGTCTGCGGACTTCTTTCGCCTCTTGGTTGGCTTGGGAGGCCCGGAAGAAGAAGCAGAAGTAGCTCCCCTTTTCTTGGACGCAATCGGGACAGGCTCGCCCGTGGCGAGAGGAGGATCTTCATGAATCTGCCCACCCAGGTTAACTGATGCCGGATAGGCATAAGAAAGGGGGACAACGTCAAATACTTCCATCACGTCAACGTCAGAATCATCTTCATCGTCAGGCCAATCTCTAATGAAAGAGAATTTACCGGTATGTCGCTTGGTCGTGTCAGGGAGTGGCAGGAACATTTCCTGATCCGGCTCCTCCTCGTCCGGGGCATCTCGATCCTTCGCCCATTTGTGCGAAGGCTCGGTGCCATCTTTGAGTGTTTGTTGAAGAAACAGCTGAGAGAGAAATACAAGAAGAGCAAATAAGCAACATACTCCGACGTACAATATAACTCGGAAAGAAATTGGAACACGAGAATTACCACAGGAGGAAGCCTATCCCGGCAGAAATGTTCAACTCCCCACTCCCAATCAGCGGAGAAGTTCTTGTCAGTGGTGAAAAGGGCCTTGACCCAGCAAAATATCTCGGTATTGCTCAGCTCAAAGGAGAAAGTCCGGTTGGGGTCAAGGCGCCAGCTCATATGGCACAGCTTGTGTGTGAGTTTCTAGAGAGGGGAGATCCGGTTGCGAACGAAAGTGATCATCGCATCCTTGTTGCGCATCTTGGCGTCTTTCAGCTCCTGAAATCGTTTGTTGACTTGGTTTGCCAGGACTATGGGTTTCTTGGAGATCCGGTCCCACAGATCCGGATTAGGAGGACCCGGAGCGTAGGGGCGTAGCCGGATCAGATCTTCCTTCATGCTATTTCTAACGTAAAAGAAGGTTCGGGCCTAGCCCTTACAAGAATCAAGCCTCGTGACCCGGGGAAAGACAGACTATTTCCAAGGAGAAATAGAGGCAGCGCCAAACTGCGTGAGTTGCTTGTCCTCCGGGTCAAGCTCCTTATTCGGAATCACGTTCTGGCGCAGACCGAAAAAATGGATCCAGAGCTCCTTAGTGGGCCACAATCTGGCGTAGCCCTCTATGGTGGAAGCAAAGGCAGAAAGGGAAGTGATGGCATTCGCTGGAAGGTGATGCGGTTGAAGCTCGTAGGTGTTGAGCCAATCATGGAAGAAGTCACTGACAGGGAGGCCGAACCCATGCTAGAAGTGGGAGAGGAACACTACGAACTCACCCGGATTGGGTGAGGGAGCGAGCTCCTCGGCGGCGAGGCGGGCAACGACGCCCTCCGGGATATGACGCGTACGGTAGAGCCAGTCGAGGTCGTCCTGGCATACCTAGGACCCAGCCCAGGTGCCACGCTTGGCGTTCTCCACATCCTCCTCCATCTCCTCTTCCGCGACGGTGAGCTCTTCCTCTGTCATTTCTAGGTCGCTGTCCTCACTGGCCCTATCGGCGGTGGGGGGCAGTGCCTTGGACTGGCGTGGACCCGTGGCGGAGGAGATGCGCGGGGGTGGCGGCGATGCTGGTGCGCGAGGAACGGTGTGGCGGCGGCGCAGCTAAGCAGTTGCGGTGGCAGCGCTGTCGCTAGGAGAAAGAAGAAGAAGAAGAAGAACAAGAGTGATGGCTCTGTGTATGGCGCCCGAAAAATGTTGGAGCGGTGTTGATGTAGAGCTCGTTGGGAACCCCAAGGGAAGGTATGATGAGCACAGTAGCAAGTTTCCCTCAGTTAAGAAACCAAGGTTTAATCGAACCAGTAGGAGCAAGGAAACACCCCAAAGGTGTTACTAGCTGAGCTTTGGCAGGGCGCACTACCGGTGCTAGTAGCAACGTGGAGACCTGCACAACACAACCACAGAACTTTGTCCCCAACTTGCGATGAGGTTGTCAATCTCACCGTGTTTTGCAGAAAACAAAGGATTAAACGTATCGAATGGAAAGAAGTTTGCAGAAAGTAAACACAAAGCAGTAAAAGATTGTAGATTGAATGTAAAAGACAAGGACCGGGATCCATAGTTCACTAGAGGTGGCTCTCCTTAAGATAGATAACATGCTGGGTGAACAAATTACAGTGGGGCAATTGACAAACATCGAGAAAGCAATACATGCATATACTAATCATCTTGACTCCTTTGAGACTTGATTGGGCATTACAACATTATACATAGACCGCCATCCAACTGCATCTATGACTATTAATCCACCTTCAGGTTATCATACGAACCCCCTCCAGTATTAAGTTGCAAGCAACATATTATTGCTTTACAAACTACGTGTAAAGTAAACAATACGATTGTTCTATGAACAAAGGATTGTTGTTTTCTCCCTAGTAGCAACAGCACATCTAGTACCTTAGAGATTTCTGTCACTTCCCCAGATTACCAGAGGCATGAACCCACTATAGAGCATAAATACTAACTCTTGGAGTTGCTAGCATCTACTTGGCCAAGATAGCTACTAACAACGGAAAGCATGCAAGATCACAAATAACAAAGACATGATAGAATCAATAATCAATCTGAAATAGTATCTCAATATCTATCGGATCCCCGCAAACACAACATGCAGAATTACAAATAGATGATCTTGATCATGAACGGAGCTCACAAGATCTAGACATGAAAGCACAAAGGAGGAGAACCAGCCATCTAGCTACTGCATGGATCCGTAGTCCAAGGATGAACTACTCACGCATCACACTGGAGGCTTGCATAGTGATGAAGAAGGCCTCCAGGGTGAATTCCCCTCTCTGGCAGGGTGCCAGGAAGAGCTTCAGATCCCTCCCGATCTAGGGATGGAGATGACGGTGGCTACAAACTCTTTCGTGGATTTTTGATCGGGTACTTAGGGTTTACGTCCCGAGGGCATCTTATAGTCGGAAGGGGAGGCAGAGGGGGTGCCGGGAGCGGCCACACCACGCCCTGGCGCGGGCCAGGCCTGGTCGTGCGGCCACGTGGTGTGGTGGCCCCTGGCCCCTCTCCGTCTTGTATTCTGGCACTTGATGACTTCCAGAAAAATAAGCACTTTGGCTTTTGTCCCGTCCAATTTCGAGAATATTCATTTTCTGACTTTCCTGGAACCAAAAACAACAGAAAATAGGCAGCTGGCACTGTGGCTCTTGTTAATAGGTTAGTCCAAGAAATCATATGAAAAGTACTCCAAAGTTGGAACAAAACACAAGAAAGTGGATAAAACCAAGCATGGAACATCAAAAATTATAGATACATTTGCAATGTATCAACATCCCCAAGCTTAACTCCTGCTCGTCCTCGAGTAGGTAAGCGATAAAAAGAAAGAATAATTTTTGAGGTGACATGCACCATCAAAGACTTGATCAAAGTATTTGCAAAACATTCAAAGCTGGGATCAAAGTACTTCAATCATAACATGAAAGACAAAGTTCTAGCAATAAGAAAAGAAACTATGATGCAACATGAAAAGGTACAAACAAAAGATTCATGAATAACAATGCTTTGCAAGACGTTTGTTTGTTTCACATAAATAAAACATAGCATAATAGTATTCAACTTGTCCCTCAATAGAGTAGCAAATATAAATGCATAGGACACCTTGAAAGTTCATAAGAGTGACTAGATACAATAGTTTCAAACAAGCAGTATCAAGTTATGCATCAATCAACTAGTCTTAGGACAATGCACATAGAACTAAGAATGGCCACTATGCTCTCCGAGTAGGTGCATAAAGGTAGAAGGTGGAGACACAATATAATGGTGGAAGAAAGGCCTTTATAAAAGGAAGTAGGGATTCAAGTCTCATAAAGAGCTTCCAAAAATTATGGTACTTATAGCTTTCAGCTCTCATTTCCCCTATCATAAGCATCTTTAAGGTGATTAAGGTTAACGTGACACAACTAAGAGGATATGCTTGACAAGTTATAAACCGAAATCTCATGCCCCTTACTTACGAAGACCGATCCTCATTCTACTCAACTTCAGTCACAAGTAAGCTCTTGTCATTGTAAGTACATGTGTATCATTAAGAACCGCCAACGGGGTACCCCTTGCACATGATACGGGAGCTTTCCCATAATCAAAATGACAAGGCAAGCAAACAATGAGCATCTCAGCGATCTTTTTATTTGCTATTTGCATAGGTTTTTATTGAGGATGCTTCATAGAGTGCTCATTATGGTTATGCTGCAAGTTTCCACCATGATTAGGCATGGTTTAGGCTAGCGGCCCAGGCGTTTCTCTAACACACATACAAACTCCATGATCTTACAAGTTCCACTTTTATTTCACACCGCCGGGATCCGTAAGCAAAAGAACATGATATCAACAGGGTACAAAGTTCAAGTGCAATATTGAAAGCGTTCCCCATGAAACATGGTTCTGCTTATTTCCACTTATAAAGCGCAAGCATATACGCAACAAAGGACCCAGTGGTTCAAGTTTATTAGATGCAAAAAGTAAAGTGTGCCATCAAGTTCGTGAGAGCTTTAATCACTAGTTTTCTCATAACAAGTTTAATTTGGAAGGTAAACAAAAGCATGAATATACTTGGAATAGCATAAGCTAGTAGGTAGGTATGGTGGACTCTTTGTAATAACTTGGTTTAGGGAGTTAGATGCATGAGTGGAACTCATACTTGGTGGTGGAGGCTAGCAAAAGACTGGGAGCGACAAACTAAGAGAGCAATAATGGCCATAATCATGCAGAGCGACAAAACATCATTGATCAAAGCATAAAGTGATACTACAAGTTGAAAACTAAAGGATCATAAAGGCTATGGTGACTCGAGATAGTCATAACATGGTGTGAGCATGCGCTAAGTCAACCCAAATAAAGCATCAAAGGAGAATACCACTATACTATGCTTTAATATGCCAAAACAACGCATGATTCATCCAAGGTACATTAAGCAATCTCAATTGTTTATAACAATTCATGCTACAGCAAAGAATACTAAGCATAAAGATAAAACAATATCAAGCATGGAATGACAAAGCATAGGCCATAGTCAAAAAACAATCTCTTTTTACCACATAAGCATGAACTTTCCTACTCTTTTCCAAACCAAACCAAACTATTTGCAAACCAATGTATGAAAGAGGGGGTCCAACCAATTTATTCATAAAACTAAGCAAACCAAGCAAACTAAAAAAACAAAATGAAAACGAAAAAGAAGACGCTCCAAGAACAACACAACTGTGCATGAAACAATAAAAATGAAGCGTTTGGAAGAAACCTGGGATTTTTATTGATGAAGAAGGGGATGCCTTGGGCATCCCCAAGCTTTGACGCTTGTACTTCTTGGATATTTCTTGGGGTGATACGCGTGGCATCCCAAGCTTGAGCTTTAGTCCATCCTTCTTCTCATTACTCATTCCTTCCATACACCTGGAAATTTTCCTTCATACAAAACTTCACATAATCTTTATTAGCAACATTAGTGCAGTCAAGATAAATAAGTCTTAAGGTTCAGTTATAACACCAAATAAACTTTCATTAGAACACTAGATACTGTAGCACTTCCCTCAAAAAGCTCAATTCCCCAAAAGAACTCAAGAAGGAACCAACAAGAAGCGAATGCAGAAAATGGCAGAAATCTATCGAAACAGACCAACAGGTAAAGAAGAATTTTTTCATAGACCTTATGTTGCTCAAATAAAAAAGTGTTGAACTAACTAAAGTGGTATAACAACCTGGGGCAGAAGCACAAAAATTCACGCCTCAAAAAGACGTTCAGAGATTTTACACGAATTTTTACGGTGAAGCACAGAAATCTGTTTCGGGACAACAACTTTCCCAATCATTACTTCTCTCTCATTAGAGGTTACTCTTGGCACAAAAAGCAAATAAAAAGGATTAGGAGAGGTTATTACAGAGGTAATAACTTCCAAGACTCATCTAAAACTTTTGGGTTATCTCTCAAAAAGTACTTATATTTAACGCCTTTAAGTTAGGCATAAGAAGCAAGAAAGAATCAAGTGTTCTCAAATGAAGAAGCATTAAGATCAATACCAGAAATATTTTCAACAAGGCAAGGTATATCATCCAAATAAGTTCGAGAGGATCCTCTCTCAATGCTCTTAGGTTCACTATTCTCATCAAAAGGGTTTGCAGGAACAATCCAATCAAGATTCTTTTCTATGGCATCGTGTATTGCTACTAGTTTAAAGGGTATTGGTATCTTAGGTTCCTCCCCATTAGGTTCGGTTTTGTTCATCTTTTCTCGTGTACCAACGACATCTACACATGAGCCTAGCATATTGAAACGTTCAAAAACTTTTCTAGCTTCCTTGGCAACATCATAGAACTCCTTAAACAAAGTTTCTAGAATAAAATCCCTCTTTTCAGGGTCCTCAATTTCTTTAAGCTTAAGAAACATTATTTGCATTAAGGGATTGAGGTTAACAAACCTAGCTTCTAACATGTGAATTAAAGAAGTTGCGTCAATCTCATAGTTTGGACCAAGTTCTGCAAGGGATCTATCCTCAGTATCCTCATGTTTTCTAACATGATTAAAGAATTCTTCAATATTATCTTTCCCAATTATAGAACCACTACGAATTGAAAGGTCTTTCAGGGTGAAAGTAGGGATCAACATGGTGAGCTAAGGAAGAGGTGACAACTAAAGGAGACTTAATTTTTTGTGTGTTTTTGAATAAGAAAGCAAACAAGTAAAACTATTTTTTGGGTTTTTGATAAAGAAACAAGCAAACAAAGCAAAAAGAAACTAAGCAAAACAAAAATAACAAAGTAAATAGATTGGTTATGAGGGACTCCCTTGTGAAGATGTCCTTGACTCCCCGGCAACGGCACCAGAATAATGCTTGATGGCTCTGTGTATGGCGCCCGAAAAATGCTAGACCGGTGTTGATGTAGAGCTCGTTGGGAACCCTAAGAGGAAGATATGATGAGCACATCAGCAAGTTTCCCTCAATTAAGAAACCAAGGTTTAATCGAACCAGTAGGAGCAAGGAAACACCCCAAAGGTGTTACTAGCTGAGCTTTGGCAGGGCGCACTACCGGTGCTAGTAGCAACGTGGAGACCTGCACAACACAACCATAGAACTTTGTCCCCAACTTGCAATGAGGTTGTCCATCTCACCGTGTTTTGCGGAAAACAAAGGATTAAACGTATCGAATGGAAAGAAGTAAAAGTTTGTAGAAAGTAAACACAAAGCAGTAAAAGATTGTAGATTGAATGTAAAAGACAAGGATCGGGATCCATAGTTCACTAGAGGTGGCTCTCCTTAAGATAGATAACATGCTGGGTGAAAAAATTATAGCGGGGCAATTGACAAACATCGATAAAGAAATACAAGCATATACTAATAATCTTGACTCCTTTGAGACTTGATTGGGCATTACAACATTATACATAGACCGCCAGCCAACTGCATCTATGACTAATATTCCACCTTCAGGTTATCATCCGAACCCCTCCAGTATTAAGTTGCAAGCAACAGATTATTGCTTTACGAACTGCGTGTAAAGTAAACAATACGATTTTTCTATGAAGAAAGGATTGTTGTTTTCTCCCTAGTAGCAACAACACATCTAGTACCTTAGAGATTTCTGTCACTTCCCCAGATTACCAGAGGCATGAACCCACTATCGAGCATAAATACTAACTCTTGGAGTTGCTAGCATCTACTTGGAAAAGATAGCTACTAACTGTTGGGCCACGTAGAGATAAACAAAACTTTTTCCCTACGCGGTGATCCCAAGATCTAGCTCAGATAGAAGGCCACGAGGATTACCACTAGAAGCGCAGTATGCCGGCGATGGACTGCTAGGTCCGGTATGGCGGCGACAGGACGGACTGGGGCTAGGGTTTCCAACGCATGGAGTGACCTAACCTTATGCTCTAAGCACCTGTGCCCCAGCTTATATAGGGAGTGAAAGTGGGCTCCACTCACTTGTGGCCCATTCACTAAAAGGCTTATATTAGCCACTGCAAGTCTCACTTGCTGACTAAGTCCATGTCTCTATTTGGGTCCAACCCAAATAGGTTTCCTGTTTGGGTCTAACCCAAACTTGCTCCCGCTCTTAAGTGTGTGACCCGACAGGCTCATGGTAACCCGGACACGATTCCGAGTCTCACTCGTGATCGATCAGTTGGTAGCGGCTCCTAGCAGAACGTGCCAACTCCCAAGTACCAATAAGTCATGACGACATACCTTCCAATGCGAATTTCTTCTGAGTCCCTTTTGCCTCACGATATACCTTGTCGGACTATAGGCGAATGATCGTCATCCCTTAAATAGTCCGACTCTCTTTTCTCGATCCGAGATAAGTGATTCATCCGACTAACTCTTAGTCGGTTGCCTCGGTTAACACTTAACTGAGATGCGCATGGCCATGCTTTCCGAACCATATCTTCCGAGAGGGCCCAGAGAATATCTCTCCAGATGGAGGGGAAAAATCTCATCTTGGTTATTCACATCACGCAGCTTGATTCTCAGTCGACCCGAACTCCGCCTTTATTACTGCCTAGTGACGGAACAACGTTTGACAGAACCTAAGTCAGAGATCCTCAACTCGGATTGTGCAATAACCTCAGGTCTAAGGATTACATTGATTGAGACATTCAAATGACGACTTGTTCGTTACATCTCAATATGGGTCAGTCCGACTCGCTAAACTCTTTAGCCGAATCCGTGTAAGTTAGAATAGCATCTCCATGCCCATGACAAGTGGAACCTAGTCATCTGCCGAGTTTCACATTGGTCTAAGTTGTGTGTGCACAACAACCTCGATGACCAAGGACAATTAGTATGAACAACATGAATATGCAGTTCCACAATCGAATCACATATTCAATTATACATATCAGTAGTTCATACATGGACCATAACCTTATGAATACACAAGAATAACATCATACATGATTGCCTCTAGGGCATATCCCCAACAGTCTCCCACTTGCACTAGAGTCAATCTTCTGACATCACATGTCGAGGCATCTAATGCCCATTGCTCTCAGGTGCGCCTCATGCTTCGGATGTGGAAGTGGTTTTGTCAACGGATCCGCAATGTTTGCATCCGTGTGTACCTTGCATAACTTGATATCACCTTGATCCACGAACTGGCGAATAAGGTGGTACCGCATGAGTATATGTTTGTTCTTCTGGTGTTATCTAGGTTCCTTGGCTTGTGCAATAGCACCATTGTTGTCACAATACACGTCTAACGGATTGGACGAGCCCTGAACCACACCAAGATCCATGAGGAAATTCCTCATCCAAACGGCTTCCTTTGCCGCCTCCGAGGCAGCAATATACTCAGCCTCTGTCGTAGACGCAGACGCCGTTTCTTGCTTGGAACTTTTCCAGCTCACAGCCCCTCCGTTTATCACAAACACATATCCGGATTGCGAACGAGAATCATCCGAGTCAGCGAGATAACTCGCATCCGTGTAACCCTTTACACTGAGTTCATCCTCACCTCCATAAACCAGGAACATATCCTTAGTCCTTCTCAAGTACTTGAGGATATTTTTAGCCGATGCCCAGTGGATTTCTCCAGGGTCAGCCTGGTACCTGCTCACAACACTTAGAGCATAGGAAACATCCAGCCTAGTACAAATCATAGCATACATGATGGATCCGATTGCAGAAGCATACAGAATCGCACTCATCCGACTTCGCTCATCAGTTGTCGAAGGACACTGAGTCTTGCTAAGTTTTACGCCATGGGACATTGGTAAGAACCCCTTCTTAGACGATTCCATGTTGAACTTCTTCAACACTTTGTCCAAATATGTACTCTGCCTCAATCCAATGAGCTGCCTTGATCTATCTCTATAGATCCGGATTCCTAGTATGTAAGTCGCCTCACCCAAGTCTTTCATCGAAAAACTCTTTTCCAATGATTCCTTGGTCTCTTGCAACATCTAGACATCATTTCCAATCAGTAATATGTCATCCACATACATGATCAGAAAGTTTACTTTGCTCCCACTAAACTTCTTGTATAAACAAGAATCATGATCACTCTTGATGAAGCCAAACGATTTGACTACCTCATCAAAGCGAATGTTCCAACTCTGAGATGCTTGCTTCAACCCATAAATGGATTTCCGAAGTTTGCATACCTTGTCAGCATTAGCCGGATCGACAAAACCCTCGGGCTGTATCATATACACGTCCTCGGTTAAATTTCCATTAAGGAAAGCCGTCTTGACATCCATCTGCCATATCTCATAGTCAAAATAGGCTGCTATAGCTAACATGATCTGAACTGATTTAAGCATCGCTACAGGAGAGAAAGTCTCAGTGTAGTCAACTCCTTGAACTTGTGGGAACCCCTTCGCGACAAGCCGTGCTTTATAGATAGAAACATTTCCATCCATATCAGTTTTCTTCTTAAAGACCCATTTGCACTCGACGGGTCTTGCACCGTCTAGCAGATCAACCAAGTTCCAAACTTAATTTTCATCCATGGACTTTAACTCAGATCTCATGGCTCCAAGCCATGACTCGGAATCAGAACCCACCATCGCTTTCGAATAAGTTGTCAGCTCATCACTGTCCAACAGCATCACATCATGAACACTTCGCAATCTGGCCGATCTTCGCAGTGTCGGTGCAGTTTCCGGCTCAGGTACCACGTCCGGCTCAACCTCTAAGGCTTTTGCCGATTCGCTGCTAGCCGGTATCTCTCGAATTTCTTCGAGATGCACCGTACTCCCACTAACTCCCCGACTGAGAAACTCTTTCTCAAGGAAGACACCGTTTCGAGCGACAAACACTTTGCCCTCTTCTCGGTTGTAGAAGTAGTAACCCAAGGTTTCCCTCGGATATCCCACGAAAATACACTTATCCGACTTAGCTGTAAGCTTGTCCGACTGAAGTCGCTTAACAAAAGCTTCACAACCCCAAATATTAAGAAAAGACAAACTCGGCTTCTTGCCAGTCCACATCTCATGCGGTGTCTTCTCTACCGACTTTGATGGTACTCTGTTTAGTGTGAACGCTGCAGTTTCTAGACAATAACCCCAAAATGATAAAGGCAGATATGTCCGACTCATCATTGATCGTACCATGTCCAACAAGGTCCGATTCCTCCTTTCCGACACACCATTTCTCTGCGGCGTTCCTGGAGGAGTGAGCTAGGGAACTATTCCACAACTCTTTAGATGGTCATCAAACTCATGGCTCATGTACTCGCCTCCTCAGTCCGACCGAAGAAACTTTATTTTCTTGCCAAGTTGATTTTGTACCTCATTCTGGAATTCTTTGAACTTTTCAAAGGCTTCCGACTTATGTTTCATCAAATAGATATATCCATATCTACTCAAATCATCAGTGAAGGTAATGAAGTACTCATAACCACCTCTGGCTGTCGTGCTCATTGGGCCACATACATCACTATGTACTAGCCCCAATAAGTTGGACGCCCTTTCACAACTATTTGTAAAAGGTGTCTTGGTCATCTTGCCGAGAAGGCAGGATTCGCATGTCTCGAACGACTCCAAGTCGAACGAAGTTAGGAGTCCATCATCATGGAGCTTCTTCATGCATTTCCAACTTATATGACCAAGCCGACAATGCCAAAAGTAAGTCATATTCAGATCATTTGGTTTTAACCTTTTCACATTTATGTTATATACAGATTCACCCTCAAGATTCAAAATAAATAACCCGTCCCGGACTGGTGCGAAGCCGTGAAACATATCATTCAAATATAAAGAACAACCATTATTCTTAATATTCGACTCATAGCCCTGTCTCATCAAACATGAGGAAGAAATGATGTTTCGACTAAGCACTTGAACATAATAACAATTATTTAGCTCCATTATGAATCCAGAAGGTAAATGAAGTTGCATTGTGCCGACTTCCAACACAGCGACTCTCGCTTTATTTCCGACTCTAATGTCAACCTCGCCTCTTGCCACGCTCCTAGTTCTTACTAGTCCCTGCAACGAGTTGCAGATGTGAATGACTGATCCGATATCATATACCCAAGAACTACCAGGTGCATCAGCAAGATAAATGTCTATAACATTGCAAACAAGCGTACCTGAGCCGAAAGTCACACCTCCGCTCTTGGATTTATCAGCCAAATACTTGATGCAATTCCTCTTCTAGTGGCCATCCGACTTGCAGTAGAAGCAAGTGGATCCGGCTGTAGGAGATGGCTTAGTCCCTGAGGAAGCGGTTTGGACTAGGTCCTCCGCCTTACCTCCTGACTTTGCCTTCTTATTCTTAGTCCAAGAACTCTTCTTGAACTTAGCCTTGTTTTGTACCATCAACACTTGACTAGCACCTTTCTTGAGATCTGCCTCAACCTACTTGAGCATCCCATGTAATTCAGAGAGCTTATTATCCATACCATGCATGTGGTAGTTTGATATGAACTGACCATACGCACTAGGAAGAGAGTTCAGAATTATGTTTGTAGCGAACTCTTTGCTTATGGGGTAGCCAAGTCTTTCCAGAGACTGCACGTAACCAACCATCTTGATCACATGCGGACTCAGTGGATCGCCATCCTTAAGCTTGCAGCTCAACAAAGCCTGAGAGACTTGATATCTCTTAGTCTTTGCCTGAGCCTAGAACATACTTTTGAGGCTTTCGATCATATCGTAGGCCTCAACATTGTCGAACTGCTGCTGCAAGTCCGGTTCCATGTGAGCAAGCATAAGATAGCTAATCTCCGTGGATTCATCACAAATCCGACGGTAGGCATTGGTGGCTGCGACAGTCGCATTCTCATCCGGCTCAGCTGGAAGTGGGTTGTCTAGGACTCGGTCCCTTTTTTCTTGTTTGAGAACAATTCTCAGATTACGATACCAGTTGGTGAAATTAGTTCCATTCAGCTTATCTTTCTCTAAGATGGTTCTCAAAGCAAAACCGGAAATCTGAGGAAGACTGCTAGGTGCCATTGATCTACAATAGAAAATATGCAAAACACTTAAGACATGTATCCATAAAAGAGTAAGCATATTAAACACTTTAATATTTATGCTCCCACTAGAACCAACATCCCTCCGATGGTTACTTAGTGATTTAGGACCCTAAATAAGCAAGTCGACTAGTGAGCTTTAGCATCACCGCTAGCCGTCAAGTGATCTAGGTAGACAACTCCTTGTCAATCGTATCTCATACGACTCCTGTTGGATGGGTGGCATCACATGCCCTGGCTCCCATCCGACTTTTCCCCAAGTCCCACAACCGTTGTGATAGACCTGTCTAGATTACCAAGTGCTTCCGCTGTAAGAGTCCGACTCGAACCCACCTAGTCGGAAAGAATTGATAGCACCTCAATTTTATGAGCCCACTACCAAAAATGTCCGACTTGTGATGCTGCAGCACTGGCAGGGAAACCGACTAGACCTTCTTTGAGGGATTACTTTCTACCAACTATCTAATAGAGGTAAAACAGAGACATAACAATAACACAAAATAAAGCAATTATAATGTGAAATGGTATGGCTCTCTTCATGGTGATCTCCATCTCCATAAAGCATGTAATCTAACTCGTGTCAACTCTTGTCACGTGCCGTCTTACACCATGTAGCCGACTTGTACACCAACTTGCATGCCATCCGGATTCTCCAAACAACTACACTAGCTTGTAATGCAAATTACACAGAGAATTCGACACGAAGGTCATTATACAATAAGATGACAGCACCTAGGCTCCAGCCGGCTGACAAAATCCGTGATACGCAGATCATCTATGGATTACACACATCACATGCACATAAGCCATACCATTCACAACATCATCCTACAAAAACAAGTTATGCAAGGATACGATATCTACCGGCGTTGTGAAACACACAACAACATCTAAGGCGCTACGACAGGGCGAAGTCGGCGGTCCTGCCAGCCGGATAGCAGGAGGGGATCGAAGGGACAGCACCCCACGATTTTTCCGAAAACACAGATCTCATATGCATTCCGGACATGGATTTTATCATCGGATAAAACAATTTTACCCAAATCTGATCCGGACTCCGATTCGACCAAACTCTTTGATCTTCGATCACCGCATCCGGGTTTACGTGTCACAGTCTACCCCGATGGCAGAAACTGTTGGGGGATACCCCCGGGTAGGGTCACGCCGGGGTATAAAGGCCGAGTTAGCCGAGGTTCGGCAAAGCCAAAGTGGATGCTGGCTGGGTCACCTCAAGGCAGGCCAAATCACGGGGTAACCCGGACCAGGGGGCGTCCGCCTAACTAAGTCTCATCTGACTTAAGCAGTAAGTCGGAAATGCCTATTTCACTTGTGTGCAGGAACGGGTGTGGCCGGATCAACTATGATCCGGGTCACATCTAGCTTCTAGGAGAAGGAAGGAATCTTGCTGGTCAAAAGAAGCCCCGGTACGCACAGCATGAGCGAAGCGGACAAGAGGAGGACCACCGAGGCATGGCCGACAAGGGTGACGACGCTCATGTCGGCTGACGCAGGCGCCGCAGAGGCTCACGTAGCCTCTGCATGTGTGACGCGGGGGGAAAGCAACCCAATCGGTTTACTACTTTGGGAGAAGGCATATTCTCAGGAGTATGCCTCCAAGTATGCCCTAAGTGGAGACCTAGCCACCCCTATATAAGGAGGGCTGGGGCCTCTGTAGAAGGGGTTCCGCTATTCTGATTTGGTTGAGGGTTTTAGGGGTGAACAGTGTGTGAGAGTAAGAGAGCTTCTTCTTCCTCCTCACGCCAATACAGCTCTAGGAGCACTTGTAATCTTGGAAGCAAAGAAAATACAAATTTCAGTGTGAGGATTCACCTCATTATCCCTCCCTGGATTCCCCTAGCGTGTATTAGTCCCCACCTTTAGCCTATCCATGGCATCTGCCGTGACACCACCACGACAGTTGGCGCCCACCGTGGGGCTAGCGGCGCTAGCAGGGGTCAAGATCCGGATGGGAAACTTCATCGGCACCGGCGAACGCATCGTCTCCGGGCTTGTTCAGCGCTTTGGAGCGCTGGACTTCGTCGGCGACAACGCTGGCTGCTTCGGCACGCGCCAACTTCCGCGCAACGGCCTCTTCGTCAAGCTCGGCGCGCACAAGGTCTACGTTACTGTCGATGTGTCATGTGTTCATCCGCGGCATGTCGTCGAGGCAGGGGAGCCACCCCTTACCGTGGTTCACGGGGCGCGTATCGCTTGCTCCCCGGACCACGTAGAGGTGATGATGACTACGCCTAGTGCGGGCGCAAGCAAGGATCCAGCGCCAGATCCGGAGGTAACGCTAAGGCACCGAGGAAAGCTAGAGGTCCTCCACTAGAGAGGCCGGAGAATGTGTTGAGGGAAGCGATGGATAGCCTGGCAAACCCTGTAGTAGCAGCAGTAGATCCGGCTCGGGCATAGGCCGAGCTAGAGGAAACTAGATAAAAAATACTAGAGGGTGCAAAAAAGATTGCCGCGGCTCAGCAGTCGTTGAATATGACGCTGCGTGAGTACGCAAAGGAAAACAAAGTTGATGCTGTAAAAGTGAAGGGGAGAAATCTCATGAGCGAAATGAACAGAGAAGGTGATACTGGAATTGAGGGATCAGAGAACTATTTGTCCGTGGGGCTGCCGAGGTACAGTACCCCGGCAAAGAACCTCAGAGCAGCAGACGCAGCTGCATCCGAGTTAGAGGGTCTAACGGGTGAGGCCCGGCAAATACAACAAGATAGGGTTAATGAGCTAGTTCGGATCGCGAAAAGACAAAATGAGGAACTACTCAGAGGTAACCCGGAGAGGGCTGGGGCCTCCAAGATCGTTCATTCGGCGATCGGTAACCTGGAGAAATCCGCTGGAGCCGCATCGTCTCCTCATGGTGGACCAAGGAGAGAAGAGGTAGTAACCTTGGCCAGAAGAAACAAGCAGATCGTCCCGTATGACCCAACATGGGCAGGGAAAGGAAAAGAAGCACAAAAAAACGATGATCGACGAAGTGTGAGCCGAGGTGAAGCTGGGAGAGGTAACCGCGACCAAGGCAATGCCGGTCAAGGGAACGGCGTCAACGGCAATGCCAGACAACAAAACTTGGTGGGAGCAGGGCAACCGCAGCAGCGGAATATACCAAGGCAAGAGCAAAGTGCCGGCCGAGGTATGCAACAGAGAGGTGCTCCACGAGAGCAAGACCGGTACAACGATGGAGATTCGGAAATGGCAAACGCGGGATACCCAAGGCCGGACTACCATGTGATAGGGTCAAGATTGGGAAGCAGGGATTTGATGCCGCATGATGCCAGGCTGAAACTGGATCGACTGTATAGGTCGGAACAAATCGAATGTTAAGGTCCACCGGGTCCAGCATGTTTCGGGCCCCGGATCATGAAGGAGCCACCGGTACCCAACTTCCAGTTACCCAGGGGCACGAAGACGTATGACGGCAGTACCAAGCTGGAGGATTGGTTGATAAACTATGCTACGGCTGTGAAAATTGCCACAGGCAACTTGAGATGGGTTGTACGATACGTACCCCAGATGTTGGAAGGGCCAGCAAGGGTATGGCTGAACAATTTGCCACCCGGAAGCATTAACTGTTGGATAGATTTCGAGGAGATGTTTATCAGCAATTTTTCAAGTACGTATCAGAGGCCAAATAGGCCGCAGACCCTAGCTATGTGCAAGCAAAGGCCGAATGAGACGGACCGGGAGTTCTTAACCCGGTGGTGTATGGTGAGAAACTCATGTGAGGGCGTGATAGAATCACAGGCCATAGCATGGTTTGTGCAAGGGTGCAGATATGCAAGCGAACTGTGGCAAAAGTTGCAAAGGAAAATGCCAACCACGTTGGCAGAGATGATCCGGATTGCAGATTCATATGCTCTGGGTGATCCGACTCAACCTAGGCTCGTGTCGAACGAGTCAAACGATGAGTACTACCAGAGAGATGGAGCCGGGTCATCCCGAAGGAATGACTACAGAGGAAAAAGAAGAGATGATAGACTGGATCATCGATACGGTTCGCAACAAGTTGTGGCTGTGAATCAAGATCAGCCCGGAGCAGGGGGCAGTCAACGTCAGAAAACTGGAGGGCAATGGACTCCGAGAAACGATGGCAAGAAAACTTGGATGCCAGAGCAAAAGAAACAGTGGCAAGAAAAGAAGGACCGTCCGAGGTATACTTATGAGTCGATGTTGGATCAGCCGTGTAAGTTTCACACGCCAAATCCGAGCAAACCAGCGGGTCATACAACGAGGCAATGTGAGTGGATGCACAAGATTGAACAAGGTGGTTCGAGGAATTCTCAGGCACCCCGGAATGATCAGCCTCGACAGGAGTTACCCGGCAGCAATTGCTCTTCGAAGCGAACACGCAACAGCTAGTGTTGCCTCCCCCTCCGCCGAGGTATGATAACAATGAGAGAAGGGATGCGGTGCATTAGGTGGAAAATCAACATCAGCCGGATCAGAGGTACCACAGAAATGAGGGAGGAATGAGTACAGAGAGCATCATCAGAGTTACTGCGTATTCACCACTGAGGAAACAGATAGAAAGAGCTTGCAACGCCGACATATGGAGGTGAATGCAGTAATGCCTGCAGTGACGAGGTATATGCCTTGGTCTGACCAAGAAATCATCTAGAGCATAAAGGATCATCCCAAGCTTATGCCAAGTCCTAGATCGTATGCGTTGGTGCTGGATCCGACATTCATCGGGCCTAGCATTAATGTAAGATTCTCAAAGGTACTGATCGACAATGGCATCAGCATTAACATCATGTATGCGGACACAATGCACAAGTTGGGTATCTCGGAGAACATGCTACAGGCCACGAGGACAACTTTCCATGGCATTGTGCCCGGGATTTCTTGCGAACCCATAGGCAAGGTCCGGGTTGACGTATTGTTCGGCACGAGAGATAACTGCCGAACCGAAAATTTGGAGTTCGAGGTGGTGAACTTGGAAAGTGCGTACCACGCGTTACTCGGAAGGCCCGCGCTGAACAAGTTCATGGCAAGCTGTCACATTAGTTATTTGAAGATGAAATTGCCCGGGCCAAACGGAGTGATTACCATTGCTGGGGATTTCCGACGTTCCATGGAATGTGCGTCGGCCGGATCTAACTTAGCCGAGTCACTTGTGATTGCGCAGGAGAAAAGGAAGATTCAAGAGGTGGCAGCATTGGCTCAGTCCGCGCAGCAGTATATGCCGGCGCTGAGTAACCCGCATGGAAGTGTCTCTTTCCAAGCCACGAAATATACCAAGAAGATTCCCGTTGATGATATGTTCCCTGAGCGCACCGTAACAATTGGTGCCGGGATAAGTGATAAATAGGAAAGCGAGCTCGTCAGCTTCCTCCGTGAGAATCGGGACATTTTTGCTTGGTCCACACAGGACTTGCAAGGTGTTCCGAGGGAGTTGGCCGATCACTCTTTGAATGTGAGACCCAGAGCAAAGCCGGTGAAGTAACCTCTCTGCCGCTTCGCCGAAGATAGGAGGAAAGTCACCGGGGATGAGATAGCTCGGTTGCTAGCTGTAGGATTTATCATGGAGGTTCTTTACCCGGATTGGCTGTCTAATCCGGTGCTGGTGGAAAAGAAGAAGGATGATCCGAATGTGGCGGTGGTTTGGCGTATGTGTATCGATTACACGAACCTGAACAAGGCGTGTCCAAAAGATCCGTTTCCACTGCCAAGGATAGATCAGGTCATAGACTAAACTACTGGATGTGAATTGTTGTCATTCATTGATGCATATTCTGGTTTCCACCAGATACCTCTGAATCCGGATGATCAAATAAATACTGCGTTTATTACCCCGTACGGGGCTTATTGCTATCGCACCATGCCGTTTGGTTTACGTAATGCATGGGCAACGTACCAAAGATGTATGCAAAAATGTTTGCACGACCAAATCGGTCAAAATGTACAAGTGTGCGTAGATGATGTGGTTATCAAGACCAAGGAAAGCAAAAAGCTCCTTGACGATATCAGGCAAACGTTTGCGAACCTAAGAAGGTTCCGGATGAAACTTAACCCGGAAAAATATACCTTCGGTGTCCCGGCTAGGAAATTGCTCGGTTTTCTTGTTTCCAGCCAAGGTATCGAGGTTAATCCAACTAAAATCTGGGCCATCGAACGGATGGAACTGCCGAAGTGTCTTAACGATGTCCAGAAGTTCACGGGTTGCCTGGCATCGCTAAGTCGGTTTGTATGTCGGTTGGGAGAAAAGGCATTGCCTCTCTACCAACTCATGAAAAAGTTGGATAAGTTTGTTTGGACGCCGCAGACCAATGAAGCCTTTGCCCACCCGAAGAAGATGTTAGCCACTGCACCAGTGTTAGCCTCACCATTATCAAAGGAGCCAATGTTGCTCTATATAGCCACAACCAACTGAGTTGTAAGTGCAGTGATAGTGGTGGAGCGCGACGAGGAAGGTAAGTCGGTGCAAAGGCCAGTGTATTACCTGAGCGAGGTGTTACAGCCTCAAAGAAGAACTATCCACACTATCAAAAGGTGGCGTATGACGTGTACATGGCCGCTAAGAAGCTGAAACACTACTTTGAGGAACATCCTATCAGGGTGATATGTGAGGCCCCCATATCCGAGATAATGAGTAACAAGGATGCCGGTGGAAGAATTGCAAAATGGGCAATTGAACTAGCTCCTTATGCGCGACAATATGACAGAAGAGAGGCAATCAAGTCTCAAGCTATGGCGGACTTTTTTGTGGACTGGGCCGAGGTGCAATACGAACCGCCGTTGCCAGATCCGAACTATTGGCGAATGCACTTAGATGGATTAAAAACAAAAACCAGGCTAGGTGCCGGAGTTGTACTTACCTCGCCAAAGAAGGACCAGCTGAAATACGTGATGCAGATCCATTTCGCGGCATCAAACAATGTCGCTGAGTATGAAGCGCTTGTGCACGGGCTCAAGGTGGCAAAAGAGATTGGGATGCGTCGGATCATATGCTTTGGCGACTCGGATTTTGTGGTACAGCAATTGTCGGGACTGTGGGACGCACTTGATCCAAACATGGCACTGTACAGATTTCATGTGCAGAAGATATCTGGTTACTTTGAGGGGTGCGAATTTCATCATGTACCCCGGGTGGAAAATGAGGCTGCCGACATGCTGTCAAAGCTCGGGTCAACCCGACAAGCAGTTCCACCGGGTGTAGCATTAGAGCACCTCAGGAAACCATCCATCAGACCATCCCTAGAAACCGACTCCATTTATGTCCCGGAGGACACGGAATCTGGAGTTGTGCCCATGGACATTGACACAGGAGGTAACGCGCGAAACCCGGGGACTGCCTCGGCGAACCCGGGGAATGCTCAGCCTGATCCGGTTGAGGTTATGCCGGTGGATATGCTGGAAATTGATGAGGATGTGTTCCCTGTGCGAGCGATACCAGCTTGGGCACTACCTATATTTCAATTCCTGAAAGATGGAACGTTACCTGCTGAGGAAGTGCTGTCCAGGCAAACACAGAGGAGGGCAAAGGCGTACACGATCATCAATTCCGAACTATACAAAAGGAGTGTGACCAACGTCCTCCAGCGATGCGTTGACTCGGAAGAAGGGCTTGACATCCTCCGAGATATACATCAAGGGGAGTGTGGGCATCATGCCTCGTCCCGAGCCTTGGTAGCAAAAGCTTTCCAGCACGGATTCTACTAGCCAAGCGCCTTAGAGCAAGCAAAAGATCTGGTGAGAAAATGTAATGGTCGTCAGAGGTATGATACCAAGACACATATGCCAATGTCGGAACTCAAGACCATACCAATTACATGGCCATTTGTCGTATGGTGCTTGGATATGGTTGGTCCATTCAAACCAGCAAGGGGAAATATGACTCACATTTTGGTCATGGTGGACAAATTTATGAAGTGGATTGAAGTGAAGCCTATAAGAAAATGTGATGGAGCTACGGCCGTAACGTTTCTCAAGGACATCATCTTGAGGTACGGTTATCCTCACAGTATCGTAATCGATAATGGCACAAATTTTGCGGAAGGAGCATTCGCGCATTTTTGCCGGGATAAGAAGACCCGGCTGGACGTAGCCTCGGTAGCCCACCCCGCATCGAACGGACAAGTGGAAAGATCCAACGGATTAGTATTATCCGGGATAAAACCCCGGCTCATTGAGCCGCTGCAAAGATCAGCGGGGTGCTGGATAGAAGAGCCAGTGATATTGTGGAGTTTAAGAACAACTCCGAATCAATCAACAGGCTACACGCCGTTTTTTCTGGTATATGGGGCAGAAGCTGTATTACCCGCCGACATAGAGCATGATTTGCCTAGGGTCACCCAATACACAGAAGCCGAAGTGCAAGAAGCCCGGCAAAATGATGTTGATCTGCTGGAAGAAGCGAGAGAACTGGCATTGTCCAGATCCTCCATATATCAGCAAAATCTCCGACGCTATCATAGCCGGAAAGTAAGCCCCCGAGTCTTTCGGGAAGGCAATCTGGTGATCCGGTTGGTACAACGTACTACTGGCATGCATAAATTACCCCCCCATGGGAAGGGCCATTCATCGTGAGCAAAGCGTTGTACAATGATTCTTATTATCTTATAGATGCAAAGCCGCAGGAAAAGAACAAGGTGGACAGGTTCGGCGAGGAATCTAAGCGTCCATGGAATATAGCTCTACTTCGTCCCTTCTACACTTAGCAAAGAAGTGTATGTATCCGAGTCTTCTCATGTGTCGGTATGTATGCCGGCAATGAGCTAATCAATGAAATGTTGGCACCTCGAGCAGTAACTCGGGGACTGCCTTAATAATATTTGTTGTCTTTTGTGCGTTAGCTGGAATAAGTTGTTCTACTTAACTCGGATTAGTAATGTGTGAGCACCAAGAACCCAACTCTTCGACTTGCTGCTGTCCAACAAGAATTGGCTTCATGGCAAGCAAGAGAACAAGTTTGGAATTGCGTAGCACACGAAAAACGACTAAGGAAAAGAACTTAATCGAGCCGACGTTTGTTTTTTGGACTAACCTTGTGTTTACTTTCAAATTGTTATGATGTTTTATTTTTGAGCTAAGCCTAAAAGTTTCCTAGTATTGTTAAGACAATTTTTGAGGCTCGGATTCGTAAGTCGTAAAACCGAATCAAGGTAGACACGAGCTGAGCCAAAAGATTGGACGAACAAGAAAAAGAAACTCGGGGACTACGCCCAAGTTAATCCGGCATAGGAACTTAGTAGCAAAATATCACATGTATATGGGATACAATTCCACACGGCATACCGGGGATTTGACAAATTTTCAAGTTTTTTCGCTCAAGGAGCAGCAGGAGGAGGAAGCTCAGCGTCATCTTCGCTGTCTTCGATATCCGAAGCATCATCCTCTTCATCACCGTCCGAGCCATCTTCATCATTCTCAACCTCTTCATCCCCAGCCGCTTCTAGGAAGCTCGGTCCCTCAACCCATTCATGAATGGGAGCGTATTCGATGAGGCTATGGGCGCAAGCCTGACACCGAGCTACCCACTCCGGGTCATTGGTCCATTTGGATCCGGTGCGCAGACGCGTCAGGAGGTTGAGATCAATCTTCTCATACCATGTAAGTATGTGGTGAAGAACGGTATTAGCTGTAGCGCGTCCAGCGGACTCTCTCCAGAGGTCGAGCTGGGTCTCGGTCTCCATTAGCTTCTCAACAAGAATTGTGAGGTCTCCGGAGTATCTTCTCCAGGCCAGAACGTGTTGAAGATGCGAACTGCAACGTCGAGGATGTCCTTGCCATAATTTTTGATGAGCTCCACGCGAGATGACAAGCTGACCAACAGGTCCTCCATGTCATAGGGAATCTCTTCACTGTCAGGAGCGGTGGGGGTACCCCTTTCTCGGCGGAAGTCCGCAACTGCTGCGCTCGCAATGGCAGCGCCCTCTAGAAATTTGCCTGAAAACAAGGCAAAGGAAGAAGGTAAAGAAAAGACATATGAAGTAACCCGGAGAAGTATGTCGGATAAGGGAAGGAACTTACGTGATATATGGCTAAGGATCCGGGTCAGCTCCCTGGTACAGTCATCACGCCTTTTGCGAAGCTGCGCAAGCTCAGCATTCGCCGACCCAAGCTGGATGTCGGACTCCTTGAGCAGATCCTGGTCCTTGGCGATCTAGAGAGTGAGGCGCTCGCGCTCTTCTGTGAAATCCTGGCCAACCTTTTGGAGCTCGGACTGGTGCTGGACTCTCATTTTCTCCATCTCGGCCTTGAGCCTAGCGATCTCATCGTCCTTGGTCCAGAGGAGGGCGAGCTCATCATCTTTTTTCTTAAGCTCGGCTTGGTGTTGCCCTGCTTGTTTGACAAACTGCAGCATCATATCAGGCACGAGCACACTATCTTCAAGAGATGTTGAAATAGTGTGTTGACCCGGCAGAGCCGAGGTATGAATGTTTGCCGAGCCAAGGAGAAAAGGAGATGGAAAACACAGTAAGGTCGGACAAAAACGACTTACCCTTAATCTACTCCAGGTTCTTCCGCATAATCTTGTTCTCAGCCTCCACCCCAGCTGCGGAAACCGAATGATGAGATTATTTTGGCAGAAGAAGATGAAGAAAAACGGAGCAGCGCCAAGGGAGAAATTTACCCCTTTTCTCGTATTCCGCCAGAAGTGCAGCTTGCTTTGCGCGTAGCATCTTGTGAGTATCCAGGAGCCGCTGGAATTCAGCACTCCGGCGATTGGTGGTCACCTGAAATGAGTGCAAAAACATAAATTAGCTTGGTGCATATTCGAAGTGTACAAGATCCGAGCCAAGTGGAACTTAACCCGGCTCTAGGTGTGTGCATATTCGAAGTATACAAGATCCGGGCCAAGTGGAACTTAACCCGGCTCTAGGTGTGTGCATATTCGAAGTGTACAAGATCCGGGCCAAGTGGAACTTAACCCGGCTCTAGGTGTGTGCATATTCGAAGTATACAAGATCCGGGCCAAGTGGAACTTAACCCGGTTCTAGGTGTGTGCATATTCTAAGTGTACAAGATCCGAGCCAAGTGGAACTTAACCTGGCTCTAGGTGTGTGCATATTCGAAGTGTACAAGATCCAGGCCAAGTGGAACTTAACCCGGCTCTAGGTGTGTGCATATTCGAAGTTATCTCAGAGCTACGTTGGTTTTCTAAGGAGCATCCGGCCGAGTAACAAGTTACTCCCCCGGAGGCTCAGGGTCTAATGGTTATATCATCATTATCTATAGCATGTAAAGGGGAAGCGATGTACCTCCATCATCCGACCCGCGAGGTTGATTGCCTTAGCGGCTGTGTTCATTTGGGCGGAAAATTTGGTGGGGCCAAACCTCTCCGGGAGATCATCGTCATGGACGAATTCCGCCTTGTTCCAGTTGTTGACGAATTCAATCAACATCGGAGGGTACCGCTCGCTGGTGGGCATATGGGGCGCCACCAAGCCCTTCACATGCACCTCCTTCCTCTCAACCAAGGCAAGGGCTAGGCTGGTGTGCAAAATCATTTGTTGTGCATCAGTGGGCTCGGCAGGGGCGTCCTTTGCAGCTGGACCTTTCTTGGGAAGCATGGATGCGAGGGTACGCTGCCCAGCTTCGACGAATGCTGCCTTAGTAGCGTCAGGAACCTTTTTGCCCTTTGGCTGCTGGGAAGAGGAAGTGGTTGCAGCGGATTTTCCCTTAGGAGCTGCCCGAGTGTTTCCTCGCCGAGATTGAGAAGACTCGGACAAGGCGAAGGAGCTTGGCGCTGGTGCTCTGGTTGCTGGAGCTGGTGCCGTTGCTGATGTTCTTGCCGCCAGAGTTGGTGCTAGTGCCGGGGTTGGTGTTGGTGCTGGTTTGGTTGCTGGTACTGGAGCTGGTGCTGGTGCCGAGGTAGTCTCAGTAGCTCCTGGTTGTGGCGAAGCCAAAGTTGTGGATGCCGCCGCCTCGGCTGGGCCAGTCTCCCCCGCTCCGAGGTTACCCCCCTCTTGATGAGGTGGAATAGAACCCGGAGCAGCCGCAGAACCCTCTGGAATAGGGCTCAGTGGGCGTGACTCGTCGACACGAGGAGGAGAAGGGCTAGGTCGGAGCGGTGAAGAGATGCTAGATCCACTCTGAGGTACCTCCACCGCAGCCCTGCCGAATCAAATCGTGTCAGAAAAGAGACTACAACAATGCAATGAAGAACAAGTTGCAGAGGGAAAAAAGACTTACGCATCCGAGGTTTGGGGCTCCTTGGGTTTCCGAGCCCTTCGTGCTGGGGCCCTGCCTGCTGGCTTGGAGGCAGTCTTGTCTCTAGACTTCTTTCGCCTTTTGGCGGGCTCAGAAGGTCCGGAGGAGGAACTTGATGCAACTCTACGTTTCTTCTTCGGCGCTACCGGAACAGGTTCGCCCATAGCAAGGGGAGGGTCCTCGTGGATATGCCCACTAGGGTGAGCTAATCCCGGAAAAGCATAAGAAAGGGGGACAGCGTCAACAGATTCCATCACCTCGACATCCGAGTCATCTTCATCATCGGGCCAATCTCTAATAGAAGAGAGTTTACCAGTGGGTCGTTTCGTAGCGTCGGTCATCGGGAGGAACATCTCCTGGTCCGGCTCTTCCTCGTCCGGAGTCTCTCGGTCGGGCGCCCACTTAAGGGTCGGATCGGTGCCGTCCTCGAGGGTCTGCTGAAGGAATAGCTGAGGAAAGGAACGAACAACAGAGTCAAAAATGCAACAATGACCAACATGAAATTAAATCCGGAGTAAGTTTGCACCATGAAGCTTACCGCAGGAGGAAGCCTATCACGGCAATAATGCTCAATTCCCCACATCCACTCAGCGGAGAAGTCTTTGTGGGTGGTGAAGAGAGCCTTGACCCGGCGATAGATCTCCGTGTTGCTCAACTCGAAGGATGAGGTCCGGTTGGGGTCGCGGCCAAAGCTCATATGACACACCTTGTGAGTGCGCTTCTAGAGGGGGGAGATTCGGTTGCGCACGAACATGATCATAGCATCCTCGTTGCGCAACCCGAGCTTCTTCAGCTCCGCGAACCTCTTGTTGACCTGGTTGGCGAAGGCTGTAGGCTTCTTGGGGACGACGTCCCATAATTCCGGGTTAGGTGGACCCGGAGTATAGGGAAGTAGCCGAATCAAATCTTCGGTGCCCGTATTCCGGACATAAAAGTAAGTCCGGGCCCATCCTTTGCAGGAGTCCAGCCCGGTGACCCGAGGGAAAACAGAAAACCTCCGGGGTGAGATGGACGCAGCTTCAAATTGAGTGAGCTGCTTATCCTCCGGCTCGAGTTGGATGTTCAGGATGACATTACGACGAAGGCCGAAAAACCGGATCCATAGCTCCTTCGTTGGCCATTTTCTGGCATAGCCTTCGATCGTAGAAGCGAAAGCGGAAAGAGAAGTGATAGCGTTGGCAGGAAGGTGGTGCGGCTGGAGTTCGTAGGTGTTTAGCCAATCCCGGAAGAAATCGCTGACCGGCAAACCAAACCCCCACTAGAAGTGGGACAAGAACACAACGTACTAACCCGGATTGGGTGAGGGGGCTAATTCGGCGGAGGCGAGACGCGCAACGACGCCGGTGGGAATGCGTCTGGTGCAGTAGAGCCAGTCCAGGTCGTCTTGGCAGACCCAGGACCCGTCCCACGCACCACGGTCCGCCGTCGCGGCATTCTCCTCCATTTCTTGCTCGGCGATGACGAGCTCCTCCTCCGTCATCTGGTGTGCGCTGCCCTTGCTGGTGCTAGCAGCGACGAAGGGCAAAGGCCTAGATTGGCAGCGACCCGTGGTGGAGGAGGCGCGTAGCGGCGGTGATGATGTAGAGGTGTGGGGGAAAAGGTGCGGCGACGGCGCTGCTACTTGGAAGCACTGGCGGCGGCGCTGTCGCGGGGAAGACAAAGAAGAGGAAGAGCTAGGGGCAGAGGGGCGCGGAAGGGGAAAAAATCCTAAGGGGTGCGTCCCTCCCCTATTTAACCACTCCCACGAGGGAAAAGTGGGATCGCATCCTGCGAATATGCCACACGGTGTGACCGTGTATAACTCACATCGGCCAATCATCAGAGAGCCACACAGAAGGTCACAGGGTGGGGTTGATCCCACGACATGACGCATTGATGCGGTAAACGAGGAGGTAGGTGTGACGTGACCCGTGCGCAGTGATAACTAACAATTACTGCGGCGGTTACTATAGCTGGCCCTTAAAATAAGGCAACCTAATGATTAGCCTGCACGTGGGTTGGCGTACGAGAGAAGGAAGGAAGACCCGGATAGAACCGTGGTAACCCGGCCAGCAAGTGAACACTTGGAATGTGCAAAGGGAAAGTAAAACCATGAGGTCCGAGTCGAAGTGGTACCCGGCCGGCAAGTGAAAACTTGGAACGTGCGAAGGAACGTAAATCCATATAATCCGAGGTAAGGAGATAACTCGGAAATAGCGTCCAAAGCACAAATATAATTGAACCTGATGTGGCCTTAGCAGCCAAGGCAGCTAAGACCGCACTAGCTTCGGGGACTAATGATGGGGGGATACCCCCGGGTAGGGTTATGCCGGGGTATAAAGGCCGAGTTAGCCGAGGTTCGGCAAGGCCAAAGCGGATGCTGGCCGGGTCACCTCAAGGCAGGCCGAATAACGGGGTAACCCGGACCAGGGGGCATCCGCCTAACTAAGTCTCATCCGACTTAAGCAGTAAGTCGGAAATGCCTATTTAACTTGTATGCAGGAACGGGCGTGGCCGGATCAACTATGATCCGGGTCACATCTAGCTTCTAGGAGAAGGAAGGAATCTCGCTGGTCAAAAGAAGCCCCGGTACGCACAGCATGAGCGAAGTGGACAAGAGGAGGACCACCGAGGCGTGGCCGACAAGGGTGACGACGCTCATGTCGGCTGACGCAGGCGCCGCAGAGGCTCATGTAGCCTCTGCATGTGTGACGCGGGGGAAAAGCAACCAGGTCGGTTTACTACTTTGGGAGAAGGCATATTCTCAGGAATATGCCTCCCCGTATGCCCTAAGTGGAGACCTAGCCACCCCTATATAAGGAGGGCTAGGGCCTCTGTAGAAGGGGTTCCGCTATTCTGATTTGGTTGAGGGTTTTAGGGGTGAACAGTGTGTGAGAGTAAGAGAGCTTCTTCTTCCTCCTCACGCCAATACAGCTCTAGGAGCACTTGTAATCTTGGAAGCAAAGCAAATACAAATTTCAGTGTGAGGATTCACCTCATTATCCCTCCCTGGATTCCCCTAGCGTGTATTAGTCCCCACCTTTAGCCTATCCATGGCATCTGTCATGACACCACCATGACAGAAACCGACCGGTAGGGGTATGTCGTTCCACGACCTCAGTAGTTAGATCACGGAAACTAGATCATCCATTCCCCCAAGTACAGTTGATCCAATCAACTTTGTACAAAACCAATCTATCTCACAGATCGACCACCAAAACTGCTATTAGATCCAATCTAACGCCAACTGCATATCACATATGCGCGATCTCGAGCCTAAAACCAGAAGCCAACGCTCTGATACCACTGTTGGGCCACGTAGAGATAAACAAAACTTTTTCCCTACGAGGTGATCCCAAGATCCAGCTCAGGTAGAAGGCCACGAGGATTACCACTAGACGCGCAGTTGTGGAATTGATGAAGCACGTCGCATGATGCAGTGCAGTCCTCGCGATCCGTTCCGGTTCCACGATCCATGATCCACGATCCGTTCTTTCTTCATGGTCATCAAAGTGCTGAACGTACAGCACCTCCGCCGGTATCCACACATATGAGGAGGAGCGTCGGCGATGGACTGCTAGGTCTGGTATGGCGGCGACAGGATGGACTGGGGCTAGGGTTTCCAACGCATGGAGTGACCTAACCTTATGCTCTAAGCACCTGTGCCCCAGCTTATATAGGGAGTGAAAGTGGGCTCCACTCACTTGTGGCCCATTCACTAAAAGGCTTATATTAGCCACTGCAAGTCTCACTTGCTGACTAAGTCCATGTCTCTATTTGGGTCCAACCCAAATAGGTTTCCTGTTTGGGTCTAACCCAAACTTGCTCCCGCTCTTAAGTGTGTGACCCGACAGGCTCATGGTAACCCGGACACGATTCCGAGTCTCACTCGTGATCGATCAGTTGGTAGCGGCTCCTAGCAGAACGTGCCAACTCCCAAGTACCAATAAGTCATGACGACATACCTTCCAATGCGAATTTCGTCTGAGTCCCTTTTGCCTCACGATATACCTTGTCGGACTATAGGCGAATGATCGTCATCCCTTAAATAGTCCGACTCTCTTTTCTCGATCCGAGATAAGTGATTCATCCGACTAACTCTTAGTCGGTTGCCTCGGTTAACACTTAACTGAGACGCGCATGGCCATGCTTTCCGAATCATATCTTCCGAGAGGGCCCAGAGAATATCTCTCCAGATGGAGGGGGAAAATCTCATCTTGGTTATTCACATCACGCAGCTTGATTCTCAGTCGACCCGGACTCCGCCTTTATAACTGCCTAGTGACGGAACAACGTTTGACAGAACCTAAGTCAGAGATCCTCAACTCGAATTGTGCAATAACCTCAGGTCTAAGGATTACATTGATTGAGACATTCAAATGACGACTTGTTCGTTACATCTCAATATGGGTCAGTACGACTCAATAAACTCTTTAGCTGAATCCGTGTAAGTCAGAATAGCATCTCCATGCCCATGACAAGTGGAACCTAGTCATCTGCCGAGTTTCACATTGATCTAAGTTGTGTGTCCACAACAACCTCGATGACCAAGGACAATTAGTATGAACAACATGAATATGCAGTTCCACAATTGAATCACATATTCAATTATACATATCAGTAGTTCATACATGGACCATAACCTTATGAATACACAAGAATAACATCATACATGATTGCCTCTAGGGCATATCCCCAACAGTCTCCCACTTGCACTAGAGTCAATCTTCTGACATCACATGTCGAGGCATCTAATGCCCATTGCTCTCAGGTGCGCCTCATGCTTCGGATGTGGAAGTGGTTTTGTCAACGGATCCGCAATGTTTGCATCCGTGTGTACCTTGCATAACTTGATATCACCTTGATCCACGAACTGGCGAATAAGGTGGTACCGCATGAGTATATGTTTGTTCTTCTGGTGTTGTCTAGGTTCCTTGGCTTGTGCAATAGCACCATTGTTGTCACAATACACGTCTAACGGATTGGACGAGCCCTGAACCACACCAAGATCCATGAGGAAATTCCTCATCCAAAAGGCTTCCTTTGCCGCCTCCGAGGCAGCAATATACTCAGCCTCTGTCGTAGACGCAGACACCGTTTCTTGCTTGGAACTTTTCCAGCTCACAGCCCCTCCGTTTATGACAAACACATATCTGGATTGCGAACGAGAATCATCCGAGTCAGCGAGATAACTCGCATCCGTGTAACCCTTTACACTGAGTTCATCCTCACCTCCATAAACCAGGAACATATCCTTAGTCCTTCTCAAGTACTTGAGGATATTTTTAGTCGATGCCTAGTGGATTTCTCTAAGGTCAGCCTGGTACCTGCTCACAACACTTAGAGCATAGGAAACATCCAGCCTAGTACAAATCATAGCATACATGATGGATCCGATTGCAGAAGCATACAGAATCGCACTCATCCGACTTCGCACATCAGTTCTCGAAGGACACTGAGTCTTGCTAAGTTTTACGCCATGGGACATTGGTAAGAACCCCTTCTTAGACGATTCCATGTTGAAATTCTTCAACACTTTGTCCAAATATGTACTCTGCCTCAATCCAATGAGCCGCCTTGATCTATCTCTATAGATCTGGATTCCTAGTATGTAAGTCGCCTCACCCAAGTCTTTCATCGAAAAACTCGTTTCCAATGATTCCTTGGTCTCTTGCAACATCTAGACATCATTTCCAATCAGTAATATGTCATCCACATACAAGATCAGAAAGTTTACTTTGCTCCCACTAAACTTCTTGTATAAACAAGAATCATGATCACTCTTGATGAAGCTAAACGATTTGACTACCTCATCAAAGCGAATGTTCCAACTCCGAGATGCTTTCTTCAACCCATAAATGGATTTCCAAAGTTTGCATACCTTGTCAGCATTAGCCGGATCGACAAAACCCTCGGGTTGTATCATAAACACGTCCTCGGTTAAATTTCCATTAAGGAAAGCTGTCTTGACATCCATCTGCCATATCTCATAGTCTCACTCATGATCGATCAGTTGGTAGCGGCTCCTAGCAGAACGTGCCAACTCCCAAGTACCAATAAGTCACGACGACATACCTTCCAATGCGACTTTCGTCTGAGTCCCTTTTGCCTCACGATATACCTTGTCGGACTATAGGCGAATGATCGTCATCCCTTAAATATTCCGACTCTCTTTCTCAATCCGAGATAAGTGATTCATCCGACTAACTCTTAGTCGGTTGCCTCGGTTAACACTTAACCGAGATGTGCATGGCCATGCTTTCCGAATCATATCTCCTGAGAGGGCCCAGAGAATATCTCTCCAGATGGAGGGGCAAAATCCCATCTTAGTTATTCACATCACGCAGCTTGATTCTCAGTCGACCCGAACTCCGCCTTTATAACTGCCCAGTGACGGAACAACGTTTGACAGAACCTAAGTCAGAGATCCTCAACTCGTATTGTGCAATAACCTCAGGTCTAAGGATTACATTGATTGAGACATGCAAATGACGACTTGTTCGTTGCATCTCAATATGGGTCCGGCTGACTCGCTAAACTCTTTAGCTGAATCCGTGTAAGTCGAAATAGCATCTCCATGCCCATGACAAGTGCAACCTAGTCATCTGCCGACTTTCACATTGGTCTAAGTTGTGTGTCCAGCACAACCTCGATGACCAAGGACAATTAGTATGAACAACATGAATATGCAGTTCAACAATCGAATCACATATTCAATTATACATATCAGTAGTTCATACATGGACCATAACCTTATGAATACATAGGAATAACATCATACATGATTGCCTCTAGGGCATATCCCCAACACTACAATGGAAAGCATGCAAGATCACAAATAACAAAGACATGATAGAATCAATAATCAATCTGAAATAGCATCCCAATATCCATCAGATCCCCGCAAACACAACATGTAGAATTACAAATAGATGATCTTGATCATGAACGGAGCTCACAAGATCTAGACATGAATGACAAAGGAGGAGAACCAGCCATCTAGCTACTACATGGATCCGTAGTCCAAGGATGAACTACTCATGTATCACACCGGAGGCTTGCATGGTGATGAAGAAGGCCTACAGGGTGATTTCCCCTCTCCGGCAGGGTGCCGGGAAGAGCTTCAGATCCCTCCCGATCTAGGGATGGAGATGACGGCGGCTACATACTCTTTCGTGGATTTTTGATTGGGTACTTAGGGTTTACGTCCCGAGGGCATCTTATAGTCGGAAGGGGAGGCCGAGGGGGTGTCGGGAGCAGCCACACCACCCCTTGGCGCGGGACAGGCCTGGCCCCTCTCCGTCTCGTATTCTGGCACTTCATGACTTCCGGAAAAATAGGCACTTTGGCTTTTGTCCCGTCCAATTATGAGAATATTCATTTTCTGACTTTCTTGGAACCAAAAACATCAGAAAATAGGCAGCTGGCACTGTGGCTCTTGTTAATAAGTTAGTCCAAGAAATCATATGAAAAGTACTCCAAAGTTGGAACAAAACACAAGAAAGTGGATAAAACCAAGCATGGAACATCAAAAATTATAGATACATTTGCAATGTATCAAAGAGGCAGAGGGGCGTGAGAATGGGGAAAAGTCCCAAGAGGTGCGCCCCTCCCCTATTTAACCACGCCCCAGCGGGGTAGTGGGATCGTCCGGTGCGGAAGGGCCACATGGTGCGGCCGTGTATAATCCGGATCAGCCAATCAGCGACGAGCCATAGGAAGGGCCACATGGCGCAGCGGATCCCACAACGTGACGTTATGATACAGTTAACAAGGAGAGAGACACGATATGACGTGTGCAACAGTAACATTTGACATTAACTGCGGCAGTTACTAGCGTAGGCCCTTAAAATTAGGCAAGATAATGATTACCCTCCACGTGGGATAGCGTACAAGAGAAGGAATAATAACCCGGATAACCAAAGGATGACCCGGCCAGCGAGTGAAATTTCGGAATGTGCCAAGGGAAAGTTAGCCTATGGAATCCGGACTATGAGATAACTCGGAAAAGGAGCAAAAAGGTTCAGAAAATTGAACCTGCCGTGGCCTTAGCAGCTGGAGTTGCTAAGACCGCACCAACTTCGGTTACTAATGTTGGGGGGATACCCCCGGGTAGGGTCACGCCGGGGTATAAAGGCCGAGTTAGCCGAGGTACGGCAAGGTCAAAGCAAGTGCTGGCTGAGTCACCTCAAGGCAGGCCGAATCACGGAGTAACCCGAACCGGAGGATGTCCACCTAGCTGTCTCCCGGCCGACCTATGTTGTATGTCGGCAGGATGTATCAAACTTGTATGCAGGTACAGGTGTGGCCGGATTAACCAGGCATGATCCGGGTTATATCAGGCTTGTAAGAGAAGGAAGGTATCTCGCTGGTCAAAAGGAGGTCACTGTACGCAGGAGCGTGAGCGAAGCGGACAGAGGCTAGGACCACCAAGGCGTGGCCGACAAAGGTGACATTGCCTGTGTCGGATGACGCTGGCGCCGCAGAGGCTCACGTAGCCTCTGCATGGCTTACGACGGGGAAAAGTGACCCGGTCGGTTTATTATTTTGGGAAGAGGGATATTCCTTGGAATATGCCTCCATGTATTCCCTAATTGGAGACCTAGCCACACCTATATAAGGAGGGCTAGGGCCTCTGTAGAGGGGGTTGATCTCGAGTGGGTTGAGTTTTACTTGTTTGGTTCTAGGTTCCTGGGAGCTAGTTAGTGGTGAGAGTAAGAGAGTTCCTTCTTCCTCCTCTCCCCAATACAGCTCAAGGAGCATTTGTAACCTTGGAAAACCATTGAATACAAAGCAACTGTGTGTGGAATCACCACACTATCCCTCCCTGGATTCCTCTAGTGCATATTGTTCCCACCTTTAGCCTATCCATGGCATCTGCCGTGACACCACCACGACAACTGCAGGACTTTGGCCTAGTGAAGATCCTTCCTTGCTTGAGTTAGTTCTTGCTCTGCTTTATCCTTCAGGGCCAACGCCGCGTCCCTCTCCTTCTTGACTTTGCTAACCTTGTTTTCCACCCCCATGAGTTCTCGCTTATGCTTGGTCGTGTCAACTGGTTCCCATAGCTTCATCTCAACACTATCAAGAAGTGAGCTGAATGCGGATTCTTTCAACTCAACAGTCATTTCCCATAGTTTTTCCAGCGTTTTTTGCATCAATTTGGGCCACTCTGGATCTACCCATTTGACAACACCGCAACTTCCACCTCGCATCATTGCACGATGTCCTTGACACCGTAGAAACCTCATGCCTGCGTTTCGTCCTTTGAACGCTACAAATTTAGCGGGCACATATCCATGTTTACATATCAGAGGACTATCTTCATCCGCTAAACCGTGATAGTCAGCGTCATACATCGTCTGGTTGGCCTAACACATCATACGCGCATGAGTAAACGGATTAGATCTGGCTCAAAAATAGATAACTGGCCAGGGATGATAGAGATAGAGATGAGACGACTCACATCGAAATCACCATCCCTGTCGTCACGACGCGTTTCCTCGCCGTCTCCCCTTGAACCCATGGCGAGAGGGGAGGGGGTGGCTTCTGGAGAGGGGATTGGGATGGAGGCGCCGTCGGCTTGCGGCTACGGCAGGATGGGAGTGAAGTAGGGAATGTGGCCTCGAGGGGAAGGAAGAGAAGTATGAGGAGGAAGAGAAATAATGGGGATGTGACACTAGGATATGGCCCACTCAACTCGTGAGTCGTGACACTCGCAACAGGGGAGCCCCCGGTGTTGCCAGTTTGTCTAGAGCAAGCGTGGACAATCATGCCGCAGAACAGACTACTCGCGGATTGATCTCACGAAAACCATCCTAATTGTCCAAGCACCCCAATCGAACGGTATGTAACAATTGACAAGCATAACAACTGTGTTAGGGCTTGCCTTCTAGAAGACTCGGTCTAACGCTAAGGTTAGGGCTCTCCGAAGGTTAATTAGTATCCATATGCGGTTTATGAAAAAATATGCATCCAATGACACTGGTGGATCTAGCTGTGGTTAATGAGAAGAACACACATGCAATGACACTGGGTGTGGTTCATGATATGGTTTGTGGGAAGAACACACATGCAATGACACTGGGTGTGGTTCATGAAAAGAGCAGACGTGCGATGCCTCTAACTGTGGTTCATGAAAAGAACAGACATGCGATGCCACCAGTGGATCCATGTGTGGTCTATGAGAGGAACACACATGCAATGACACTGGTGGATCCTTACGTGGTTTGTGAGAATAACACACATGCAATGACACTAGTGGATCCATGTGTGGTTCATGGGAAGAACACACATGCAATGACACTGGGTGGATCCATGTGTGGTTCATGGGAAGAACACACATGCAATGACTCTAGCTGTGGTATCAATGTGTGGTCTGTGGGAAGAACACACATACAATGACACTAGTGATATGTGTTCTATGAGAAAAACACACATGCAATGACTCTAGATGTGGTTCATGAAAAGAGCAGACATGCGATGACACTGGTGGATCCATGTGTGGTTCATGGGAAGAACACACATGCAATGACACTGGGTGTGGTTCATGATATGGTCTATGTGAAGAACACACATGCAATGACTCTGGTGATATGTGGTTTGTGAAAAGAACATACATGCAATGACTCTAGCTGTTGGGGGGATACCCCCGGGTAGGGTCACGCCAGGGTATAAAGGCCGAGTTAGCCGATGTTCGGCAAGGCCAAAGCGGATGCTGGCCAGGTCACCTCAAGGCAGGCCGAATCATGGAGTAACCCAGACCAGGGGACATCCACCTAACGTGGTATCGACCGACTTAAGCCGTAAGTCGGAAATATGTATCTAACTTTCATGCAGGAACAAGTGTGGCCGGATCAACTGCGATTCGGGTCATGTCAAGCTTCTAGGAGAAGGAAGGAATCTCGCTAGTCAAAAGTAGCCCCGGTACGCACGGCATGAGCGAAGCGGACAAAGGCAGGACCAGCAAGGCGTGGCCGACAGAGGTGACGATGCCAATGTCGGCTGACGCATGCGCCGCAGAGGCTCACGTTGCCTCTGCATGGCTGACACGGGGAAAAGTGACCCGATCGGCTTACTATTTTGGGAGGAGGCATATTCCCTGGAATAGGCCTCCACGTATGCCCTAAGTGGAGACCTAGCCACCCCTATATAAGGAGGGCTAGGGCCTCTGTAGAAGGGTTAGGTTCTACGGGTTGATCTCTGGTTGGTCTTGTACGGGTTAGCCAATGGCGAGAGTAAGAGAGTCCCTTCTTCCTCCTCTCCCCAATACAGCTCTAGGAGCACTTGTAAACCTTGGAAGTGAATCAAATATATAACTTCTGTGTGTGGAATCACCTCACTATCCCTCCCTGGATTCCCCTAGTGCATATTAGGCCCCACCTTTAGCCTATCCATGGCATCTGCCGTGACACCACCACGACAGTTGGCGCCTATCTTGGGGCTAGCGGCGCTAGTAGGGGTCAAGATCCGGACGAGAAACCTCATCGGCACCGGTGAACGCGTCGTCTCCCGGCTCGTTCAGCGCTTTGGAGTGCTGGACTTTGTCAGCGACAACGCTGGCTACTTCGGCATGCACCCGGTTCCGCGCAACAGCCTCTTCGTCAAGCTCGGCGCGCACAAGGTCTACGTTGTTGTCGATGTGTCGTGCGTTCATTCGCGGCACGTCGTCGAGGCAGGAGAGCCACCCCTTAGCGTGGTCCACGGGGCGCATATCACTCGCTCCCCGGACAGTGCTGAGGTGATGATGACTGCGCCTGGTGCAGGCGCAAGCAAGGATCCGGCACCAGATCCGGAGGTAACGCCTAAGGCACCGAGGAAAGGTAGAGGTCCTCCACTAGAGAGGCCTGAGAATGTGCTGCGGGAAGCGATGGATAGCTTGGCAAACCCTGTAGTAGCAGCAGTAGATCCGGCTCAGGCGCAGGCCGAGCTAGAGGAAACTAGGCAAAAAATACTAGAGGGTGTGAAAAAGATAGCCGCGGCTCAGCAGTCGTTGAACATGACGATGCATGAGTACGCAAAAGCAAACAAAGTTGATGTTGTAAAAGTAAAGGGGAGAAATCTCATGACCGAAATGAACAAATAGGGATACACTAGGTTTGAGGAGTCAGAGAACTGTTTGTCCGTGGGGCTGCCGAGGTACAGTACCCCGGCTAAGAACCTCAGAGCAGCGGATGCAGCTGCATCCGAGTTAGAGGGTCTAACGGGTGAGGCCCATCAGAGACAGCAAGATAGGGTCAATGAGTTGGTTCGGATCGCGAATAGGCAAAATGAGGAACTGCTCAGGGCTAACCCGAAGAGAGCTGGGGCCTCCAAGATCGTTCATTCAGCGGTGGGTAACCCGGAGAAATCCGCAGGAGCCGCATCGTCTCCTCATGGTGGTCCTAGGAGAGAAGAGGTAGTAACCTCGGCCAGAAGGAACAAACAGATCATCCCGTACGACCTGACAAGGGCAGGGAAAGGAAAAGAAGTACAGAGAAATGACGATCGACAAAGTGTAAGCCGAGGTGAAGCTGGCCAAGGTAACCATGACCAAGGCAATGCCGGTTAAGGAAATGTTGTAAACGGCAATGCCGGACAGCGAAACTCGGCAGGAGCAGGACAACCGCAGCAGCGGAATATACCAATGCAAGAGCAAAGTGTTGGCCGAGGTATGCAACAGAGAGCTGCTCCACGAGAGCAATACCGGTATAACGATGGAGATTCGGAAATGGTGAACGCAGGATACCCAAGGCCAGACTATCATGTGATAGGGTCAAGATTGGGAAGCAGGGATTTGATGCCTGATGATGCCAGGTTGAAACTGGATCGACTGTATAGGTCGGAACAGATCGAATGTCAAGGTCCACCGGGTCCTGCGTGTTTTGGGCCCCGGATCATGAAGGAGCCACCGGTACCTAACTTCCAGTTACCCAGAGGCACAAAGACGTATGCCGGCAGCACTAAGCCGGAGGATTGGTTGATAAACTATGCTATAGCTGTGAAAATTGCTACAGGCAACTTGAGATGGGCCGTGAGATACGTACCCCAAAGGTTGGAGGGGCCAGCGAGGGTATGGCTAAATAAATTTGCCGCCCGGAAGTATTAACTGCTGGATCGATTTTGAGGAAATGTTTATCAGCAATTTCTCAAGTACGCATCAGAGGCCAAATAGGCCATAGACCCTAGCTATGTGTAAGCAGAGACCGAACGAGACGGACCGGGAGTTTTTAACCCGGTGGTGTACAGTGAGAAACTCATGTGAGGGTGTGATAGAGTCACAGGCCATAGCGTGGTTTGCGCAAGGGTGCAGATATGCAAGCGAGCTGTGGTAGAAGTTGCAAAGGAAAATGCCAAGCACATTGGCAGAGATGATCCGAATTGCTGATTCGTATGCTTTGGGGTGATCCGACTCAACCCAGGGTCATGTCAAACGAGTCAAATGAGGAGTACTACCACAGAGATGGAGCCGGATCATCCCGAAGGAATGATTACAGAGGTAAAAGAAGAGATAATAGACCGGATCACTGATACAGGTCGCAACAAGTTGCAGCTGTGAATCAAGATCAGCCCGGAGCAGGAGGCAATCAACATCAGAAAACTGGAGGGGGACAATGGACACCAAGAAATGATGGCAAGAAAACTTGGACGCCAGAGTAGAAGAAACAATGGCAAGAAAAGAAGGACCGTCCGAGGTACACTTATGAGTCAATGTTGGATCAGCCGTGTAAATTTCACACGCCAAACCCGAGTAACCCAGCGGGTCATACGACGAGGCAATGTGAGTGGATGCGTAAAATAGAACAAGGTGGTTCAGGGAATGCTCAGGCACCCCGGAATGATCAACCTCGGCAGGAGTTACCCCGGCAGCAATTGCTCTCCGGAGCGAACATGCAACAACTAATGTTGCCTCCCCATCCGCCGAGGTATGATAACCATGAGAGAGGGATGCGGTGCATTAGGTGGAAAATCAACATCAGCCGGATCAGAGGTACCACAGAAATGAGGGAGGAATGAGTACAGAGAGCATCATCAGAGTTACTGCGTATTCACCACTAAGGAAACAGATAGAAAGAGCTTGCAACGCCGACATATGGAGGTGAATGCAGTAATGCCTGCAGTGACGAGGTATATGCCTTGGTCTAACCAAGAAATCATCTAGAGCATAAAGGATCATCCCAAGCTTATGCCAAGTCCTAGATCGTATGCGTTGGTGCTAGATCCGACATTCATCGGGCCTAGCATTAATGTAAGATTCTCAAAGGTACTGATCGACAATGGCATCAGCATTAACATCATGTATGCGGATACAATGCGCAAGTTGGGTATCTCGGAGAACATGCTCCAGGCTACAAGGACAACTTTCCATGGTATAGTGCCCGACATTTCTTGTGAGCCCATAGGCAAGGTCCGGGTTGACGTATTGTTCGGCACGAGAGATAACTGCCGAACCAAAAATTTGGAGTTCGAGGTGGTGAGCTTGGAAAGTGCGTACCACGCGTTACTCGGAAGGCCCGTGCTGAACAAGTTCATGGCAAGATGTCACATCAGTTACTTGAAGATGAAATTGCCCGGGCCAAACGGAGTGATTACCATTGCTGGGGATTTCCGACATTCCATGCAATGTGCGTCGGCCGGATCTAACTTAGCCGAGTCAATTGTGATTGCGCAGGAGAAAAGGAAGATTCAAGAGATGGCGGCATTGGCTCAGTCCGCGCAGCAGTATATGCCGGCGCTGAGTAACCCGCATGGGAGTGTCTCATTCCAAGCCACAAAAGATACCAAGAAGGTGCCTGTTGATGATATGTTCCCAGAGCGCACCGTAACAATCGGTGCCGAGTTAAATGACAAATAGGAAAGCGAGCTCGTCAACTTCCTCCATGAGAATCGGGACATTTTTGCTTGGTCCACATAGGACTTGCAAGGTGTTCCGAGGGAGTTGGCCGAGCACTCTTTGAATGTGAGACCCAGAGCAAAGCCGGTGAAGCAACCTCTCCGCCGCTTTGCCGAAGATAGGAGGAAAGTCATCGGAGATGAGATAGCTCGGTTGTTGGCTGCAAGATTTATCATGGAAGTTCTTTACCCGGATTGGCTATCTAATCCGGTGCTGGTGGAAAAGAAGAAGGATGATCCAAATGTCGCAGTGGTTTGGCGGATGTGTATCGATTACACGAACCTAAACAAGGCGTGTCCAAAAGATCCATTTCCACTGCCAAGGATAGATCAGGTCATAGACTCAACTGCTGGATGTGAACTGTTGTCATTCATTGATGCATATTCTGGTTTCCACCAGATACCTCTGAATCCGGATGATCAAATAAAGATTGCATTTATCACCCCATATGGGGATTATTGCTATTGCACCATGCCTTTTTGTTTACGTAATGCAGGAGCAACGCACCAAAGATGTATGCAGAAATGTTTGCACGACCAAATAGGTCAAAATGTACAAGTGTATGTGGATGATGTGGTTATCAAGACCAAGGAAAGCAAGACGCTCCTTGACGATATCAGGCAGACGTTCACGAACTTAAGAAGGTTCGGATGAAGCTTAACCCGGAGAAATGTACCTTCAGTGTCCCAGCTGGAAAATTACTCGGATTTCTTGTTTCCAGCCGAGGTATCGAAGTTAATCCAACTAAAATCCGGGCCATTGAACGGATGGAACTGCCGAAGTGTCTTAACGACGTCCAGAAGTTCACTGGTTGCCTGGCATCGTTAAGTCGGTTTGTATGTCGGTTGGGAGAAAAGGCATTGTCTCTCTATCAACTCATGAAAAAGTCGGATAAGTTCGTTTGGACGCCGCAGGCCAATGAAGCCTTTGCTCACTTAAAGAAGATGTTAGCCACTGCACCAGTGTTAGCCTCTCCACTATCAAATGAGCCAATGTTGCTCTATATAGCCGCAACCAACCATGTTGTAAGTGCAGTAATTGTGGTAGAGCGCGACGAAGAGGGTAAGTCAGTGTATTATCTGAGCGAGGTGTTGTCTGCCTCAAAGCAGAACTACCCACACTATCAAAAGGTGGCGTATGGTGTGTATATGGCAGCTAAGAAGTTGAAGCATTACTTTGAGGAGCATCCCATTAGGGTAATATGTGAGGCTCCCATATCCGAGATAATGAGTAACAAGGATGCAAGTGGTAGGATTGCAAAATGGGCAATTGAACTAGCTCCCTATGCACCACAATATGACAGAAGAGAAGCAATCAAGTCTCAGGCTGTAGCCGACTTTTTTGTCGACTGGGCCGAGGTACAATACAAACCACCGCTACCAGATCCGAATTACTGGGAGATGCACTTTGACGGGTCAAAAACAAAAACCAGGCTAGGCGCCGGAATTGTACTCACCTCGCCAAAGAAGGACCAGCTTAAATATGTGCTATAGATCCATTTCACGGCATCAAACAATGTCGCTGAGTAAGCACTTGTGCATGGGCTCAAAGTGGCAAAAGAAATTGGGATACGTCGGATCCTATGCTTTGGCGACTCAGATTTGGTAGTACAACAAGTGTCGGGACTATGGGACGCCCTTGATCCAAACATGGCGCTGTACAGATTTCATGTGTAGAAGATATCTGGTCACTTTGAGGGATGTGAATTTCACCATGTACCCCGGGTGGAAAATGAGGCTGCCGACATACTGTCGAAGCTCGGATCAACCCGACAAGCAATTCCACCGGGGGTAGCATTGGAATACCTCAGAAACCCGTCTATCAGGCCGTCCCCAGAAACCGACTCAATTTACGTCCCGGAGGATACAGAATCCAGAGCCGTGCCCATGGACATTGACACGGGAGGTGGTGTGCGAAACCCGGGGACTGCCTCGGCAAGCCCGGGGACTGCTTTGCAAGACCCGGGGATTGCTCAGCGAGATCCAGTTGAAGTTATGCCGGTGGATCAGATGGAAATTGATGAGGATGTGTTCCCTGTGCGAGCAATACCAGCTTGGGCACTACCTATATTTCAATTCCTGAAAGATGGAACTTTACCCACTGAGGAGGTGCTATCCAGGCAAACTCAGAGGAGAGCAAAAGCATACACAATCATCAATTCCGAGCTATACAAAAGGAGTGTGACCAATGTCCTCCAGCGATGCGTTGACCCGGAAGAAGGGCTTGACATCCTCCGAGATATACATCAAGGGGAGTGCGGGCATCATGCCTCATCCCGAGCCTTGGTGGCAAAAGCTTTCCGGCATGGATTCTACTGGCCAAGTGCCTTAGAACAAGCAGAAGATCTGGTGAGAAAGTGCAATGGCTGTCAGAGGTATGCTACCAAGACACATATGCCAATGTCGGAGCTCAAGACCATACGAATCACCTGGCCATTTGCCGTGTGGTGTTTGGACATGGTGGGCCCGTTTAAACCAGCAAGAGGAAATATGACTCACATTTTGGTCATGGTGGACAAATTTACAAAGTGGATCGAGGTGAAGCCAATAAGAAAATGTGATGGAGCTACGGCCGTGACGTTTCTCAAGGACATCATCTTGAGATATGGTTATCCTCACAGTATCATAACTGATAATGGCACAAACATTGCGGAAGGAGCATTTGCGTGTTTCTGCCGGGATAAGAAGATCCGGTTGGACGTTGCATCGGTAGCTCACCCCGCTTCGAACGGACAAGTGGAAAGATCCAACGGATTGGTATTATCAGGGATAAAACCCCGGCTCATTGAGCTGCTGCAAAGATCAGCGGGGTGCTGGATAGAAGAACTACCAGTGGTACTATAGAGTTTAAGAACAACTCCGAATCGATCAACGGGCTATACGCCATTTTTTCTGGTATATGGGGCAGAAGCTGTATTACCAGCCGACATAGAGCATGATTCGCCTAGGGTCACCTAATACACAGAAGCCGAAGTGCAAGAACCCCGGCAAAATGATTTTGATTTGCTAGAAGAAGCGAGAGAATTGGCATTGTCCAGATCCGCCATATATCAGCAAAATCTCTGACGCTATCATAGCCGGAAAGTAAGCCCCCGAGTTTTCCGGGAAGGCGATCTGGTGCTCCGGTTGGTACAACGTACTACTGGCATGCATAAATTATCTCCTCCATGGGAAGGGCAATTCATTGTGAGCAAAGCGTTGCACAATGATTCTTATTATCTTATAGATGCAAAGCCACAGGAAAAGAACAAGGCGGACAGGTCCGGCGAGGAATCTAAGCGTTTGTGGAATGTAGCTCTACTTCGTCCTTTCTACACTTAGCAGAGAAGTGTATGTATCCGAGTCTTCTCATATGTCGGTATGTATGCCGGCAATGAGCTTATCAATGATATGTTGGCACCTCGAGCAGTAACTCGGGGACTGCCTTAATAATATTTGTTATCTTTTATTATTTGTGCGTCAGCTGGAGTAAGTTGTTCTACTTAACTCGGATTAGTAGTGTGTGAGCACCAAAAACCCAACTCTTCGACTTGCTGCTATCCAACAAGAATTGGCTTCATGGCAAGCAAGAGAACAAGTTTGGAATTGCGTAGCACATGAAAAACGACTAAGGAAAAGAACTTAATCGAGCCGACGTTTGTTTTTCGAACTAACCTTGTATGTTTTTAGTTTATTATGCTGATTTATTTTGAGCTAAGCCTAAAAGTTTCCTAGTATTGTTAAGAAAATTTTTAAAGCTCGGGTTCGTAAGTCGTAAAACCGAATCAAGGTAGACACGAGCCGAGCCAAAAGATTGGACGAACAAGAAAATGAAACTCGGGGGCTACGCCCAAGTTAATCCGGCATAAAAACTTAGTAGCAAAATATCACATGTGTATTGGATACAATTCCACCCGGCATACCGGGGATCTGATAAACTTTAAAGTTTTTTCACTTAAGGAGCAGCAGGAGGAGGGAGTTCGGCGTCATCTTCGCTGTCTGCAATGTCTGAGGCATCGCCCTCTTCGTCCTCATCCGAGCCATCTTCAACGTTTTCAGCGTTTTCGTCACCAGCGGCTTCCAGGAAGCTCGGTCCCTCGGTCCATTCGTGAATGGGGGCATATTCGATGAGGCTATGGGCGCAAGCCTTGCACCGAACTACCCACTCCGGGTCACTGGTCCATTTGGATCCGGTGCACATTCACGCTAAGAGGTTGAGGTCAATCTTCTCGTACCACGTAAGTACGTAGTGGAGAACGGTCTCAGCTGCGGCGCGTCCAGCGGATTCCCTCCAAAGGTCGAGATAGGTCCCGCATTCCATCAACTTTTCAACAAGAAGTGCGGTTCCCTCCGGAGTGTCTTCTGTAGGCCAAAACATGTTGAAGACTCGGACTGCAGCGTCAAGGATATCCTTGCCATAGTTCTTGATGATTTCCACGCGAGATGACAGGCTGACCAGCAGGTCCTCCATGTCATAGGGAATCTTTTCAGCGTCAGGCCCAACGGGAGTACCCTCTCTCGGCGGAAATCAGCAACAGCGGCGCTCGCGATGGCAGTGCCCTCTGGAAATTTGCCTAAAAATGAGATAAGAGAAACAGATAAAGAAAAGACATGCGAAGTAACCCGGAGAAATATGCCAGATAAGGGAAAGGAACTCACGTGAAATATGGCTGAGGACCCGAGTCAACTCCCTGGTACCGTCATCACGTCTTTTGCGAAGCTGCACAAGTTCATCGTTCGCCGACTCAAGCTTGACGTCGGACTCCTGGAGAAGTTCTCGGTCCTTGGCAATTTGGAGGTTGAGGCATTCGCGCTCCTCGGTATAGTCTTGGCCAGCCTTTTGGAGCTCGGATTGATGATGTGCCTTCAATTTTTTTATCTCGGCCTTAAGCTTGGCGATCTCATCATCCTTAGTCCAGAGGAGGGCAAGCTCATCGTCTTTCTTTTTGAGCTCGGCCTGATGCTGCCCTGCTTGTTCGAGAAAATGCAGCATCATATCAGGCACGGGCACACTATCTTCCAGCGATACTGAAATAAGTTTGTCAACCCGGAAAGGCTAAGGTATAAATGTTTACCGAGCCAAGGAGGAAAGGAAATGAAAAGCATAGCAAGGTTGAGCGGATATAACTTACCCTTGATCTGATCCAGATTCTTCCTCATAAGCTTGTTCTCAGCCTCCACCCCAGCTGCGAAAACCGAATGATGGATTAGTTCGGCAGAAGAAGATGAAGGACAACGGAGGAATGTCAAGGAAGAAACCTACCGTGTTTCTCATGTTCAGCGAGAAGTGCGTTATGTTTGGCGCGTAGCATCTTATGAGTGTCCAAGAGACGCTAAAACTCAGCGCTCCGGCAGTTAGTGGTCACCTGAAAAGAGTACAAAATTACGACTTAGCCTTGTGCATATTCAGAGTGTACAAAATCCGGGCCAAGTGGAACCTAACCCGGCTCTAGGTGTGTGCATATTCGAAGTGTACAAAATCCGGGCCAAGTGGAACTTAACCCGGCTCTAGGTGTGTGCATATTCGAAGTGTACAAAATCCGGGCCAAGTGGAACTTAACCCGGCTCTAGGTGTGTGCATATTCGAAGTGTACAAAATCCGGGCCAAGTGGAACTTAACCCGGCTCTAGGTGTGTGCATATTCGAAGTTATCAAGGAGCTACGTTAGTTTTCTAAGGAGCATCTGGCCGAGTAACAAGTTACTCCCCCGGAGGCTCGGGTACTAATGGTTATATCATCAATATCTACAACATGCTAAGGAAGTAACGTACCTACATCATCCGACCCGCGAGGTTGATTGCCTTAGCGGCTGTGTTCATTTGAGCAAAAAATTCAGCGGGGCCGAACTTCTCCGGAAGATCGTCGTTGTGGACGAACTCCGCCTTGTTCCAATTCATGACGAATTCAATCAGGGTCGGAGGGTATCGCTCGCCGTTGGGCATATGGGGCGCCACCAAGCCCTTCGCATGCGCCTCCCTCCTCTCAACCAGGGCAAGGGCCGGGATGGTGTGCAAAACCATCTGTTGCACATCAGTTGGCTCGGCAGGGGCGTCCTTGGGTGCTAGAGGCTTCTTGGAAAGCATCGACGTGAGAGTGCGTTGTCCTGCCTCGACGGACGCTGCCCTGGTGGCGTCAGGGGCCTTTTTACCCTTGGGCTGCTGAGAGGAAGCGGTTGCAGCAGATTTACCCTTGGGAGCTGCCTGGGTACTTTCTCGCCGAGACTGGGAAGTCTCGGACGAGGCGGAGGAGCTTGGCGCTGCTGCTGTTGCTTTTGGGGTTGGTACTGTTGCTCTGGCTGCCGGAGTTGGTACTGGTGCTGGAGTTGGTGCTGGTGCTGCTGCTGGTTTCTTCTTTGGTGGGGGTGTTGAGGTAGCCTCAGTTGTAGCTGGTTGCGGCAAAGCCGAAGTGGTGGATGCCGTTGCCTCGGCTGGGCCTGTCTCCCCCGCTCCAATGTTTCCCCCCTCTTGACGAGGTGGTGTGGAACCCGGAGCAGCCGCTGAACCCTCCGGAATAGGGCTCAGCGGGCGTGAATTGTCGCCACGAGGGGGAGAAGGGCTGAGCCGGAGCAGCGAAGCAATGCTAGATCCACTCTGGGGGACCTCCACCGTGGCCCTGCCGAATCAAACAGTGTCAAATGAGAAACTATAACAATGCGAGAACAAGTAAGTGGCAGAGTGAAAGGAGGCTTACGCATCCGAGGTCAGGGGATCCTTGGGCTTCCGAGCCCTTCGTGCAGGAGCCTTGGTTGCAGGCTTGGAGGCAGTTTTGTCCCCGGACTTCTTTCGCCTTTTAGCAGGCTAAGAAGGTCCGAAGGAAGAAGTTGATGCAGCTCCCCGCTTCTTCTTCGGTGCAACCGGAACAGGGTCACCCACGGCAAGGGGAGGGTCCTCATGGATCTGCCCACCGGGGTTAGCTAATGCCGGAAAAGCATAAGAAAGGGGGACAACGTCAAAAGCTTCCATCACCTTGACATCCGAGTCATCTTCATCATCAGGCCAATCTCTAATGGAAGAGAGTTTACCGGTGGGTCACTACGTAGCGTCGGTCATTGGAAGGAACATCTCCTGATCCGGCTCCTCCTCATCCGAGGTCTCCCGGTCAGGCGCCCATTTGAGGGAGGGATCGGTGCCATCCTCGATGGTTTGCTGAAGGAATTGCTAAGGAGAGAAAAAACGACAGAGTTAAATATACAACAACAACCGACATAAGATTCCATTCGGAGAAAGTTTGCGGCATGAAGCTTACCAAGGGAGGAGGCCTATATCGGCAATAGTGCTCAATTCCCCACGTCCACTCTGAGGAGAAGTCCTTGTGGGTGGTGAAGAGGGCCTTGACCCGGTGGTAAATCTCCGTGTTACTCAATTCAAAAGACGAGGTACGGTTGGGGTCGTGGCCCCAGCTCATGTGACACACCTTGTGAGTGCGCTTCTGGAGGGGGAGATCCGGTTGCGGACGAATGTGATCATGGTGTCCTCGTTGCGCAACCCGAGCTCCTTCAGCTCCGCGAACCTTTTGTTGACCTGGTTGGCCAAGACCGTGGGCTTCTTGGGGATAACGTCCCACAACTCCGGGTTAGGAGGACCCGGAGTATAGGGGCACAGCCGGATCAAGTCTTCGGTGCCGGCGTTCCGGACATAAAAGAAAGTCCGGGCCCATCCCTTGCAGGACTCCAGCCCAGTGACTCGGGGGAAGACGGATAGCCTCCGGGGAGAGATGGATCGCAGCCCCGAACTGCGTAAGCTGCTTGTCCTCCGGGTCAAGCTGAATGTTCGGAATTACGTTGCGACGAAGGCCAAAAAACCGGATCCGTAGCTCCTTCGTGGGCCATAATTCGGCATAGCCTTTGATCGTGGAGGCGAAAGCAGAGAGAGAGGTGATTGCGTTGATAGGAAGGTGGTGCGGCTAGAGTTCGTAGGTGTTCAACCAATCGTGGAAAAAATCGCTGACTGGCAAACCGAATCCCCGCTGGAAATGCGACATAAACACCACATACTCACCCAGATTGGGTGAGGGGGCGAGTTTGGCGGAGGTGAGGCGTGCGGTGACGCCTGCGGGGATGCGCCGGGTGCGGTAGAGCCAGTCCAGGTCATCCTGGAAGACCCAGGATCCGGCCCACGCACCGCGGTCCGCTGCCGTAGCGTCTTCCTCCATCTCCTGCTTGGCGACGACGAGCTCCTCTTCGGTCATCTCGAGTTCGCTGCCCTCACTGGTGCTAGCGGCGGTGGGGGGCAGCAGCATGGACTGACAGCGACCCGTGGCAGAGGATGTGCACAGCAGCGGCAACGACACAGATGCGTGTGAAAGCAGTGCGGTGGCGACGCTACTGCTCAATCGCGGTGGCGGCGGCGCTGTCGCGGGAGAAAACGAGGAAGAAGAAAGGGCAGAGGGGAGCGGAAATGGGGAAAGGACCCAAGGGGCGCACCCCCCCTATTTAACTGCTCCATCTGTGAGGAAGTGGGATCGCATTTGCGGGCAGGCCACATCGTGTGGCCGTGTACACACCGGATTAACCAATCAGCATCAGGCCATATGGAAGGCCACAGGGCACAGTGGATCCCATGACACGATGCATTAATGCAGTTAACGAGGAACCAGGCATGACGTGACGCGCGCATAGTAACTCCTGACAGTAACTGTGGCGGTTACTGTGGCTGGCCCTTAAAATGAGGCGATGTGATGATTAGCCTCCACGTGGGGAAGCGTACGAGAGAAGTAAGAGCAACCCGGATGAGAATGTGGTAACCCGTCCAGCAAGTGAAAACTTAGAATGTGCCAAGGGAAAGTAAATCCATAGAATCCGAGATAAGGTGATAACCCGTCCAGCAAGGGAAAACTTGGAATGTGCCAAGGGAAAGTAACTCGGAAATAAGATCCCAAGCTCAGTGAAATGGAACCTGATGTGGCCTTAGCGGCCAAGGCAGCTAAGACCGCACCAGCTTCGGGGACTAATGTTGGGGGGATACCCCCGGGTAGGGTCACGCTGGGGTATAAAGGCCGAGTTAGCCGAGGTTCAGCAAGGCCAAAGCGGATGCTGGCCGGGTCACCTCAAGGCAGGCCAAATCACGGAGTAACCTGGACCAGGGGACGTCCACCTAACATGGTCTCGACCGACTTAAGCCGTAAGTCGGAAAGATGTATCTAACTTTCATGCAGGAACAAATGTGGCCGGATCAACTACGATCCGGGTCATGTCAAGCTTCTAGGAGAAGGAAGCAATCTCGCTGGTCAAAAGTAGCCTCGGTACGCACGGCATGAGCGAAGCGGACAGAGGCAGGACCAGCAAGGCATGGCCAACAGAGGTAACGACGCCAATGTCGGCTGACGCAGGCGCCGCAGAGGCTCACATAGCCTCTGAATGGCTGACGCGGGGAAAAGCGACCCGGTCGGCTTACTATTTTGGGAGGAGGCATATTCCCTGGAATATGCCTCCATGTATGCCCTAAGTGGAGACCTAGCCACCCCAATATAAGGAGGGATAGGGCCTCTATAGAAGGGTTAGGTTCTACGGGTTGATCTCTGGTTGGTCTTGTACGGGTTAGCCAGTGGCGAGAGTAAGAGAGTCCCTTCTTCCTCCTCTCCCCAATACAGCTCTAGGAGCACTTGTAAACCTTGGAAGTGAATCAAATATATAACTTCTATGTGTGGAATCACCTCACTATCCCTCCCTGGATTCCCCTAGTGCATATTAGTCCCCACCTTTAGCCTATCCATGGCATCTGCCGTGACACCACCACGACACTAGCTGTGGTTAATGAGAAGAGCAGACATGCAATGACACTGGTGGATCCATGTGTGGTTAATGAGAAGAACACACATGCAATGAAACTGGGTGTGGTTCATGATATGGTTTGTGAGAAGAACACACATGCAATGACTCTAGCTGTGGTTCAGGAAAAGAGCAGACATGCGATGACTCTAACTGTGGTTCATGAAAAGAGCAGACATGCGATGCCACCGGTGGATCCATGTGTGGTCTATGAGAGGAACACACATGCAATGACACCGGTTGGTCCTTACGTGGTTTGTGAGACTAACACACATGCAATGACACTGGTGGATCCATGTGTGGTTCATGGGAAGAACACACATGAAATGACACTAGGTGGATCCATGTGTGGTTCATGGGAAGAACACAAATGCAATGACTCTAGCTGTGGTATCAATGTGTGGTCTGTGGGAAGAACACACATGAAATGACACTGGTGATATGTGTTCTGTGAGAAGAACACAAATGCAATGACTCTAGATGTGGTTCATGAAAAGAGCAGACATGCGATGAAACTGGTGGATCCATGTGTGGTTCATGGGAAGAACACACATGCAATGACACTGGGTGTGGTTCATGATATGGTCTGTGGGAAGAACACACATGCAATGACTCTGGTGATATGTGGTTTGTGAAAAGAACAGACATGCAATGATTCTAGCTTTGGTTAATGAGAAGAGCAGACATGGAATGACACTGGTGGATCCATGTGTGGTTAATGAGAAGAACACACATGCAATGACACTGGGTGTGGTTCATGATATGGTTTGTGAGAAGAACATGCATGCAATGACTCTAGCTATGGTTCATGAAAAGAGCAGACGTGCGATGACTGATGACCCACAAGTATAGGGGGTGTATCGCAGTATTTTCGATAAGTAAGAGTGTCAAACCCAACGAGGAGCAGAAGGTGCTGGCTAGTGGTATGGACCAGGAATTCTCGGCAAATACTTAGCAAATGGATTTTTAGGGGTTTTCGATAAAGCAAGTAAACAAAGTACGAGTAAATAAAAGACAGTAGGAATAAAGCAGCAATTGGCCCAATCCTTTATGCAGCAAAGGACAATCCGGTTGTATTACTTAAGATGACCAAACGTTCTCGAGGACACATGGGAAGACCGTCAAGTGCTTTCGCTTCATATAGTTGATTAATCTTCTCTAGCTTGCTAAGTGTTGTGTGGGTGAACCTGTGCTAATGTACCGCCCCATCCAAGACTAATACATACTTGTGATTATACCCCGTGCAAACATCCGTAAGTACAAGAAAGTAATTAAGGTAGAAACCTAACCACAGCTTTAAACTCCAAGACCATTACGTCCCTTGTGCAATGGTTTCCTAACGGGGGTTCAGGTTTCTGTCTCTCCGGCAACCCCTACGATTAGTAGCCAAATACACAATGCATTCCCCTAGGCCCATATAGGTGAAGTGTCATGTAGTCGACGTTCACATGACACCACTAGAAGAAGTACACCACAACTTAAATAACAAGCTATTGAATCTTTCTCAACATAACTCCACTACTAACAACAAGACTTCTCCCATGTCCTCAAGAACAAAACGAACTACTCACAAGACATCATATGGATCATGATCAGAGATGGAATAATGATGTATAACAATCTGAACATAAACAATAATTCAATGGTGCACTCAATAGCATCAACTACAAAGAGTAATCAACATTGGGAAAGTTTCCCCTATGAACTATGCAAGATTCAACACAATTGTTACAGCAATATGGAGATGGTGATGAGGGTGCTGATAGTGATGATGGTGATGATGGTGGTGATGATGATGATGGTGATCTCGATGAAGTCCAGCTTGATGGTGGTGTTGATCGCGACAATATCCCCTCTCTGGGAAGGAATTCCCCCGACAGAAATCTGTTTGCCGGAGAGATCTTTCTCTCTCGGTGTTTTCCACCCCGCAGAGGTGGCAGAATCTTTCTGTGGTCGTCCCCCGAGTCTTAGGGTTTTGGGAGGATGATATACGACAGAGGGGAGAGGCTGGAGTGGGCCAGGGTGGCCAAACCACCTCCTGGCACAGCCTAGGGATGCCCGCGCCAGGGGTGGTGTGGGCCCCCTGTGGACCATCTCCACTCCGTCTTCTGGCATCCTTAGTCTTCTCGAAAAATAGGATTTTCCGTATATTTTCCCGGATTTTCTGATCTTCGCGAATTTTTCCTCCAAATGACACCTTTTCCATCAGAAACCTGACTACAGCGGTCCATGCTCCAAAAGTCATCAACCATGCAAAACCAGATGAAATAACATAAGTATCACCTCTCAATACGAAATATATCAATGAATAATAGTGAATTAAGACATAGAATAGTGATGATAAATGGACGTATCAATGACTCTAACTTTGGTTCATGAAAAGAGCAGACATGCGATGCCACCGATGGATCCATGTGTGGTCTATGAGAGAAACACACATGCAATGACACCGGTGGATCCTTACGTGGTTTGTGAGAATTACACACATGCAATAACACTGGTGGATCCATGTGTGGTTCATGGGAAGAACACACATGCAATGACACTGGTGATATGTGGGTGTGAGAAGAACACACATGCAATGACTCTAGCTGTGGTTCATGAAAAGAGCAGACATGCAATGACACTGGTGGATCCATGTGTAGTTCATGGGCAGAACACACATGCAATGACACTGGTGGATCCATGTGTGGTCTGTGGGAAGAACACACATGCAATGACACTGATGATATGTGGTTTGTGAGAAGAACACACATGCAATGAATCTAACTTTGGTTAATGAGAAGAGCAGACATGCAATGACACCGGTGGATCCAAGTGTGGTTAATGAGAAGAACACACATGCAATGACACTGGGTGTGGTTCATGATATGGTTTGTGGGAAGAACACACATGCAATGACTCTAGCTATGGTTCATGAAAAGAGCAGACATGCAATGACTCTAGCTGTAGTTCATGAAAAGTGCAGACATGCAATGACACCGGTGCATCCATGTGTGGTTCATGGGAAGAACACACATACAATGACACCGGTGGATCCATGTGTGGTTCATGGGAAGAACACACATGTAATGACACTTGTGGATCCATGTGTGGTATGTGGGAAGAACACGCATGCAATGACACTAGTGATATGTGGTTTGTGAGAAAACACACACGCAATGACTCTAGTTGTGGTTCATTAAAAGAGCAGACATGCAATGACACTGATGGATCCATGTGTGGTTCATGGGAAGAACACACATGCAAGGACACTGGTAGATCCATGTGTGGTTCATGGGAAGAACACACATGCAATGACACTGGTGGATCCATGTGTGGTCTGTGGGAAGAACGCACATGCAATGAAACTGTTGATATGTGGTTTGTGAGAAGAACACACATGCAATGACTATAGTTGTGGTTTATGAAAAGAACATGCATCCAATGACACTGGTGGATCTAGCTGTGGTTAATGAGAAGAGAACACATGCAATGACACTGGTGGATCCATTTGTGGTTAATGAGAAGAACACACATGCAATGACACTGGGTGTGGTTCATGAAAAGAGCAGACATGCGATGCCTCTAACTGTGGTTCATGAAAAGATCAGACATGCGATGCCACCGGTGGATCCATGTGTGGTCTATGAGAGGAACACACATGCAATGACACCGGTGGATCCTTACGTGGTTTGTTAGAATAACAAACATGCAATGACACTGGTGGATCCATGTGTGGTTCACGGGAAGAACAGACATGCAATGACATTGGGTGGATCCATGTGTGGTTCATGGGAAGAACACACATGCAATGACTCTAGCTGTGGTATTAATGTGTGGTCTTTGGGAAGAACACACACCCAATGACACTGGTGATATGTGTTCTGTGAGAAGAACACACATGCAATGACTCTAGATGTGGTTCATGAAAAGAGCAGACATGCGATGACACTGGTGGATGCATGTGTGGTTCATGGGAAGAACACACATGCAATGACACTAGGTGTGGTTCATGATATGGTCTATGGGAAGAACACACATGCAATGACTCTGGTGATATGAGGTTTGTGAAAATAACAAACATGCAATGACTCTAGCTGTGGTTAATGAGAAGAGAAGACATTCAATGACACTAGTGGATCCATGTGTGGTTAATGAGAATAACACACATGCAATGACACTAGGTGTGGTTCATGATATGGTTTGTGAGAACAACACACGTGCAATGACTCTAGCTGTGGTTCATGAAAAGAGCAGACATGCGATGACTCTAACTGTGGTTCATGAAAAGATCAGACATGCGATGCCACCGGTGGATCCATGTGTGGTCAATGAGAGGAACACACATGCAATGACACCGGTGGATCCTTACGTGGTTTGTGAGAAGAACACACATACAATGACACTGGTGGATCAAAGTGTGTGGTCTGTGGGAAGAACACACATGCAATAACACTAGTTTTATGTGTTCTATGAGAAGAACACACATGCAATGACTCTAGATGTGGTTCATGAAAAGAGCAGACATGCGATGACACTCGTGGATCCATGTGTGGTTCATGGGAAGAACACACATGCAATGACACTAGGTGTGGTTCATGATATGGTCTGTGGGAAGAACACACATGCAATGACTCTGGTGATATGTGGTTTGTGAGAAGAACAGACATGCAATGACTCTAGCTATGGTTAATGAGAAGAGCAGACATGCAATGACACTGGTGGATCCATCTGTGGTTAATGAGAAGAACACACATGCAATGACACTAGGTTTGGTTCATGATATGGTATGTGGGAAGAACACACATGCAATGACTCTAGCTGTGGTTAATGAAAAGAGCATACATGCGATGACTCTAACTGTGGTTCATGCAAAGAGCAGACATGCGATGCCACCGGTGGATCCACGTGTGGTCTATGAGAGGAACACACATGCAATGACAACAGTGGATCCTTACGTGGTTTGTGAGAATAACACACATGCAATGACACTCGTGGATCCATGTGTGGTTCATGGGAAGAACACACATGCAATGACACTGGTGATATGTGTTCTATGAGAAGAACACACATGCAATGACTCTAGCTGTGGTTCATGAAAAGAGCGGACATGCACTGACTCTGGTGATATGTGGTTTGTGAAAATAATATACATGCAATGACTCTAGCTGTGGTTAATGAGAAGAGTAGACATGCAATTACACCGGGTGATCCATGTGTGGATAATGAGAAGAACACACATGCAATGACACTGGGTGTGGTTCATGATATGGTTTGTGAGAAGAACACACATGAAATGACTCTAGCTATGGTTCATGAAAAGAGTAGACATGTGATGACTCTAACTGTGGTTCATAAAAAGAGCAGGCATGCGATGCCACCGGTGGATCCATGTGTGGTCTATGAGAGGAACACACGTGCAATGACATCGGTGGATCCTTACGTGGTTTATGAGAATAACACACATGCGATGACACTGGTGGATCCATGTGTGGCCTATGGGAAGAACACACATGGAATGACACTGGTGATATGTGGTTTGTGACAAGAACACACATGCAATGACTCTAGCTGTGGTTCATGAAAAGAGCAGACATGCAATGACACTGGTAGATCCATGTGTGGTTCATGGGAAGAACGCACATGCAATGACACTAGTGGATCCATGTGTGGTTCATGGGAAGAACACACATGCAATGACACTGGTGGATCCATGTGTGGTCTGTGGGAAGAACACACATGCAATGACACTAGTGATATGTGGTTTATGAGAAGAACACACATGCAATGAATCTAGCTGTGTTTCATGAAAAGAGCACACATGCAATGACATCGGTGGATCCATGTGTGGTTCATGGGAAGAACACACATGCAATAACACTAGGTGTGGTTCATGATATGGTATGTGGGAAGAACACACATGCAATGACACTGGTGATATGTGGTTTTTGAGAAGAACACACATGCAATGACTCTAGCTGTGGTTCATCAAAATAGCAAACATGCGATGACTCTAGCTGTGGTTCATGAAAAGAGAAGACATGCGATGACTCTAACTGTGGTTCATGAAAAGAGCAGAGATGCGATGCCACCGGTGGATCCATGTATGATATATGAGAGGAACACACATGCAATGACACCGGTGGATCCTTACGTGGTTTGTGAGAATAACACACATGCAATGACACTGGTGGATCCATGTGTGGTCTGTGGGAAGAACACACATGCAATCACACTGGTGATATGTGGTTTGTGAGAAGAACACACATGCAATGACTATAGTTGTGGTTCATGAAAAGAGAAGATATGCAATGACACTAGTGGATCCATGTGTGGTTCATGGGAAGAACACACATGCAATGACACTGGTGGATCCATGTGTGGTTCATGGGAAGAACACACATGCAATGACACTGGTGGATCCATGTTTGGTGTGTGGGAAGAACACACATGCAATGACACTGGTGATATGTGGTTTGTTAGAAGAACACACATGCAATGACTCTAGTTGTGGTTCATGAAAAGAGCAGACATGCAATGACACCAGTGGATCCATGTGTGGTTCATGGGAAGAACACATGTGCAATGACACTGGGTGTGGTTCATGATATGGTATGTGGAAAGAACATACATGCAATGACACTTGTGATATGTGGTTTGTGAGAAGAACACACATGCAATGACTCTAGTTGTGGTTCATGAAAAGAGCAGACATGCGATGACTCTAACTGTGGTTCATGAAAAGAGCAGACATGCGATGCCACCGGTGGATCCATGTGTGGTCTATGACACGAACACGCATGCAATGACACCGGTGGATTCTTACGTGGTTTGTGAGAATAACACACATGCAATGACACTGGTGGATCCATGTGTGGTCGGTGAGAAGAACACACATGCAATGACACTAGTGATATGTGGTTTGTGAGAAGAACACACATGCGATGACTCTACCTGTGGTTCATGAAAAGAGCAGACATGCGATGACACTGGTGGATCCATGTGTGGTTCATGGGAAGAACACACATGCAATGACACTGGGTGTGGTTCATGATATGGTCTGTGGGAATAACACACATGCAATGACACTGGTGATATGTGTTCTGTGAAAAGAACACACATGCGATGACTCTAGATGTGGTTCATGAAAAGAGAAGACATGCGATGACACTGGTGGATCCATGTGTGGTTAATGAGGAGAACACACATTTAATGACACGGGGTGTGGTTCATGATATGGTTTGTGAGAAGAACACACATGCAATGACTCTAGCTGTGGTTCATGAAAAGACCAGACATGCGATGACTCTAACCTACTTCTTGAAAAGAGCAGACATGCCATGCCACCGGTGGATCCATGTGTTGTCTATGAGAGGAACACACATGCAATGACACTAGTGGATCGTTACGTGGTTTGTGAGAATAACACACATGCATTGACCCTGGTCGATCCATGTGTGGTTCATGGGAAGAACACACATGCAATGACACTGGTGATATGTTGTTTCTAAGAAGAACACACATGCAATGACTCTAGCTCTGGTTCATGAAAAGAGCAGACATGCAATGACACTGGTGGATCCATGTGTTGTTCATGGGAAGAACACACATGCAATGACACTGGTGGATCCATGTGTGGTCTGTGGGAAGAACACACATGCAATGACACTAGTGATATATGGTTTGTGAGAAGAACACACATGCAATGACTCTAGCTATGGTTAATGAAAAGAGCAGACATGCAATGACAACGGTGGATCCATGTGTGGTTAATGAGAAGAACACACATGCAATGACACTAGGTGTGGTTCATGATATGGTTTGTGGGAAGAACACACATGCAATGACTCTAGCTGTGGTTCATGAAAAGAGCAGACATGCAATGACTCTAACTGTGGTTCATAAAAAGAGCAGACATGCAATGACACCGGTGGATCCTTTCGTGGTTCATGGGAAGAACACACATGCAATGACACAGGTGGATCCATGTGTGGTTCATTGGAAGAACACACATGCAATGACACTGGTGGATCCATGTGTGGTATGTGGGAAGAACACACATGCAATGACACTAGTGATATGTGGTTTGTGAGAAGAACACACATGCAATGACTCTAGTTGTGGTTCATGAAAAGAGCAGACATGCAATGACACCAGTGGATCCATGTGTGGTTCATGGGAAGAACACATGTGCAATGACACTGGGTGTGGTTCATGATATGGTATGTGGGAAGAACATACATGCAATGACACTGGTGATATGTGGTTTGTGAGAAGAACACACATGCGATGACTCTACTTGTGGTTCATGAAAAGAACAGACATGCGATGACATTGGTGGATCCATGTGTGGTTCATGGGAAGAACACACATGCAATGGCACTGGGTGTGGTTCATGATATGGTCTGTGGGAAGAACACACATGCAATGACTCTGTTGATATGTGGTTTGTGAAAAGAACAGACATGCAATGACTCTAGCTATGGTTAATGAGAAGAGCAGACATGCAATCACACCGGTGGATCCATGTGTGGATAATGAGAAGAACACAAATGCAATGACACTGGGTGTGGTTCAAGATATGGTTTGTGGGAAGAACACACATGCAATGACTCTAGCTGTGGTTCATGAAAAGACCAGACATGCGATGACTCTAACCTACTTCTTGAAAAGAGCAGACATGCAATGCCACCGATGGATCCATGTGTGGTCTATGAGAGGAAGACACATGCAATGACACCGGTGGATCGTTACGTGGTTTGTGAGAATAACACACATGCATTGACACTGGTCGATCCATGTGTGGTTCATGGGAAGAACACACATGCAATGACACTGGTGATATGTTGTTTGTGAGAAGAACACACATGCAATGACTCTAGCTCTGGTTCATGAAAAGAGCAGACATGCAATGACACTGGTGGATCCATGTGTTGTTCATGGGAAGAACACACATGCAATGACACTGGTGGATCCATGTGTGGTCTGTGGGAAGAACACACATGCAATGACACTAGCGATATATGGTTTGTGAGAAGAACACACATGCAATGACTCTAGCTATGGTTAATGAAAAGAGCAGACATGCAATGACAACGGTGGATCCATGTGTGGTTAATGAGAAGAACACACATGCAATGACACTAGGTGTGGTTCATGATATGGTTTGTGGGAAGAACACACATGCAATGACTCTAGCTGTGGTTCATGAAAAGAGCAGACATGCAATGACTTTAACTGTGGTTCATGAAAAGAGCAGACATGCAATGAAACCGGTGGATCCTTACGTGGTTCATGGGAAGAACACACATGCAATGACACTGGTGGATCCATGTGTGGTTCATGGGAAGAACACACATGCAATGACACTGGTGGATCCATGTGTGGTATGTGGGAAGAACACACATGCAATGACACTGGTGATATGTGGTTTGTGAGAAGAACACACATGCAATGACTCTAGTTGTGGTTCATGAAAAGAGCAGACATGCAATGACACCAGTGGATCCATGTGTGGTTCATGGGAAGAACACATGTGCAATGACACTGGGTGTGGTTCATGATATGGTATGTGGGAAGAACCTACATGCAATGACACTGGTGATATGTTGTTTGTGAGAAGAACACACATGCAATGACTCTAACTGTGGTTAATAAAAAGAGCAGACATGCAATGACACCGGTGGATCCATGTGTGGTTAATGAGAAGAACACACATCCAATGACACTGGGTGTGGTTCATGATATGGTTTTTGGGAAGAACACACATGCAATGACTCTAGCTGTGGTTCATGAAAAGATCAGACATGCGATGACTCTAACTGTGGTTCATGAAAAGAGCAGACATGCCATGCCACCGGTAGATCCATGTGTGGTCTATGAGAGGAACACACATGCAATGACACCGGTGGATCCTTACGTGGTTTGTGAGAAGAACACACATGCAATGACACTGGTGGATCAATGTGTGGTCTGTGGGAAGAACACACATGCAATGACACTGGTGATATGTGTTCTGTGAGAAGAACACACATGCAATGACTCTAGATGTGGTTCATGAAAAGAGCAGACATGCGATGACACTAGTGGATCCATGTGTGGTTCATGGGTAGAACACACATGCAATGACACTGGGTTTGGTTCATGATATGGTATGTGGGAAGAACACAAGTGCAATGACTCTGGTGATATGTGGTTTGTGAGAAGAACAAACATGCAATGACTCTAGCTGTGGTTAATGAGAAGAGGAGACATGCAATGACACTAGTGGATCCATGTGTGGTTAATGAGAAGAACACACATGCATTGACACTGGGTGTGGTTCATGATATGGTTTGTGAGAAGAACACACATGCAATGACTCTAGCTGTGGTTCATGAAAAGTGCAGACATGCGATGACTCTAACTGTGGTTCATGAAAAGAGCAGACATGCGATGCCACTTGTGGATCCATGTGTGGTCTATGATAGGAACACACATGCAATGACACCGGTGGATCCTTACGTGGTTTGCGAGAATAACCCACATGCATAGACACTGGTGGATCCATGTGTGGTTCATGGGAAGAACACACATGCAATGACTCTAGCTGTGGTTCATGAAAAGAGCAGACATGCGATGACTCTGACTGTGGTTCATGAAAAGAGCAGACATGCGATGTCACTGGTGGATCCATGTGTGGTCTATGAGAGGAACACACATGCAATGACACTGGTGGATCCTTACGTGGTTTGTGAGAAGAACACACATGCAATGACACTTGTGGATCAATGTGTGGTCTGTGGGAATAACACACATGCAATGACACTAGTGATATGTGTTCTGTGAAAAGAACACACATGCGATGACTCTAGATGTGGTTCATGAAAAGAGCAGACATGCGATGACACTGGTGGATCCATGTGTGGTTAATGAGGAGAACACACATTTAATGACACGGGGTGTGGTTCATGATATGGTTTGTGAGAAGAACAGACATGCAATGACTCTAGCTGTGGTTCATGAAAAGAGCAGACATGCGATGACTCTAACTGTGGTTCATGAAAAGAGCAGACATGTGATGACACTTGTACATCCATGTGTGGTCTATGAGAGGAACACACATGCAATGACACCGGTGGATCCATGTGTGGTTCATGGGAAGAACACACATGTAATGACACTGGTGGATCAATGTGTGGTATGTGGGAAGAACACACATGCAATGATACTGGTGATATGTGTTCGAGAAGAACACACAGGCAATGACTAAAGATGTGGTTCATGAAAAGAGCAGACATGCGATGACACTGGTGGGATCCATGTGTGGTTCATGGGAAGAACACACCGTCAATGACACTGGGTGTGTTTCATGATATGGTCTGTGGGAAAAACACACATGCAATGACTATGGTGATATGTGGTTTGTGAGAAGAACAAACATGCAATGACTCTAGCTGTGGTTAATGAGAAGAGCAGACATGCAATGACACTGGTGGATCCATCTATGGTTAATGAGAAGAACACACATGCAATGACACTAGGTGTGGTTCATGATATGGTATGTGGGAAGAACACACATGCAATGACTCTAGCTGTGGTTAATGAAAAGAGCATACATGCGATGACTCTAACTGTGGTTCATGCAAAGAGCAGACATGCGATGCCACCGTGGGATCCACGTGTGGTCTATGAGAGTAACACACATGCAATGACAACGGTGGATCCTTACGTGGTTTGTGAGAATAACACACATGCAATGACACTCGTGGATCCATGTGTAGTTCATGGGAAGAACACACATGCAATGACACTGGTGATATGTGTTCTATGAGAAGAACACACATGCAATGACTCTAGCTGTGGTTCATGAAAAGAGCGGACATGCACTGACTCTGGTGATATGTGGTTTGTGAAAATAATATACATGCAATGACTCTAGCTGTGGTTAATGAGAAGAGTAGACATGCAATTACACCGGGTGATCCATGTGTGGATAATGAGAAGAACACACATGCAATGACACTGGGTGTGGTTCATGATATGGTTTGTGAGAAGAACACACATGAAATGACTCTAGCTGTGGCTCATGAAAAGAGCAGACATGTGATGACTCTAACTGTGGTTCATAAAAAGAGCAGACATGCGATGCCACCGGTGGATCCATGTGTGGTCTATGAGAGGAACACACATGCAATAACATCGGTGGATCCTTACGTGGTTTATGAGTATAACACACATGCGATGACACTGGTGGATCCATGTGTGGCCTATGGGAAGAACACACATGGAATGACACTGGTGATACGTGGTTTGTGACAAGAACACACATGCAATGACTCTAGCTGTGGTTCATGAAAAGAGCAGACATGCAATGACACTGGTAGATCCATGTGTGGTTCATGGGAAGAACGCACATGCAATGACACTGGTGGATCCATGTGTAGTTCATGGGAAGAACACACATGCAATGACACTGGTGGATCCATGTGTGGTCTGTGGGCAGAACACACATGCAATGACACTAGTGATATGTGGTCTGTGGGAAGAACACACATGCAATGACTCTGGTGATATGTGGTTCATGATATGGTATGTGGGAAGAACATACATGCAATGACACTGGTGATATGTGGTTTGTGAGAAGAACACACATGCGATGACTCTACTTGTGGTTCATGAAAAGAGCAGACATGCGATGACACTGGTGGATCCATGTGTGGTTCATGGGAAGAACACACATGCAATGGCACTGGGTGTGGTTCATGATATGGTCTGTGGGAAGAACACACATGCAATGACTCTGGTGATATGTGGTTTGTGAAAAGAACAGACATGCAATGACTCTAGCTGTGATTAATGAGAAGAGCAGACATGCAATCACACCGGTGGATCCATGTGTGGTTAATGAGAAGAACACAAATGCAATGACACTGGGTGTGGTTCAAGATATGGTTTGTGGGAAGAACACACATGCAATGACTCTAGCTGTGGTTCATGAAAAGACCAGACATGCGATGACTCTAACCTACTTCTTGAAAAGAGCAGACATGCAATGCCACCGGTGGATCCATGTGTGGTCTATGAGAGGAACACACATGCAATGACACCGGTGGATCGTTACGTGGTTTGTGAGAATAACACACATGCATTGACACTGGTCGATCCATGTGTGGTTCATGGGAAGAACACACATGCAATGACACTGGTGATATGTTGTTTGTGAGAAGAACACACATGCAATGACTCTAGCTCTGGTTCATGAAAAGAGCAGACATGCAATGAAACTGGTGGATCCATGTGTTGTTCATGGGAAGAACACACATGCAATGACACTGGTGGATCCATGTGTGGTCTGTGGGAAGAACACACATGCAATGACACTAGTGATATATGGTTTGTGAGAAGAACACACATGCAATGACTCTAGCTGTGGTTAATGAAAAGAGCAGACATGCAATGACAACGGTGGATCCATGTGTGGTTAATGAGAAGAACACACATGCAATGACACTAGGTGTGGTTCATGATATGGTTTGTGGGAAGAACACACATGCAATGAATCTAGCTGTGGTTCATGAAAAGAGCAGACATGCAATGACTCTAACTGTAATTCATGAAAAGAGCAGACATGCAATGAAACCGGTGGATCCTTACGTGTTTCATGGGAAGAACACACATGCAATGACACTGGTGGATCCATGTGTGGTTCATGGGAAGAACACACATGCAATGACACTGGTGGATCCATGTGTGGTATGTGGGAAGAACACACATGCAATGACACTGGTGATATGTGGTTTGTGAGAAGAACACACATGCAATGACTCTAGTTGTGGTTCATGAAAAGAGCAGACATGCAATGACACCAGTGGATCCATGTGTGGTTCATGGGAAGAACACATGTGCAATGACACTGGGTGTGGTTCATGATATGGTATGTGGGAAGAACATACATGCAATGACACTGGTGATATGTTGTTTGTGAGAAGAACACACATGCAATGACTCTAACTGTGGTTAATAAAAAGAGCAGACATGCAATGACACCGGTGGATCCATGTGTGGTTAATGAGAAGAACACACATGCAATGACACTGGGTGTGGTTCATGATATGGTTTGTGAGAAGAACACGCATGCAATGACTCTAGATGTGGTTCATGAGAAGAGCAGACATACGATGACACTGGTGGATCCATGTGTGGTTCATGGGAAGAACACATGCAATGACACTAGTGGATCCATGTGTGGTCTGTGGGAAGAAGACACATGCAATGACACTGGTGATATGTGGTTTGTGAGAAGCACTACTAGGAAAACGCACGTCTGTGGCGCACCTATTTTCCCGTTCCGTGGCGCACTAGGGGTGCGCCACGACTTCTGTGCTACAGCTAACAAGTGCCCGTAGTGCACTGCCAGGTGCGCTACAGTTATCTCGAGTTAGTGGTAGCGCATTGTCTTGTGCGCCACTACTTTTTTCCTGTGGCGCATGACTTAGTGTGTTACTAGTATCTAGTTAGTAGTAGCGCACTGGATGGTGCGCCACTACTGTTGTTTCTGTGGCGCATGACATAGTGCGCTACTAGTATTTGACCACGTGCGCCACCAACGTAGTGCGCCACTAACCACGTATATGTGCGCCACGACTGAGCTTTTCAAAAAAAAAATACTCAATACAAATGATATTCAATACAGATTATATACAATACAGCTAATATACACAGATATATAGTACAGAAATAAATACACAGATATACAATACAGAAATAAATACACAGACAAGATAGAAACAAATACATATAGATAAGTCACATACATAAATACACAGTATAAGTTATATTATTTCGATCAAGTTACAAAGTATCTAGTGATGACATGAATACATGTCTCAACCAAGTTAGAGCTCGCGGAAGCACGCCTAGACATCTAAAGTACGAACATGCAGGACAGACAACCAAGGGCGATAACCATCACCGCGACGGAGGTATAGGTCTTCATCCGGTTCCTCGTCCTAACTCCCGCTAGATAGCACGCGTACCTAGCTTCCGCCTCCGCCATAGTGTTGTACCCTTTGTAGATATTGCCGCTGAAACGGTGCACCTGTTTCCGGCAGTCTTCCCAATCATCATAGACTCCGGGAACCCGTCCCTTGTACACGACGTACCACGTCATCTAAAAGTTGGCAATAATAATTAAATGGTCGTGAAAAAACAAGTAAAAGTCGCATATAAAGATATACTTATCAAATAAGGTAACAAAGTAAGCAAAAAAATACCAAGTAGTAGCATGTACATGTCGACACACACAAGTACACATGGGGATAAAGAACTACAACTAGACCAACACATCAAGACTTCTGGCTCGGCTCAGGGAACGGGAGGATGCCTTGTTTCGTCATGAATGCCCTATAGTCACCCTGCATCTTGAGGCGATCTACTACGTCACGGTTATTCGAGGGATTGCCTCTGTAGAAGACCCCCCCTGAAGTCATGACATCACGGCTGATGATTGCCCCAAACTGTTGCTGGATGCGATACATCTCTTGTCTAATATCTGAATCATTGAGCCTGGCCTTCACTTTGGCCCACCATTTAAGATGATCTGGCAGCGTAGAATTCTGTTGCTCTAGTAGGAACGCCCTCATGTGATGGAGTGCATAGTAGGCTTCCTTCTGACTGCCTGCCGGCTGCTTCACGCAGGGGAATTCCATCACATGGGTGAAGACGTGCCTGCCAAACTTGAGCTTCTTACGCACGAAGGTGGTGCCTTCCGCTGAGGCATAGCCGGTGAGAGCATCATCTAGAACTTCCTTGATCTTGTCGTAGTTTTTCTTGTTTTCTTGACTCCCTGAGTCGAAATACGTGGCTTGCGAATGTTTCGGCGACAAGCAGATGAGTGTGCAGTGTTGATCTCTGCGCAAAACAATTCAAACGGAATGTGTTGGAAAAAGAATGATGAAAATCTAATAAAGCATGTTATGGCGGCGAGTGAATAATGACTTACTCGGGAAAGAAAGGCACGAGAATGTATTCCTTTGTCTTGTTCGCCACCAAGATGCCTTGGAGGTACGAGGCCACGAATCGCCGTTCAGTGGCGCTTCCCAAGCAGCCATCACGCATGTAGTAGGGGTCCACTATAGCGATGCCCGGGGTGTTCTCTCTAATGATCTGAATGGCCAGGCTGAGAGAAAACAGGCGTACCATGGTATAGTGCAGCAGATACAGGTGGAACATATTGAAGATGTCGTCAAACAGCAGGAAGAACAGATCCGCGGGGACATTATCAACGAAGCCCAAGCCTCGTGGCACCTTAACCACGAATACCAGGTGCGAGGGATCTTTCTTCCCAAGAAGGCGTCTCTCTATCGTCAGCACACCATCATGCACACTCCTCATTTCTAAAGTGGCGAGCCTGAGCAATTTCTTAGTTAGCATGGGCTCACCCGCCACATGCATCCTACACATAGTACCCTTTGGTCTTGGTGGCCCGTCCTGAAACCTGATCGGATTCGCAGTTGACGCCACCGGCTGGCTCGAGCTGCGAGATTTTCTTTTCCTGGTCTTCTTGCCTTTTGGGAAGTGGGTAGGCACCGCAATCTGAGCATCGATCGCCCTATGTAGTGTGTCAGGGCTTAGAACAAAGGGCCGGTTGGATGTATCCGCTGGCTCGGTGAAGGTGCAAGCTGGAGGCGTCTCCTCAGAACCAAAGAGACGTTTGTTGCAAGTGGCTTTCTCTGCGGGGCCACCAGCTGGGTCTTCGTTTAGGTCACTGGGGAAAAGATTAGTGTTGATGAAATCATCGAAGTAATCTTCGTCATCCTCGTTCGGATCCTGCGCCATGGTCATGTCAATATGACCAGCCAAACAATCGCGTGGAGGTGACGGCGGTAGCGGTGTGGGGGTCTTGCCATGGCTTGGCGCTGGCATGACATGCAGTGTTGTTGTCTGTGGGGTGATGGCCCCAGCCGTCCCCAAACGAATCATGCTCTTTGGCCATAGAAGGAATAAGCGGAAGCAACTTCTGAGGACAGCCAGCTCTTCTTCATCCGCTCCTAGGGGTTGAATGGGAGGTTCCAGGTCATCGCACCCCCTTAGCACCCGGATAATTTTAACCCTATGCACGCTATCTGGCATCGGCTTTAAGTGGAACGTGCGGTGCAAGGGTTGAATGATGGTACCCTTGGCAACATCCCTCAACTCATTGTTCACGAAGCTTAAGAGAGTGCATGGAACATCCGTCTGCGAAAAACATGTATGGCATTAAAAAGATGCCATAAGAGTAATTAATGGAAAGTCGGTAAAGTATTTGGTTTACCGTGATGGCGTCGAGCTCGGCTAATGTCGAGGCACCGCATACGATGACGGGCGTGCAAGAGACGGAGGTGCTGCTTGATGGCACGGTGCCGGCCGCCGATGTATTCTCCCTGTCGGTTGCATTAAGCTCCGACATCGCGGTGATGGCAGGGGGAGTCACCAATGCTTCCGGTGCCGCCGTGCTAGCGGGCGGAGTCATCAATGCTTCCGGCGCCGCCGTGCTAGCGGGCGGAGTCACGAACACATAATTCCCCGGGATCGCCGGCGCCACATTGTTTCAGTGGCTACTGACCATGCTTGGAATCGGGCACGGCCCTTGTCGACCAACCGCACTCTAGTTTGCTATTGACTCCACCAAGGTAGGCAGGATGGAGGTGAGGGTGATTGTCAGGTTGTCTTGGACGATCTGCGGGATCCGCGCCACTTGTTCCTTAAGTTCCTGAACCTCGCGGTTTTCCTCGTCGCTCCTTCCCTCCACACGCGTCCTCGGGGGTGGACCAAAATGATCCACCCAATTCTTAGCCCCGAAGCCGGCCAGACGGCCAGCCGATGATGGCTTCTTTGTAACCGGCGTGATTTTCTTGGTCGGGTTCATCGCCCTGTTAAAAGGGTTATCCCACCGGGTGGCCGCCGTCTACCCGTGGGATGAGGAACCATGGGATCCCTGACTAGCAATTTCCTGCTCCTACAGAAGAAGTAACGTGAACCGTTTAGAAATTTGACTTGATTGATTAGAATTTAATCGACTTGATCCGCGGTAATTAAATTACTTACCGCAAGAACCTGGAAGTCCTTCACCTTAGTTTCCGCGGTGAGTTCTTTGGTTTTGGGGTCCACATGGTAACGAGCCCTGATATAGTTTTAAAGCTGCTTGTTTTCGAATTTCGAAAAGGGTTAGGTATCCCCTTAGCTCTATACTCATCGTCCTCCTTATCCCATTTGGGCTCCGCAGCTCTGTAACCACCAAATCCGAGATGGTGGTGGCCTATATTCATCGCCTACAATTCCTTTCCCCGCTTACTCGAGGCCTTGGCTGCTTCAGATTTGCACTTGGCCTTGAACTCCTGGAATTGATCTTCGGTGATCTGCGGGTCAATCTTTTGGATCTCCTTGAGACTTTTCCCTTCTTTAAATATCTTCTTCTTTATCGGGGTTCTCCAGCTAGCTAGGGCGGTGCTCATCCTTGTGAGGGCGGATTTATTTACTTCATTCCCATGATAATCTGTGTTCCGATACTAAAGGGGGAACTTGTATCTTGCGTGCAGCTTCTCGAAGAGGAGTGTGCGCAAATGGCCATTATCTTTATGCCGGAGATTCTCGGTGTTGATCGAGATGGTGGTCCGGGTGATAGTCGCCACTTGCCCACCGTACCCTTTGACCACATGGTCGGGCGCCAAAGGAACCCCTATTGGGCTCACTTCGGTAATTTCCTCTCTGACGGTGTCGACCGTGTTCGGGCGCCTTTCCTTCTTCTTCTTAGGCGGATTACTACCACTTGTTGTGCCCTCGCCGCCATCAGTGGTTTCATCATCTGTCGTTCCTTCGGCCGCTTCTTCTTCCTCCGCGTCTTCCATCTCATCAGCGTCGCTCTCGAAAGGGTTGTATTCTTCATCACCCTCTGTCATTCTTTCTAGCCGCTCGACCTCCTCCCAGAATGACAAGGGTCTGTTTTGAGGTCTCACTTCTCCTTCAGCATTGATACGCTGAGAAGATCCAGCCTCGTTGTTGTCACACATGTTTGCACTAATAAAAGGCAAATAATGGTTAGTAAAGTGCACGAAAAAATCCGGCATGACCTTTGCTCATTTTTGTTAAACTAGGAGTGCCCGATTTCTACCGAAATGGAAGTTAATCAACATTTCGGCGAAAATCGGGACTCATTTCATACAAGCACCTACATACGAATACAACTAGGCAGGGTAATATAGCTACGAATACAACTAGGTAGGGTAATATAGCTACGAATACAACTAGGCAGGGTAATATAACCACGAATACAACTAGGCAGGGTAATATAGCTACGAATACAACTAGGCAGGGTAATATAGGGAGGGTAATATAGGCAGGGTAACAGCAGACCTGGAGCTACACAAAAGTACAATATACCTTGTCCAAACCTTCGTATGACCCACGGTAAGCCTCGAGTAAAAAGCTAGAAAGCACTAGAGTATTTTTCTTCTAATTTTCCTGTAGCTTTCATCTATATCAGATACGGTACAGCTAACCCAAAATTTTCATAAAAGAAACTGCTGATCCTCAATCTCACCCACGAATGTGATGGCAATACTTTAATCCAAGACTAAAGGTCAATAAAGAATTTCAAGACTAGACACGCACATCACTTCCAAACATTGTTGCATCACAATTGGGGACTAACCAAATTTTAGAATAGCAGAATGTAGAGGACCAGATGAAGCATTAGGTTGCTAGGATCGAAATAGGTATAGGCAGGGACGTAGCTAACCAAGAATACAAAGTTTCAGCGCTCGAAGAAAAAACTGATGCTGAAACACTACTAGTTTCTCTAGTATGGTATTCGAGGAGGCTTCCACGAAATGATCATTCATTCAGTGTCTCAATAATATTAAGTTTCAAGGGGGGCATGTGATTATAGCTGAGACCCGCATGATTTCCGACGCATGCCTCTCTGAGGCCTAACCCACCGGCACTCGCCGGCGCCACTCCGGCGCCGTCGCACACATACTCATGGGCTCTCATTCACTGGATTCATCTGGTGGTGGCTGGAAAATCACCTATTCTGGAAGCTCCACCGATGGTAAGTTCCTCGTTGGATCACTTATTCTCTCGGATAATCGTTGGCTGGTCATTCTCAATTCAAATGGTTCACCACTGGAAGGTAGAAGTTTGGTAAATGGGGAGGTTCTCATGATTGGTTCTGTGGTGAGGTTCCCCTCTCACCTTGCAAGGATCAACGATATTTTGCCACCAACATCTGATTTTCTTGGGACTTCTCATGTTCATGAGTGCAAGAGTGATGATTTGAAACTTATGTGGTATGTTACTAGCTCTACCTTGCCTTCTGATGTTTTCGACAATTCTCCTGGTTTTCTGGTCCTGTATACTCTTGCTAAACGGGTTGTGTTACTAAATCGTGACAGGGTGGTTATTGATGCTAGATTCCTTCTTCAAAATGAGAAAGTTTCCTCTGTGTTATCTTGGATCTTGTCATCAAAAGAGTGGTGGTGGGTGATCAAATCTTCGATGTGCCCACTACATCAACCAAACACAACGTCATATCTGTGGATTTCTCTAAAGGGCTAAAGTTTGAGGATAATGTGTTCAAAAAAATTGGACACCACATTAATTTCTCAGGAGGATTTCGCAGAAGACCTTTCTTCCTTGTTGGTTCATTTGGTCATGCAAACTTTAAGATTGATATTCATACTATTGGCATTGTTCTTCAAGCTTGTTTTGGGGGTCATGCATCGAAATTTCAAGTCAAAATACTCTAGGACAGAACTTTAGATTCTCGGTTGCATCAAGAGCTGTGGGATTTGAGATATATAATTCTGGTTCTTTCTCTGATGAGTCGTTCATATTGAAGATCAAACTTTGGGGTGATGGAGGCCCAAATTGGAGATTCGAAGAGAAAGAATATTACAAAGAATTGGACAAGGATTGGACATTTGTTTCATACAAAAGAAAAAAATAAATCCTCTGTTTTTGATCGTATTGGTTCTTTGACGTCATCTGTCCCATGCAATAACGGTCAAAATAAAGGTGACATTACTCGTGTTGTACCGGGTGCATCATTTGCGGAAATTGTGATTAATGGTAATGGTATTAAAGAGGCAAAATCAACTGCAGTCAACAAATCTTCTACAATTAATTTGCCTGGTCTCCTACCATTTTTGAAATTCCCTACTTTCCCTTCTTGTCCCTGGCCCAACAAATCTTACCTGCATTGGTTCAAGGCCCATGTCACACCGCAAGTTTCGCGGCCCAGGGTATACGATTGTCTTAAGGATTTTATTCTTGCCCAAAAAATTAATTCGGCCGAAACCCCTGTCTCCTCAACTCCCTCGCATGGAGAAACCCCAACTGCCTTGCTCTGCTCGTCGCCGGCGACAACCACCGACGCATTGGCCAACATTCCACTTGACCCTCAACCATTTCTTCCCCATGGCTTCGAGATTATGCAGGTGGCTGGCAGGAATCGGGTCAAAAGGGTGGTGGTTCCTCGCCGACCAAGGGCACATGAACAGTATGCCATTGCGCACATCCATCCCCTTCCTCCTGGTCCGGTCCCTTTTGGTAATATCAGGGATGTGTTGCAAGATTTCTTTATCAATGATGCACATGTCGAATTTCGTGATATTCAAGATTGTCCATTTGGTTCTGCATATGTTCAATTTGCAAATGTCAGTGACCGTGACCGGTTAATTGCTGCGGGTCATATTCCCTTCCAAGATGTTGCTATTTCATTTGATAGGCATAATGAAGGAATCAACTGGCGTAGGACTTAGTTCAACAATGAATGTTGGGTTATGCTCCTGGGTCCTCCACTTGATCACTGGCATCATGACGACCTGAATGCTATATTCTCTGATATTGGTAAAGTTCTGCTCTGGGAGAGGGACCCTGAGCACAAGGGCAGGATCATTGCAAAGCTCAGAGTCACTGACCTCTTAGATGTTCCTAAAAGTGTTAGATTCTCCATTGGGGATCTGGTGGACACTGAATCATGGACCTTTTCTGTGGAAATTTTGCACAGCAATCTCCTCAGGGGGCCACCTGATGAGGACCCACTACCTGATGATGGTGTTGACCCTCACCCACTACCTGTGGTGGGACCCATTTTTGGGCCCCCTTCTCCACCTCCTCCTCCACAACCTGAGGGGGACATTGGTGGATGGGATCAATGGATTGAACCTGCCCCTCAAAATAATAATGCTGGCTGGGGCAACCGGAATGTGGTCCAAGGACCTGTTTTTGCTGAAGGTGTTGACATGCCCATTGACAACCAGAATTTGCCTCCTTAGGAGGCTGACAGTGATGTTACTGGATCTATCCCCATTGCAAATGTTTCATCTGACAGTGACAAGGCATCTGTCCATGGAGCTGAGGATATAGAAGTGGAGCAAAATATTGCTAATGCTAATCAGGATGTGGGCATGGGCGAAGGACTGCTTAACATCCTGCAGAATTACCAAGATGTGGAAGAGGACACCATCCAAGCTGATGAGGGTAACATGCAGGATGACTGGATGATGGAGGACACTAATCTCCTCTCTCCAAATGAGGCACATCTTCATGTTGGAATGGCCATTATTCCTTTTGTCAATACATCTGAGATGCTTTCTACTAGGAACTCTTTCTCAAAGCAAGGTCTTGAACTATGGGACAAATTCTTTGCTCCACACATGAATCCCTCACCTGACAAAGGCAATCTGCAATGTGACATTCCTGTAAGTTGGTTTAATTTTATCACTCTAATGCTCATCACTCCTGAGAAATTCAGTTGGACTAGACATTTTCTCACTTCTCCACTTTGGGAGATTATTAAGGAACCAATTACTAAAGAAACTACTTTCACCTTCATTATACCTGATGAATGTGTTGGACAGAATCCTCCCCATTGCCTGTATGATTCCCCATCAAGCATGATGGTGCCAAATGCTCCTGCTAAGAGGAGGAGGGGTAAAGAACCATTGGTGGAATCTAAGGTGAGAAGGAGCCCCAGAATTGTGGAACTGTTTTAAAAGCCATATGAATTGCTCTGATCATAATTGTCTCTCTTGCAATGCTGCTCCACCTTGTCTCAGTAATAAGGTTGTTAAGAATCTTGCTGATTCATTTTGCAAGGTTAAGGAGGGAGAACTTGATAAAAGGTTGCTGAAGAAGGGCAGGGTCAATGATTTGATCATCAAGCCACCTAGAAAGCCTGGACCTAAGAAGACTGGTCCAGAACCATACCTTCCAAGCAAGAAGAAGGGAGGTGCTGCTGATCTTGTGGACAGCAGTCTAAGAAGAAAGCACCTAAATAATGTGGTTAATGATTACAAAAATCTATCCTTTTGTGACTGGAGCAGTTACTTTTCATGTCTGTTATGAGTTGTTGCAGACCTATTTGCTGTTGGACATGTTTATGAATTCAGTATCCTATGATATGTTCAGTCTTGTTTGTGTGACTACAAATGTTGTGTCACCCCAATGCTCACCCAATTGGTTATTAAATGTGTAACAACAGAAACTGGAAGATTCTGAACTGGAACCTCGGGGGAATTAACTCTGAGAAAAAATGGTTGGCACTGAAAAGCAAGATCATGGAATCTGAATGTGACATTATTTGTCTCCCAGAAACCAAGAGAGATAACTTTGATATCAATTATTTAAAAAAAATCTATCCAAACAAGTTTGACAGCTTTGATTTCTTACCATCAATTGGTGCATCTGGAGGAATTATTACCATCTGGAACAGTACATTATTTAATGGTACTAGGGCTTTCCAAAATGAATTCTCAACTTCTATCACCTTCACCTCTCAATTATCAAATGATTCCTGGACTCTTACTAATATCTATGGTCCATGTCAAAATGATAGAAAGATGGATTTCTTAGACTGGTTTTCAAACATCACTATGCCTGATAGTATGGATTGGCTAGTGTTAGGTGATTTTCACCTTATCAGAAGTCTCACTGATAGAAATAAAAGTGGGGGAGATGTTAATGAAACTATGCTCTTCAATGATGCTATCTGCAACCTGGGTCTTATTGAATTGCCACTAAAGGGTAGAAAATTCACATGGAGTAACATGCAAAAAGATCCACTCCTGGAAAGATTGGACTGGTTTTTTACATCTAGTTCTTGGACAACCAAATACCCATACACTATGGTTACTCCACTATCCAAACCTACTTCTGATCATCTTCCATGTGTCATATCCATTGGAACTAACATCCCCAAGGCACAAATCTTTAGATTTGAAAATTATTGGCTTCATCATTCTAATTTTAAGATGATTGTACAAAATGCTTGGAATATACCTGTGAATTATCAGGACATGGCAAAAAGAATTTGTGCCAAGTTGAAAAATGTGAGGAGAGGCATCAAGATTTGGGCAAAACAGCTACCTTGCTTAAAGGACCAGATTGCTAAGGTGAATGATACCATTGATCTCCTGGACCTACTTGAAGAATCTAGAACGTTAACCATCAATGAATGGCACCTCAAAGATATCCTGAAATCCCATATTATCTCTCTTCTTCAGAACCAAAACACCTATTGGAAACAAAGAGAGAAAATTAAATGGGTAAAACTTGGGGATGAAAAGACTAAGTTTTTCCATTCCAAAGCTACCATCAGTTACAGACACAACTATATATCTATGATCAAGAATTAATCTGGACAGGAATTTACAAATCACTATGACAAGGCTGATATCCTTTGGAATGACTTCAAGGCAAGAATGGGTACATCAGTCAAAACTGAGATGCACTACAACCTTGCAGACTTCTATGGAAATGGAATGACTGATGAGATGAAGAATTCACTTGAAAAACCTTTTCTTGACAAGGAAATTGAGGAGGTTATCACTGATCTACCAAATGACAAGTCACCTGGTCCTGATGGTTTTAATAATGAATTTATCAAAAGTTGCTAGTCTATCATTGGATATGATATCAAATTACTGATACATGAGTTCTTCAATGAGAAAGTGTCCCTTGAGAGCATCAACTCTTCTTACATTACTCTCATACCTAAAGTCACTTGCCCATCTACATCGGCTGATTTTAGACCAATCTCCTTACTGAACTGTATTTTCAAAATAATTACCAAACTTCTTGCAAATAGACTGCAATCTATTATTCTGAAATTGGTACATAAAAACCAATATGGATTTCTCAACAACAGATCTATTCAAGATTGCATTGGTTGGGCCTTTGAATACTTATTCCAATGCCACAAGTCAAAGGAGGAAATTTTAATTCTCAAACTTGATTTTGAGAAGGCATTTGATAGAGTAGACCACTCTACCATCATAAATATCCTTAAAGCTAGAGGATTTGGGAGAAAATGGATTAGGTGGATTGAAATGATCTTTGAATCTAGAACTTCTGAAATTCTTCTTAATGGTGTGCCTGGTAAAAAGTTCTACTATAGGAGAGGTGTTAGGCAAGGAGACCCACTTTCACCATTACTATTTGTCCTTACTGTTGACCTCCTGCAATCAGTTCTAAACAAGGCCATGCATATGAATCTTCTAACTCCACCTATTGTGGGACCACCCAACTGTGACTTCCCTGTTATTCAATATGCTGATGACACATTGGTGATACTTAAAGCTGATGCATCTAAATTATTATGCTTGAAAGCACTTCTTCAAACATTTGCAATTTCCACTGGACTCAAAGTCAACTACCTGAAATCTAGCATGATGCCAATAAACACATGTAATGATAGACTTATGCATTTTGCTATGACAATCAACTGTCAAACTGGATGCCTCCCTTTTACTTACCTTGGGCTCCCATTAAGCATTACAAAGCCATCTATGGAGCACTTTCTTCCCATTGTTTAGAGAGTGGAAAGAAGATTATGTGGAATTGCTGATTTCGTGAATTATGGAGGAAAACTGCAGCTGGTCAAATCTGTTCTCTCCTCACTTCCCCTATTTTTATGAGCTGTTTAGAGGTGCCAATAGCCATCAAGGATCAAATTATTAAATATATGAGATATTGTCTGTGGAGAAAGAAAACTGAAGATGTGCAAGCAAGAGGACAAGCACTTGTATCATGGGACAAAATCCGCCGTCCTAAAAATCAAGGGGGTTTAGGGGTACTAAACCTACAGATTCAAAATAATGCACTCCTACTGAAAAATTTGGACAAATTCTACAACCACCAGGACACCAGGACATACCATGGGTTCATCTCATATGGGAGACTTATTACAAAAATGGAAAACTACCTGGAAGAAGCATGGAGGGATCTTTCTAGTGGAAGTCACATATCAAATTAATTGATAACTTTAAAGGCATGGCTAAATGCAATCTGAAATCAGGCAGATCTGCTTATTTCTAGACTGACCTTTGGCAAGAAGAGTTCTTGATGAATAAATTCCCTCACCTTCTATCCTATGCTAAGACCACAAACATCAGTGTTCATGACTTCCTTCATGCTGAATTTCTTGAAGATAACTTCCACCTACCTCTCTCTCAACAAGCTTTCTCTGAGTTTTTAGTCATGGAGGAAAGATGCCATGAATTCAGAAATGACTCTCAGGAGGACACCCATGATAATTGGAACTATATTTGGGGATCAGATAAATTCGAAGTTAAAAAGGCCTACTCAACCATGATTGGATACTCACCATCACCACCACACTTTTCTTGGGTTTGGGCAACCTCCTGTCAAAATAAACACAAGTTCTTTTTCTGGCTTTTGCTACTAGACAGATTGAATACAAGAAATCTACTAATGAGAAAGAATTTCAACATTCCTGATTACAATTGTGTTACATCCAACTACATCTCAGAAGAATCAGCAAATCATCTTTTCTGGGATTGTCCATTTGCAAAGAAATGTTGGGACCATATTTCCAGAAACAGAAGTGCAAATCTAACAGGATTAGAAGCTATTTCAAACATCAAAGAAAAGCTACATCTTCCTTTTGCAATGGAGATCATTATCCTGACTTCCTGGGGTATCTGGATATGCAGAAATGAGAAGGTTTTTAATGACAAAAGACCCACTTTTGATAGATGGAAAGCAATTTTCTACCAAGAAATGAGATGGATACAATTCAGAATCAAAGGAAAATACAAAGAGAAATTCAAAGCATGGCTCAATCAGCATTTAGACCAGGGATAGAATAGATTGTCTCAATTTTTTCCTCTGCATAGATCGAGTTATATGTAACAGTTTATGATCTACCTTAGATCATTTCTCATTGTAACATACTCATATATAATAAAAAAATTGCAGTGGGGATTGTTCCCTACTGTTTCACCTCAAAAAAAAGTTTCTCTAGTATAGGATCTAGTACACGAAAGGGAATGAAAAGAAAACCACGCCTCAGCAGCCTAGGCAATAACACTTACTCGAGCTATACATCTACTACCCAATAGCTACAACAGAAGCACATCTCATCCAAGTAATTGCATTGTGTTCACCAGAGTCCAGAGGAACCAACATATGTGATTGCACTGTGTTCACTAGAGTCCAGAGGAACCAACATATGTGAAAAAATATCAAGCTAGGGTTTCAGTCTCAACTCACTGTAACATTTAGGAATCAAACCTATCACCAACAACACTATCACTGAATCAAACATATCACCAACAACACTAGGTCAGCAAAAATTTTGTGTTCACTGAATCAAACCTAGGGCAGTCTCAACTCACTATAACATTCTGGGTCAACAAAAAAATTTGTGTTCTAGGTCAAGAATAAGAAGAGCATCTACTGCTTTGTACTCTCCCCACCCGAACATATGGTTTTCTCTCCTATACAGAGATCTACACCCAGTAAGCAGCGTAAAGAAACCGATTGTAATTTGTAAAGCACAGGCCAATTTATCTGAAATTTTGTTACTATTAAGAACGCAGAGCAGGGTGCTACTAATGTGATGCCACATCCACATCGATACAGACTTAGTGAGGTGGAAAAACTAAAGGGACCCAGTAATTAAGCAGCCATTCCATTTTTCTCATGAAATCGATGTTGTGTCCCAGTAATAGCACTAGCTAGGTCAAAATCGCCGAAACCGGAAGCAAGTGCTCGGCAATCTAAGCTAAACCCTAGCATGCCTAGGGAGCAGGCCCGAAACCCTAGCTCGAGACGGCAACCACGGCCCCGGGGAGCAACAAAGACCAATCTCAGGGGAAGCATAGAGGAAGAAGCTTAGGCTCACCGGTAGGCACGGATGCGGGGGGCTCGAGCACAGCTGGAGCCGGCGTGGGAGCGAGGCGCTTGCGGAACACCGTGGAGAAGAGCCACGCGGCACCGCCCGCGATGAGGCATGACGCGGGGTCCACGAGCCTGGACACCCACCCGTCGCCCTCGCCCGCTCCCTCTCCACCGGCAGGGCCCTGGAAGACGGCGCTGGTACCGGCAGGGCCTCCTCTCCTCCTCCTCGGACGCGGCGGCCTCCTCTCCTCCACGGACGCAGCAGCCTCCTCTCCTCCTCCTCGGTAGGCAGCAGGCGAGCGGAGGCGGTAGATCGAGCGGAGGCGGCGCGTCGTAGCTGCAACACAGACTTGTCGGTAGATAGATGGGAGATGGTGGGAGATGTGACCGTGCGCAGCACGGACTTGTCACAACACTTAGCCGTAGCGCACCCTTACCTAGGGCGCTACGGTTTGCACTAGGTAAGGGTGCGCTACGGCTAAGTATTGTGTCAAGTCAAACAAAAGGCTGTCGCCCCGTTAGTTGACACTAGCACTTGCATATCCCACTGGTTCCGCCCTAGCTATGTACGCTCACTAAACCTGGAGCACCCAGGTTTGAACCCTGGTGCCCCCATTTTTTGTTTTTATTTTAAAACTACTTTAAAATGTTAAAAAATATCCCAAAAATTATGTAAACTATATAAAATATATGTTATATGTTTTATATGAAAAAATGGTACATATATATCATCAAAAGTGGTACAAAAGTGATTCAAAGTAGAAAGAAATTAAATAATAATGTGTCCATTAATAATATGCCATCCATATGCATCAATACAATCTTTTTTGACCTAGCGTTTTACAATATTTTTTCCCTTCTTTGTCGCGGTTGAATAATTTAGCCCTGACACTTTTATGTTTCTTCGCTCGAACGGGCTACCTTTTTTGGGTAAGATAGTCCTTTTTCTTCTTGTGATGTATGTTTCTTCATCGTAGTCGCCGTCATCTTCAATCTTTGGATCACCGTACTGGTCGAAGTCTTGCTCGTTGGTGACTCCATCCATTCCGATGATGTTTCTTTTTCCTCTCATCACGACAACACGGCTAGGCTTTGTTGGGTCAGTAATAAAAAAACATTGGTCCACTTTGCTAGCCAGTACCCACGGTTCATTTTTCACGGTGACGTGCGCACCGCCGGCCTTGGATTTGGCTGCTTGGGGTATTAACATGGTTGTGAAATACTGGTCTTCTCTTTCGACGCTCTTGGCCCATCTGACACGGAACATCGGCACCTTTTCTCCACAGTAGTCAAGCTCCCAGATCTCCTCGATCCTTCCGTAAAATCTTTCCTTCATGTTGTCATCGGTGTAGAATTCCGATGTTATGCCTGAGTTCTGATAGTCACACTTGTTGCCCTTTTCCTCCGTGTAGAATTTGTAGCCATTGATATCATATGCCTGATAGGTCACTAGGTTGTGCATGGGTCCCTGCGACAAGGTGAATATGATGTTTTCCTCCGCAGAATGCGATTGCGGGGGATTATCTAGGAGCGTTTGCCTAAACCAACGCGTGAAATCTGAGTTGTGCTCTTTGATTATTTCTCTCGGCGTCCTATGTATGCCCTGGTCACTATACTTCTTCTCAATTGACCTTTTGTGATTTTGTACCCAAGGATCGACCAGTTCTAAATGTTGTAGCGTGACTAGGTTTGCTCTATCAAAGTCTGCGCGTCGACAATCGTAGTCTGCATGCAGTACGCGACGACCCTCTCGGTGACCCGATCCATCGAGCTTGCCAAGGTGCCTATTGACGGGAAGACCGACAGGGTTCTCGATGCCTAGATAATTCGTGCAGAAAGAGATGCACTCTTCAGCTAGAAAGCCCTTGGATATGCTTCCAACTGGATGGGACATGTTGCGAACGTATCCTTTGATGTGTCCGTTCATCCTTTCAAACGGCATCATGCTGCGGAGGAACATCGGCCCGAGTTGGATGATATCCTCCACGATATGGACCAGCAGATGCACCATAATGTCGAAGAATGCGGGCGGGAAGTAGATCTCGAGCTCGCATAGTATCACCATGATCTCCTCTTGTAGCCTCCCGAGCTGTTTCATGCCAATTGACTTTCGAGAGACGACGTCGAAAAACTTGCAGAGCCCAAACAATGTTTCTCGGACATGCTCGTCCATTATACCTCGTAGTGCAACCGGAAGTATCTGCGTCATTAGCACGGCACAGTCATGAGACTTCATCCCACTAAACCTCTGCTTAGCCTCATCTAGGTACCTGCTTATCTTGCCCGCGTAGCCATAAGGAAATTTGACTCCTAGAAGGCACTTGAAAAACTATTTGATCTCATGCTGGCTTAGTGTGAAGCACGAAGGGGGCAGTAATATTCGTTCTTCTTGACCTTTTTACCCTTTCGACGACCTTGTGTCGCCTCCGACTGATGATCATCGTCATCTTCCTGATCATTAGGAGTAGGGCGTCCTCCGTGAAGATCCTTCCGGATGCCCATGAATATCAAGTCGTTCCTTGCTTTAGGACCATCTTTCATCCTATCTGGCATGTTGATTAGGGTGGCGACTAGACTCTCGCACACGTTCTTCGTGATATGCATGATGTCAAGGCTATGAGGCGTGCGGACAAACTTCCAGTATGGCAACTCCCAGAAAACAGACCTTGTTTTCCATACCTTCATCAACGGCTTGTCTTGCTGCCTCTTTTGCTTCTTTCCCGGTTTAGGACACTCTTTCTAGTTTTTCAGCAATTCATCCACTTCTTCACTGCTCCTCCGCTCTGGGATTCCTCGGGTCTCGGTTTTTCCATTGAACAGATCTCCACGTTTTCTCCATGCATCATTCTTTCCAAGCCACCTTCGGTACCAGGTTGTTTTGGCCCTTGAATTAGCATACTCATTTGTATGTACTTCTTTTTCATGCACACCCAGGGAGGGAGGTTGTACATCCATACAAACACGGGCCAAGTGATGTGCGTGCTGCTCTGGCTACCGAATGGATTGAGTCCATCGGTGCTTGCACCTAGCCTGATGTTTCTCGAATCTCCACCGAATTCTGGGAATTCGAGGTCTAATGCTTTCCACTGGCTACCATCTGAAGGGTGCGTCAGCAGCTCGTCCTTTTCAGGGTCATCGTCATCTGCTGGCTTCTTTATTTCCGCATGCCAGCGCATGAGATTTGCTTCCTTGGGGTCTACAAAATAGCGCTGCAGACGAGGAGTGATAGGAAAGTACCATACCACTTTCCGAGGAGCTTTCTTCCCTTTCTTGTATCGACTAACGCCGCACACCGGGCATGTGGTTTTCTCCGCGTCCTCGCCCCGATAAATGATGCAATCGTTGATGCAGACGTGGTATCTAATGTGTGGTAGATCAAGAGGACACACGATTTTCTTGGCATCCTCGATACTAGTTGGACACGTGTTCCCCTCCGGGAGACGATCGTGCCAGAATGCCATCATATCGTAGAAGCTTGCGTCGGTCCATTTATGTTTTGCCTTCATCTCCATAGCCTTGAGCGTTACATTCAACCGGGTATCATCGGGCTTGCATCCTTCATACAATGGAGTAACCGCGTCTTTCTCAAGTTGCGCAAGCTTGGCTTTCTCTCTAGCGGCAGCCCTGGTGTTACTCGTCTGCTTGAGAAGCAGTTCTTGAACATAAGGGTCCCGCACCCAGCCTAACGTTGTTCCATCATCTGCTCCGGCATCTAGATCATCATCATCATGGTCTACTTCCGCACCTTCACCAGCTTCAGGAGACTCTTCTTCATCTCGCCTGTCCTTGCCGTGATCATGATCATGTTGCCCGCCTTCCTCATTTTCCGCCGCCCCATTTACGACCTCATCGTCTTCGTCATCACTTATCCACCGAGTGTAGCCATCCATGAAACCATGGTGGAGCAGGTGCGCCTACAGATTTCCGGAATCTGGGTCGATCAACTAATTGAGTTTGCATCTTCTGCACGGACATCTTATCTCTGTCATGTTATTTCGTATCATGTCGGCCATCGCGCATTTCAAAAATCTAGCCACAATGCCTTCGCTCATTATGCGGACCATGGTTGCATGCGCGATGTACACGGTAGAATTAGAAGTTTATTACAACCACAGAACCAATGCATACATGCAATGGTTGATGGAAAATTTTGGCATGACCTATCCTCAAATTCGGACCTTTGCGAAATGCCAAAGTCTTGCCAAAATGGAAATAAATCAACATTTTGGCAAAACAATGCCAATATATGAGAGAGCATGCATGCATGCTCTCCAAACACATGAGAGCATCGATCCTCTCCATAGATATGCAACCATATCATCCATACACATAAACACATCCCTCTTACATAGACAACTTACCGAGACAAGAGACCACGAGAAGATCTCGAAGGAGAGGTGAGAGACCGAGAGATGGTGGCCGAAAGGAGAGCCTTCCTCTATTATGTATGTAGCATCCAAGGTAAGTTTTACAAGCTACAAATGGTGAAAGAGTGGAGAAATTGAGGTGGTAAGGAGGAGGGGACGAGATCTAAAGAGGAAGGAGGGGAAAGTGAAGTGGGAGATGGTGGATCTAGGCAATGTGCAAAAGGCTATCTACCAAAATGTAGCAGGCAGCACGCACATCCGTGGCGCACGTGGCGTGGTGCGCCACAGGCATAACGAACAGCCGTGGCACAAATACACCCGTGCGCCATAGAATTGTTTTCCCAGTTGCACAGCAGTGCGGCCCGATTTGATCTGTATCGCATGGTGCCCAAGTGTGCCACAACTACTGGTCACACCCAAAGCACACTAGCCGTAGGTGCGACCCGACTATGTGGTATACGGCCGGCAGTGCCCTGGCCCACACACATCTGTGGCGCACCGCGCATATGTGCGCCATGCTTACTGCAATTACCCATAGCGCACCCCTATGCAGTGTGCCATGCCTATTTTATCCGTGGGGCACCACTGGCACGTGCACCACGGATGTGCGTATTACCTATAGCCATTTTCCTAGTAGTGAAGAACACACATGCAATGACTCTAGCTGTGGTTTATGAAAATAACATGCATCCAATGACACTGGTGGATCTAGCTGTGGTTAATGAGAAGAGCAGACATGCAATGACACTGGTGAATCCATGTGTGGTTAATGAGAAGAATGAACATGCAATGACACTAGGTGTGGTTCATGAAAAGAGTAGACATTCGATGCCTCTAACTGTGGTTCATGAAAAGAGCAGACATGCGATGCCACCGGTGGATCCATGTGTGGTCTATGAGAGGAACACACATGCAATGACACCGGTGGATCCTTACGTGGTTTGTGAGAATAACACACATGCAATGAAACTGGTGGATCCATGTGTGGTTCATGGGAATAACACACATGCAATGACACTGGTGATATGTTATTTGTGAGAAGAACACACATGCAATGACTCTAGATGTGGTTCATGAAAAGAGCAGACATGCAATGGCACCGGTGGATCCATGTGTGGTTAATGAGAAGAACACACATGCAATGACACTGGGTGTGGTTCATGATATGGTTTGTGGGAAGAACACACATGCAATGACTCTAGCTATGGTTCATGAAAAGAGCAGACATGCGATGACTCTAGCTGTGGTTCATGAAAAGAGCAGACATGCAATGACACTGGTGGATCCATGTGTGGTTCATGGGAAGAACACACATGCAATGACACTGGTGGATCCATGTGTGGTTCATGGGAAGAACACACATGCAATGACACTAGTAGATCCATGTGTGGTCTGTGGGAAGAACACACATGCAATGACACTGGTGATATGTGGTTTGTGAGAACAACACACATGCAATGACTCTAGCTATGGTTCATGAAAAGAGCAGACATGCAATGACACTGGTGGATCCATGTGTTGTTCATGGGAAGAACACACATGCAATGACACTGGTGGATCAATGTGTGGTTCATGGGAAGAACACACATGCAATGACACTAGGTATGGTTCATGATATGGTTTGTGAGAAGAACACACATGAAATGACACTGGTGATATGTGGATTGTGAAAAGAACACACATGCAATGACACTAACTGTGGTTAATGAGAAGAGCATACATGCAATGACACTAGTGGATCCATGCGTGGTTAATGAGAAGAACACACATGCAATGACACTGGGTGTGGTTCATGATATGGTTTGTGAGAAGAACACACATGCAATGACTCTAGCTGTGGTTCATGAAAAGAGCAGACATGCGATGACTCTAACTGTGGTTCATGAAAAGAGCAGACATGCGATGCCACTGGTGGATCCATGTGTGGTCTATGAGAGGAACATACATGCAATGACACCGGTGGATCCTTACGTGGTTTGCGAGAATAACCCACATGCATAGACACTGGTGGATCCATGTGTGGTTCATGGGAAGAACACACATGCAATGACACTGGTGATATGTTATTTGTGAGAAGAACACACATGCAATGACTCTAGATGTGGTTCATGAAAAGAGCAGACATGCAATGACATCGGTGGATCCATGTGTGGTTCATGGGAAGAACACACATGCAATGACACTGGGTGGTGTTTAATGATATGGTATGTGGGAAGAACACACATGCAATGACACTGGTGATATGTGGTTTGTGAGAAGAACATACACGCAATGACTCTAGCTGTGGTTAATGAGAAGAGCATACATGCAATGACACCGGTGGATCCATGTGTGGTTAATGAGAGGAACACACATGCAATGACACTAGGTGTGGTTCATGATATGATTTGTGGGAATAACACACACGCAATAACTCTAGTTCTGGTTCATGAAAATAGGAGACATGCGATGACTCTAGTTGTGGTTCATGAAAAGAGCACACATGCAATGACACTGGTGGATCCATGTGTGGTTCATGGGAAGAACACACATGCAATGACACTGGTGGATCCATGTGTGGTTCACGGGAAGAACACACATGCAATGACACTTGTGGATCCATGTGTGGTCCGTGGGAAGAACACACATGTAGTGACACTGGTGATATGTGGTTTATGAGGAGAACACACATGCAATGACTCTAGCTGTGGTTCATGAAAAGATCAGAGATGCAATGACACTGGTGGATCCATGTGTGGTTCATGGGAAGAACACACATGCAATGACACTGGTGGATCCATGTGTGGTTCATGGGAAGAACACACATGTAATGACACTGGTGGATCCATGTGTGGTCTGTGGGAAGAACACACATGCAATGAGACCGATGGATCCATGTGTGGTTCATGGGAAGAACACACATGCAACGACACTGGTGGATCCATGTGTGGTTCATGGGAAGAACACACATGCAATGACAATGGTGGATCCATGTGTGGTCTGTGGGAAGAACACACATGCAATGACACTGGTGATATGTGGTTTGTGAGAAGAACACACATGCAATGACTCTAGCTGTGGTTCATGAAAAGAGCAGACATGCAATGACACTGGTGGATTCATGTGTGGTTCATGGGAAGAACACACATGCAATGACACTGGTGGATCCATGTGTGGTCAGCGGGAAGAACACACATGCAATGACACTGGTGATATGTGGTTTGTGAGAAGAACACACATGCAATGACTCTAACTATGGTTAATGAAAAGAGCAGACATGCAATGACATCGGTGGATCCATGTGTGGTTAATGAGAAGAACACACATGCAATGACACTGGGTGTGGTTCATGATATGGTTTGTGAGAAGAACATGCATGCAATGACTCTAGCTATGGTTCGTGAGAAGAGCAGACATGCGATGACTCTAACTATGGTTCATGAAAAGAGCAAACATGCGATGACACCGGTGGATCCATGTGTGGTCTATGAGAGGAACACACATGCAATGACATCGGTGGATCCATACATGGTTTGTGAGAATAACACACATGCAATGACCCTGGTGGATCCATATGTGGTCTGTGAAAAGAACACACATGCAATGACACTAGTGGATCCATGTGTGGTTCATGGGAAGAACACACATGCAATGACACTGGTGGATCCATGTGTGGTTTGTGGGAAGAACACACATGCAATGACACTGGTGATATGTGGTTTATGAGAAGAACACACATCCAATGAACTCTAGTGGATCCTTACGTGGTTTATGAGAAGAACACACATCCACTGAACTCTAGTGGATCTATCTTGGCATAATTTGATGTATGCCACAATGTATTTCATTGTACAAGACACTCACTTTCCATTTTATAGTACTCAGTATCTTTCGTAGAAGCACAAACCTGTGCTCACCCTGTCTGCTACTCCCTGATTGGTTATCACAGTTGTCACGCGGATCGTGCGCACCAACCGTTGATTCTGTGTGATCCAACGATGATCGTTGCACACGTCGTTTCCTTCACAGTATAGCGTAAGACAGCACGGACGTCTCCCTCAGCGAGACTTCTACAAGAAGGAACACGATGCCATCCATGGAAAAAGTCGTCGAGCGGTCATGTCATGTTTAATAAAGTCTGAAAAGTCTACTACTGCTACTACTACGCCACAATGCATGCGTCATCGAGTGCACAGTCGTCGATGGACAACTGCAATTTATTACCACTTGATTTTAATAAGACATATGTCATTTTCTCTCAATCGCCAATTTTAGGGCCGTGTCAAACTTCGTACACAGAAATTGTGTGTGCGCCCTTTGCATGTGGCTCAATACAGAACTTCCATGCATGGCCCGGAAAAAAACGTGACGTACCGTGCGCGTGTCGCGGTGCATGATGCAGTCGACTGCACGGCGCGTTGCACGGTGGTGCAACGAAACGTGCCTTGCTTCTATCCACCTTAACTATAGAGCCCCTCTCCACACACCCACTCGTACCCTCGATCACTGTCCCCACCCAACCCTCTCCACTATCCCACCAGCATCCGCAAACTCCCGAGAATACCCCGTCCGTGCCGGCGATGGCCGAGGAGGATAAGGTGGCCATCGTCGCCTCTGTGGCCGCCGGCGAGGAGGGCCCCGTCTCCTCGCCGGTCCCCCTCGATGCGTTGAAAGCAGCCGCTGTCCCTATCCAGGCCCCAGTCAGGGCATCGATGGCAGCCGCCGTTCCCGTCCAGGCCCCCATCCCAGCTACCGACGGAGCCGCCGAAGAGGAGTCCCCCGCCGGCGAGGAGGCCCCCGCCGGTCACAAGCAGATCACGCACTTCTTGGGAACCTACGATCCAGATAAGTGCATCGCTTCGTTGAACCCCTATGACACCGGCATCGACGACCTATGGTCGGAGGTAACTAGGGTTTGCTCCCCTCCCCTGGTTCTTCTACCGTTTGTTAGAAATAATGGGCTAATCTATTTAAAATTTAGCTGGTATTGTCATGTTTAATATTCTGGAATTAATCATGGAAATTGTGCCTAATTATCCAACACTGTTCCCATCGTTGGATGCTAGATCTTGGTTTATTAGGATTCGCCTGTTCGCATTTCGATTGCTCGATCTTCTTACACCATCTACTCCCCCATTTTCCTTTTCTTCCAATAGGTTTCCGGCAGCAACGTCTACAGCGATGACGAGTCCATTCACACCAAGGCTCGTCAGGTGCTGAGGAGGCTGCGGGCCGGCAAGTACGACAGCTTCCTCAGGGGCCCCTACTACAGCTGCCCCTTCCGCAAGAGGGATGCCTACTGCTTGACGCGTCGCGCCGGCGGCGGCACCGTCTTGAACACCTTACTGAAGCATGCAGAGACCACGGGCTCCGGCATCCACAAAGGCGGCAAGCGCGAGATCGTGAACATCAATGCCTACATCGCTGAACACCGGGCTCTCGGCATTCACCTCCTGTAACACCCTCGAATCAGCCCTATGCAAGTTTTAGCCCTTTCCGCCAAACCCGCATAGAAACAATTCAAGGACGCCCACCAGGCACTTTCGTGCGGGTGGAAAAACGAAGTAATACCATTACACAATAGTCCTCGATGGGACCCACAGAACAGATATATATACAGCACGACTCCAAGAGTCAAGAATACAAATATACACTACAAAGATCCAAATCACCTTGAAAACGATACAGCGTCCGAGTACGGAGAAGATGCAAATGGGGCTAAGAGCCCTGAAGAATAACCAATGGCGTCCATAACCCTGCCCAGGCCAAGTCGGAAGGGTAACCCTGCTAATGACGTCGATCTCAAACCTACTAAAACAAAAGGGGTGCCGACAAAGGGCAAAGGAAAAAAGAGGAGCATCAGTACTGAGGCCAGTACACGGCGAGGCTAGAATTCGGCGGTCCTCGCCTACACAGGTATGGTGGACTGAAGCGGCAGCACAGCGGCACTAAACAACCTATAGAGACTCTGTAAAACTGGCGGCTATTAGACAGGGATAAGAAAGACCTATTCGGATCCAACCTGATACTAACACCAATCATACCCATCCTGGTATTTCCCCCTCAAGACCAAACGAGGAAGTCGGACCAAGGAACTCACACAGTTGGCAGTTTTACTCATTCTATTATAGTTGCAACATTTACTAGTCAGATATATAGCATGAGTCATCCTGATAGCATAAGTAGTGGGCAGTTTTAGTTAACATTCCGTTGTAGTTGGAACATTTACTAGTCAGATATAATTGTCCTGAGGAATCCCAAAACCCAACAGTTGTTGGCACTTTTATCACATTCCATTGGACTTGCAATACTTACTAGGCAGATATAACAAGACACAAGGAACCCCAGCTCCACCAGTTGTTGGCATATTTAATATCCGTTCTGTTGTATTTGAATCTGATTACTAGTCACATATTATGTCAAATTTATAGCACTACTTTAGTTATGCTTGTCTATGATCAAGATATTGTGCTCCAAGTCGTCCATAACCGTAGACACGGCTTTCAGAAAGATTTACCCTACAGGGGTGCACAAATAGCAACACACACTCGATCAACCTCGAAAAACCAACTCAAAACCCAACGAGGCTTTCACGACAAAGCAATCACAGGATTCATAAAATATTTCAGGGGGCCACCCCACTAAGCTACCCGCAACGAAGTTGGCCGGCTTCAGAACGGACCCAGGATTTGCGACGACGGCTGTAAACGACTGGGAACCCAAAAGTGTGACTGGGCTTGTCGATACCGCGAAAATGTGGTGCGATCCAAAACAGTACAGGTGCTCCACGCACAATCTTAAATAAAGAAGTAACATGGCATAAGTACAGGATAGTAATAAAACCCCAAACTAGTTGTGGCCCCAAGAAATAGAAATGAATCAAGCTCTGGCTCAGGGGGATCCCATAGGGTCTCCCGGATGTGGATAGTGCAAATAGTCAAGGAACTGGTATCAAGTACTCGTGGTCCTACGGGACACAAGTGAGTGTGGAAGAAAAAAATAACATCTATTGCCCACCGATGCCTCTGCATTAGTTATATCTAGCAATTTAATAGTGGTAATTAAAGACATGATCATCTCCACCATAAACATCTGCCAGCATTCCAACAATTGTGGTACTCGACATCACGAGATCGCACCTGAGCAAGCAACTACGACTCGCAAGGCCAGCTATCTACCAAACAACAGGTATTAGGAGGTGTCCATGGCAATATAGAGGCTGCACGGCAGATAATTAGTGCACGGAAACTAAAGCATCGTGACACGGATAGCAATAGATCAACAGGAGGAAATAAAGACTATAAATGCAAAATAGGTAGAAGGGGGAGATGCTCGCCTGGGAAAAGCACTGTCGAAGATATATCCGAAGAACTTGTCGAAGCTCACATCAACTCATCGTCCTAATCCGCGAAGAAGCAAACACTAGAAGAAACACCGGATGCAATATTTAATACTACGGCAGAAGATCCGGCATGATTATGATATGATGCAAATGCGGTGCAATTAGGCAGTATTAAGCGGAACCGGGGCCCCGACAAGTAATTAATAGGTTCAAGTTATTTAGACCCCTGCAATTAAAATGTTGTATTAGCAAGGCAAAACAGGGCATCGGTTCGCTACACAAATTTAAATGGAGGCAATTATAAGACTAGAAAAGCCCGCATATGTGCTCCATATTTCATTACGAGGTGAATTGGCATAATGCCCCCAACCACATGATGCGACGTATGCAAGCATGAATGATTTAATATGCAACAAGGTTTATATTACATTTATAAAATAGGGGATCGGATAGGGTTCACACATTAGGGGTCGGAGATCTTGGGGTTCGATGTGGTTTGGGTTCGGTCTTCGGACTCCGGGATCGGGCTTCGGGATACGTGGGGAGAACATGGCGGTTCCACATCGAAGGCCTTGGGGTTCCACGAGATTTGGGCGCCAGGATCGGTCTTCGGTGATGGCCTCGGGGTAGACGGTTTTTCATATCCACGTCGGCGTTCTCGTGGTCATTGGTACCGTGAAGAAGATCTTGGATTCCGTGATGGAAGTCTTCTCGCTTGTCCTTTAGTGTGGACATTCTTGGTTTGGGTCCCTCGTGTTCATCTGACGATCCTGCCGGGCCGTCGTAGAAGGACCGACATCACCACGACATCAACATCTGCCAACAATTTTCATACACCCTCACATCAAAATCAATGCTACAGGGGTCAAACAGTGTGCGAAGCATCAACAACAATTTTGTGGTGATAGGGAACACACAGGAACAACCTGACTAATTCGTGCACAGCAGCAGACGGCAGATACGGCAGGAATGCGTGGCCTCAGGTGTGCTCGGAGGAAGGCAGACGCAGGGAGATCCCAAGGCGACGGCGGGGACAGAGCGCAGGAAAGCGCGAGCGTGAGGCCGTCCTGGTCGGCCAGAAACGGGAGGTACACTCGATCTGGCGCGCCACGGTGGTGGAGACGACGGCCGACGGCAGAGGCCAAGCGGAGAGCTCCGGCGGCGGGAACCACATCGGAGCGGGTCGCGCCTGACGACGGTGGCCCAGGGCGAGGGGCTCGAGGACGGGCGCAGTGGCGACGCCACATCGGGCAGAGGCGTGGTCGGCCGGAGGCGAGCACAGAGCGGATGGAGGCGAGGGAGCTAGGGTTCCGTGAGGCGGCGGTGCAGAGGGAGAGGACGGCGGACGGGGCCGAGCCGACGCAGAGGCGGCGGTGCAGAGGGAGGCCGGTGGATGGGGCCGAGGCGGAGGACGGTCGGAGGCGGGGCAGAGCTCCAGGAAGAGGGCGGGCGACGGCGGCGCTGAGGCCGGCGAGGTTGGGCTCGCGCAGGCACACCAGCGGCGGCGGGGAGGAGCTTCGACGGGGAGGCTCGGCGGTTGGCCGCGACGGTTGGGGGCGACCGACTTGAGAAAGAGGGAGCAGCCCCGGGTGGCGCTGTGGTGGTACCCGAGGTCAGGGCGGCGAGACACAGGGCGGCAGAGCTCGCGGGGCGGGTCGCAGAGAGGCACGGCGGAGCGCGGGCGCGTTAGCCGGAGGAGGGAGACGGGGAAAAGCGCGTGGGGTGATGGGGGTTGGTGAGCGAGGGAGAGAGGCGTGCAGGATAGGGGGAGCAGGGCGCGTCGGTGGGTGGTGGGGCCAGGGGACGGGCAGGATCCCGAGGTGGTCTGGCTGGCTGGGGCTGGCGCGCGCGTGTGGCGTGTGTGCGGGCGGTGCAGGTGGAGGCGTGAGCGGGAGTTGGTGGGGGTGTGCGTGCCCAGGTGGTGGCGGCTAGGAGGGAAAAAAGGAGGGAGGAGGGGTTAGGCGGCTAGGGTTTGGTCTGGGTAGATGGGCTGGGGTTGTAGGCCGGCTGGCTAGGCCTTTTGGCCTGGCCGGCTGCCTCCCCCTAAAAAGATTTTATTATTTTTATTTTTATTTTTAGAGAGGCTTTTATGAATAGTTTCTAGACAAATAAAAGGCCCATAAAACATCGGAGTTTTTATTTGAAATTAAGACACGGGATATTTAGAAAACAAAACTAGGCTTTTAGAAAATAGTTTTAAACAAACATATGCATGATGATGACGATGCTCAAATGCAATGTGGCATGATGACATGAGCATACGGTCATGATGATGCAATGCACAAAAACACAGCGATTTTCTAGTAGTGGTTTTTGCGGGATGCCATACCTCCGAAACCTCCAGTGGGTGGCCATCAAAGAGGGTCACATGCCTCCAATCAGGCCCAAGGCCCCCAAAATCAAGGGACTGGGCAGCAAGAAGTGGCGGAGGCGCCGGAGGGAGGTGGAGGCGCTAGCGAATGAACCGGTTGGATGCCAAGTTGGATGTATCTACAACTGCAGTGGCTGCTGCTGCTAAGCAGTTTCTTTTGATTTTCTATATTTTGCTTGCATCCTATTTCTGGCTGAATGCATCGAACCTCGTTGATCAACCTACTACTTTCTATCGCTATATCCTATTTAGCGGCGCACAGCTATATCTAGATTTGTTTTGTTTTCTGAATGAACGTATTCTGCCTGGTGTGATTTGCTGCTTTAGATTTGCTACCTGATCGGAGGCACAAAGAGGTCCAAAAGGGAACGAATTATCGAAGAGAGAATCTTCTCTAGATTTGCTACCAATTTGGGCAAAATGAAACATATCTGTTTAGCGAGAGAGGAAAAGGGTACTCTTTCAAACTGCCAGTTAACGAGCTACCATCTTGACGAGGCCCCATCTTGACGTCTCCCTCTACAAGAAGGAACACGATGCCATCCATGGAAAAAGTCGTCGAGCGGTCATATCATGTTTAATCAAGTCTGAAAAGCCTACTACTGCTACTACTACGCCACAACACATGCGTCATTGAGTGCACGGTCGTCGATGGACAGCTGCAATTTATTGCCACTTTATTTTAATAAGATACATCCCATTTTTTACGCAGTGGCTCTCAATCTCACTTCCAACTGGGGCCCACCATAAGAAGCTTGCACGCGCTAGCCGGAGGCCGAACAGCTGAGTTCGACGAGACCTAACGTCTCCGGTTCATCGAGTCACTCGTTGCGATCAACACATCCCTTTATCGAATCTATCACAACCCTACAAATCTCTCCGTACAGCCACCTACCTTCCCCTCTACATTTCCACTTTTAACTATCGCAAATTTCAGGACCGTGTCAAACTTCGTACATAGAAATTGTGTGTGCACCCTTTGCATGCGGCTCAATACAGAACTGCCATGCATGGCCCCGGAAAAAAACATGACGTACCGTGCACGTATCGCGGTGCATGGTGCAGTCGACTACGCGGCGCGTTGCACGGTGGTGCAACGAAACGTGCCTTGCTTCTATCCACCTTAACTATAGAGCCCCTCTCTGCACACCCACTCCCACTCTCGCTCACTATCCCCACGCAACCCTCTCCACTGTCCCACCAGCATCCGCAAACTCCCGAGAATACCACGTCCGTGCCGGCGATGGCCGAGGAGGATAAGGTGGCCATCGTCGCCTCCGTGGCCGCCGGCGAGGAGGCCCCTGTCTCCTCGCCATTCCCCCTCGACGCGTTGAAAGTAGCTGTTGTCCCTGTCCAGGCCCCAGTCGAGGCATCGATGGCAGCCGCCGTTCCCGTCTAGGCCCCCGTCCCCGCTACCGACGGAGCCGCCGAAGAGGATCCCCCCACCGGCGAGGAGGCCCCCACCGGTCACAAGCAGATCATGCACTTCTTGGGCACCTATGATCCAGATAAGTACATCGCTCCGTTGAACCCCTACGACACCGGCATCGATGACCTATGGTCGGAGGTAACTAGGGTTTGCTCCCCTCCCCTGGTTCTTCTACCTTTTGTTAGAAATAGTGGGCTAATCTATTTAAAATTTAGCTGGTATTGTCATGTTTAATATTCTGGAATTAATCATGGAAATTTTGCCTAATTATCCAACACCGTTCCCATCGTTGGATGCTAGATCTTGGTTTATTAGGATTCGCCTGTTCGCATTTCGATTGCTCGATCTTCTTACACCATCTACTCCCCCATTTTCCCTTTCTTCCAATAGGTTTCCGACAGCGACGTCTGTAGCGATGACAAGTCCATTCACACCAAGGCTCGTCAGGTGTTGAGGAGGCTGCGGGCCAGCAAGTACGATAGCTTCCTCAGGGGCCCCTACTACAGCTGCCCCTTCCGCAAGGGGGACGCCTACTGCTTGACGAGTCATGCCACTGGCGGCACCGTCTTGAACACCTTACTGAAGCATGCAGAGGCCACGGGCTCCGGCATCCACAAAGGCGGCAAGCGCGAGATTGTGAACATCAACGCCTACATCGCTGAACACCGGGCTCTCGGCATTCACCTCCGAAACCTCCAGCAGGTGGCCATCAAAGAGGGTCGCATGCCTCCAATCAGGCCAAAGGCCCCCAAGTCCAAGAAACTGGGCAGCAAGAAGTGGAGGAAGCGCCGGAGGGAGGAGGCAAAGGCGCGGCCGCTTGCAGGATGTGCCTGCAGCTGCAGCGGCTGCTGCTGCTGCTAAGCAACTTCTTTCTAGCTATATCCTATTTATGGCTGAATGCATCGAACCTCGTTAAGCAACCTACTTTCTATCGCTATATCCTATTTAGCTGCGCACAGCTATATCTACATTTGTTTTGTTTTCTAAATGAATGTATTCTGCCTGATGTGATTTGCTGCTCTAGATTTGCTACCTGATCGGAGGCAAAAAGAGGTCCAAAAGGGAACGAAATATCGAAGTGAGAATCTTCTCTAGATTTGCTACCAATTTGGGCAAAATGAAACATATATGTTTAGCGAGAGAGGAACAGGGCACTCTTTCAAACTGCCAGTTAAGAAGCTACCATCTTGACAAGCTACAAGACACATACATAAACATAACACAACGAGGGTTAAATATATTTTACGAGTATCACTTGAGGCGCTAGACATCTTGGCAAGCTAACTGAGTTCCACAAAATAGAAACATAAAACTAACAAGTAAAATTTAATTCACTCCTCATCAGACCACTTGAGGCGCTTGCCATCGTTCCTAGGCGACGAACTGCGACCATTCCAGGTACTCCATAGCTCACGAACTATTTTGTCCCACCTGGCATCTGACTTGGCTTCCCTATCTTCAGCGTCCTGTGGCACAATTAGTGGTGCATCACAGGCCTGATTGTTGCCACTAGAAGATGCTGCCTCTCTGTTTGCCGCTTCAGCTGCAGCCTCTCTGTCAGCTGCTTCTTCAGCTACAAGCTCTCTTTCAGCTGCTTCCGCAGCCTCTCTGTCAGCTGCTTCAGATGCAGCCAATTTCTTTGCATATTCAACTTCAAACTTAGCTATTCTGTATTTTCTACAAAGGGCTCCCCTAAGCTCGTCTTCCCTCTTGCAAATAGGGCAAAACACGAGGTAACGTAGAAAAAATGGATCTTCTTGTATAGCTGGTAGGTCACGTAAGCATCTATGGCTGCATACTTTAGGTTTATATCAGACAACGGCCACTCGTCCCAGAAATCGTGCCTATCCGTAGGGAAATCTTCCTTCATTTTGTCGTACGACTCATCGAGGATTCTAGTTACGAGTGATGCCATTCCATCCTTCCTCGAGCCCCTAGGATCTTGACAGGACTCTGAATATCGATCCACTTGTGCACAGGAATTATAATTTCCTCTTGATACAATTTCTAAAAATCAGTTGTTTTATTGACAGTGCAGAAAACAATTCCCTTTTCTACAAGGAACTGGCGCAGCGCTGGACATTTCCTGTTAGTCCTAAAAGTATGTAGTTTGTCATCACCAAAATTTGTAACTACAAATATTTTGTCAATGCAAGATCATCATCTCAATATAATTTTGAAAAGTTTAGTAAATGCAAGATCAAGACTCTCAACATTGTATTGTCATAATTTATTCGGTTTTGCTATTTCTCGGTCGACTGAATGAGTTGCACATTTCTTTTAACTACGGTTGCACTTTTCTTAGGTGATTGAGACTAAAGAAAATCTCAGTCGATTGAGACATAGGCAAACCCTAATTTATTTGGTCCTAAATAAAATCCAGAAGTTGCAAGATGAGCAAGTGGATAAGGAACAAGAGGAGAAAACCCTAAAAGCGGTTAGCTACAGAGAGCAGATCTACAAACCGGGATAGGTGGTAGATGAGGACGTGTTTCCGTATGGCCAGTTGAACAACGGCAACTTCACTCCCTTCATATGGGTTCTCCGGGGTGTACTCGAGGTCCAATCCCACAAACTTGTCCTCGTCTATCCCAAGCCAACCCTCGTACATCCTTAGGACACGCACCACCGTCTCCTCCTCGTTGGTATAGACAACGTCTATGTTCTTATTGTCATGGGTAGTGAAGCTTGTCTCTAGAGTGGGTAGATCTTCCATGGTGGCAAGGAGAAGACATGAAGAAGATAGTAGATGATAGGAAGAAGAAGAGTGGTTTCTGCGAGGCAGGGGAACGGTGGAACCGTCAATGCGCTTTTAAGGTAGTGGTTAATGATTGGGACGGAAGTCCAAGGAGAGACGCGTGGCAGTGGCCGTTCCAGCTTCTGAGTAAACAAAAAATAATTATAACACCGATACATGTGTCCTGTTTTGTCACGTCAATACACTAGGTAGGGGTGTTGTCCTATCCACTGTGCCAACGTTGCAAGCCTACATGATAGCCACCCCGCCTAAGCGACGGGAGCAACATAGCAGCGAGAACTGACTGGGGGGGGACAACTTGACGGCCGTTAGCCTGATTTTTTGTATTGAAACGTAAAGTTGAATTCGTGCCGAAAAAGACCCTCTAAGTATTTGGCACACCAACTGTAGTCACCCCGGCTGATTTCAGGGAACTTGGGTACCGTGTTGCCTATACACCCCAACTTTCGGGCCGCAAAATGATATTCTTCCCCTTCGCGACCCCGCATGAAGACACGATCCTTCGGGCCGAGCTACATCTCCGTTAAGCCCCCTTTCAGGCAAGCTACAACCCTGATGAGTTCCCAAAGACTCTGTGAGAAGCTCTGTCTAGCGGTCACCATCAGCTATGGTGAACTCTGACCAAGACAGCTATACATAGATAATCTAGACACCTAGCTCGCGGGGAACTAAGGGGTCCCACCCATGTGCTGGATTCTCCACAAGAAATCAACAGCCTCACGATAAGGTCATCCGTCCATGCGAAAGGAAGAAGATACATCTGACTTCTCTGTCCCATTCCAAATGTCATGGTTGACGCGTATTATACGGTGCTAGAATCACTGGCGATGTTAGTTATTAAGTCCTAGATATTATGTTCCTTTACCACTGGAACTTTATCAACAGATTATTATCAAATAATCTGCTAACCATGCCTCGAATTCTTGGAGTCCATCGTACTTTTGGCGGTCATGCGGAAGTTTGAAGTCCTTGGGCACTGAGGTTTTGCGAATCCGTTGAGTGAAACAACTAGCCCCGCATAGCTCGTAATCGTCTTTGTTGTATTCATCGTGATTTTGTCGGCTGCTGTTTTCATCTCTTGACCCATCGTTCCTGTGTTGTGTATTGTCGTTTCTTGTTTTGCTTTGCGGCCCGTGTCCTACGAGGTGTGCCTGTTGTGGTGATCGAGATCATCGGGTGTGTCCCACTTGCCGAGGAATACTGCGACGGCGTGGGGATCTATCGGGCTATCGCGTGACTCCTTGCTCCGCTTCTGCGAGAGAGGCTCCCACCATGCCAAGGTTCATCAGGGCGGAGTGGTGGAGGGCCGTACGAGGACCATCGGGTGCAGGCTGAGTTGTGAGCAGATACGTTTGCGTGGCCACGATGGCTGCTTGGGCCATTTTTGCCTTGATGTTTCCTGCATGATCGATCGACATGAACGATAGATCAAGATCGTGGATGAGCCCGCCTCTTTCTGCTTCAGGGATGTTCGCCAATTGAGATGTTCTCCTTCCTGGTGGTGCTCCTCCTGTTACGCTCCTTGATCCTCGGGTAGAGCTTAACTATGCCCATCGTAAGCTAGATTCGTCGACTAACCTCTTTCTTTTATCTAGTTGCCTTTGCATCCTGAGTAGGTCTCTCTTCTTGTGATGAAGCAGATATTGATATGCTAATAGATCCTCGTGTGAAGCGTCTATTGTCATCGGGACTGCTCCCAATATTGCTTCCCTTGCCCTTTGCCATGCCACTGCTGATAGTCGAAGAGTTTGCATCTCTCCTTCATGTGGCTCTCCGCCTCTTCCTTGGACTATGCGGTTATCTGCCGTTTCTCCTTCGTTTCCGTGGTCCCCTTTGTTGCTGTTATTTTCTGCATTGTCATCTGATAAAATATCATTAGGGTCGAGGATAGGGTTACCGTTAGAGTCGCGTGGTGTTGAGGTGTTCCCTTTGACCATGCACACTTGGTGGCGTGTTATGTGTGGGATGGTGACGTTGTCTCCTGCTCCAAAGGACATGATGTTGGTATTCTGAAATTGTAGTTCTGGGTAAATCTTTGTCATCCTTATTCTAAAGTCAACGTTTTCGCTGCTTTCTTTGGGTTCTAAATTTTCCGAGCTCGCTCCCCGTGGTGTGGTTAGTTGTGGACCTGATCCGAAGGAGAGACTGTCGTAAAGACCATCAAGGTCCCCTAGATCCATCTCGATTTGCTCGTTTTCTTCACCTGCTTCGATCTGTGATGTGGCGTCCATGGAGGACCCGACGGAAGATGCTAATACTGCTGTAGGCGTAAGTTTTCCCACCAACGGTTCTGATGTGATCAGGGCGAAGGGTGTGATTCTTGTGGGTCTTCTACTTGGAAGTGGAAGCTTCTGATGATTAGATCGGATCTGCCGTTGAAATCAGCGGGTACCGACACAAGGGTGGGCAGGCGTGGGTTTTCTTTTGTCGGGTTGATGCTTGGTGGAGAGTGGTCCGCCGAATCCATGGTTCCAGCGTTCAGGTTTCCCACAGATGGCACCAATTGACGAGGGGTAACCTCGGCAATGCCCATGGTGATGGACTTAGGGTTTCATGGAAAAGAGAACGCTGGGGATTTCGTCGGATGTCAGGAAAACAATGAAGTCAAAGTCGCTTGAATATTGGGAAATTGCACTATTACAAGTTGTATGGGAGTTTTCGGTAGCCTCGCTTGGGCTTCTCCTGTCCTATATATAATAGGTCGGGTCTCAAAGTTGTATGCGGATAGGTTTTACATACGCGCGATTACAATACCAATACATTGTTGGTTCAGAGACTCTTTCCGAATACAATCAAAGACTTTGTCGGTTGCTTCCTTGGGCTATCATCTGAAATCTTCATGGGTCGTAAGCCTTTTACCCAGTATAGGGTAGCGAATCATAAGCATCCGAGTAATCATACATATGTCAGAAGGTAACTCATCAACACATGTTCCTTTTTCTCTGTCAAGTGGTGCTAGCAATCTCTTCTCGGGACTAGTAGCTACGAGACCATTGGATTTTTCTACTTGCCCATTAGTTTGCGAGTGAGCAACCAAGGCATAACTTACTTTTATACCCATTTCCTTGTAGTATTCTTTGAACTCATTGGAGGTGAAATTAGTCCTGTTATCGGTGATGATGCTGTTTGGTACGCCAAATCGAAACACTATTGATTTTATGAAATTCACAGTCGAAGTTCCATCCTGGTTGGTAACGGGCATTGCTTCAATCCATTTGGTGAATTTGTCGACTTCTACAAGCAGAAAGACGTGCCCTCCTAGGGATGATTTGTGAAGTTTACCCACCATATCAAGTCCCCAATGAGCGAAGGGCCAGGTGAGAGGTATGGGGTTTAGTTAGGCAGGAGGTGCACCGGGTTTTGTTGCAAATCATTGATATGCTTCACATGTTCTAACTATGTCATTTGCATCTTGTACTGATGTGAGCCAATAGAATCCTGCTCTGAATGCCTTGGCAGGGATTGCTCGGCTGCTGATGGCTCAAAATATATCTAGCTCGTTGGGGAACCCCAAGAGGAAGGTATGATGAGCACAACAGCAAGTTTTCCCTCAGTTATGATACCAAGGTTATCGAACCAGTAGGAGCAAAGAAACACCTCCAAGGTGTTGTTTCCAACTTGGAATCCTGCACAACACAACCATAGAACTTTGCCCCCAACTTACAGTGAGGTTGTCAATCTCATCGGGTTTGCTGAAAACAAAGGATTAAACGTATTGTGTGGATGATAGTAATTGCTTGCAGAAAGTAAACAGTAAACAGTAAATAGATTGTAGATTGATGGTAAAAGAATGGACCGAGGTCCATAGTTCACTAGAGGTGATTCTCCTTAAGATAGATGACATGTTGGGTGAACAAATTACAGCGGGGCAATTGATAGACACTGAGAAAGCATACATTCATATACTAATCATCTTGACTCCTACGAGATTTGATTGGGCATTACAACATTATACATAGACCGTAATCCAACTGCATCTATGACTAATAATCCACCTTCAGGTTATCATTCGAATCCCCTCCAGTATTAGGTTGCAAGCAATAGATAATTGCATTAAGCAAAGTGTGTAAAGTAAACAATAAGATTGTCTCATGGAAAAAGGATTGCTGTTTTCTCCCTAGTAGCAACAACACATATAGTACCTTAGAGATTTCTGTCACTTCCCCAGATTACTAGAGGCATGAACCCACTATCGAGCATAAATACTCCCTCTTGGAGTTGCTAGCATCTACTCGGCCAAGATAGCTACTAACAACGGAAAGCATGCAAGATCACAAATTACATAGACATGATAGAATCAATAATCAATATGAAATAGCATCTCAATATCCATCGGATACCCGCAAACATAACATGTAAGATTACAAATAGATGATCTTGATTATGAACGGAGCTCACAAGATCTAAACATGGTAGCATAAAGGAGGAGAACCAACCATCTAGCTACTACGTGGACCCATAGTATAGGGATGAACTACTCACGCATCACACCGGAGGCAGTCATGGTGATGAAGAAGGCCTCCAGGGTGATCTCTCCCCTCTGGTAGGGTGCCGGGAAGAGCTTCATATCCCTCCCGATCTAGGGATGGAGATGGCGGTGGCTACAGACTCTTTCGTGGAATTTTGATCCGGTCCTTAGGGTTTTTGTCTCGGGAGGCTTTTATAGGTGGAAGGGCAAGGTCGGTGGGCGCTCGAGGGGCCCACACCACCCCCTGGCGCGGCCTGGGCTAGCCCACGCCACCAGGTGGTGTGGCCACCTCGTGGCCCCTCTCCATCTCGTCTTTTGGCTCCGTGAGTCTTTTGGTAAAATATTGACTTTGGCTTTTGTCCGATCCAATTACGAGAATATTTCTTTTCCAGCTTTTCTGAAACCATAAACAGTAGAAAACAAGCAACTGGCACTATGGCATCTTGTTAATAGGTTAGTTCTAGAAAATGTGTAAAAATACCTCAGAGTATGAACAAAACATAAGAAAGTAGATACTAAACAAGCATGGAACATCAAAAATTGCAGATACGTTTACGACATATCAACATGCCCAAGCTTAACTCCTGCTCGTCCTCGAGTAGGTAAGAGATAAAAAAGAATAATTTTTTAGGTGACATGCACCATCACAATCTTGATCAAGGTATTTGTAAAACATTGATAGCTGGGATCATAGTACTTTAACATATCATGAAAGATATAGTTCTAACAACAAGACATAGCAACTATGTTGTAACATGAAGAGGTACAAAACATAAGATTCATAAATAACAATGCTTTGAAAGACGTTTGTTTGTTTCACATATAGAAAACATAATGAGAATGGTATTAAGCTTGTCCCTCATAGTGTAGCAAAACATAAATGCACAGGACACCTTCAAAGTTCATAAGGGTGACTAGATACAAATAGTTTAAGGACAAGCAATATCAAAGTTATGAATCAATCAACAAGTTTTGGGACAATGCACATTAAACTAAGAATGGCCACTATGCTCTCTCAATAGGTGCATAAAGATAGAAGATGGAGACTCAACATAAAAGTAAAAGAAAGACCCTTCATAGAAGGAAGCAAGGATGCAAGTCTCATAAAGAGCTTCCAAAAATTATGGCACTTATTAGCTTTCATCTCTCATTGCCCCTATCATAAGCATCTTTAGGTGATTAAGGTTAAAGTGAACAAATATGAGGATATGCTTGACAAGTTATAAGCTGAAAATCTCATGCCCCTTACTTACGAGTACCGTTCCTAATGCTACTCAACTTTAGTAACGGGTAAGTTCTTGTCATTGTAAGTACATGTGTATCATAGAGAACCGCCAATGGGGTACCCCTTGCCTGATGATACGGAAGATTCCCCATATCAAAATGACAAGGCAAGGAGACAATGAGCATCTCAGTAATCCTTTTATTTCCTATTTGCATAGGCTTTTTTCCCTTTTTTCTCTTCCTTTTTTGCATAGGTTTTTTTTATTGAGGATGCTTCATAGATTGCTCACTATGGTTACGCCGCAGGTTCCACCATGATTAGGCATGGCTTAGACCAGCTGACCAGGCATTTATCTAACACATATACGAACTCCATGAGCCTTACAAGCTCCCCTTTCATTTCACACCACTGGGATCCATAAGCAAAAGAACATGATATCAACTAAATAAAGTGCAATGTTGAAAGCGTTCCCCATGGTAACATGGTTCTGCTAATTCACAACTTACAAGATGCAAGCATACACGCACCATAGATGGGCACAATGGTTCAAGTTTATTAAGTGCAAGAAAGTAAAGTGTGCCATCAAGTTCATGGGAGCTTTAATCACTAATTTTCACATAACAAGTTTAATTTGGAAGGTAGATAAAAACATGAATATACTTGGAATAGCAATAATACTAATAGGTAGGTATGGTGGACTCTTTGGAATAACTTGGTTTTATTTGGAGTTGGATGCATGAGTGGAACTCATACTTGGTACATGTGGAGACTAGCAAAAGACTGGGAGCGACCAACTAAGAGAGCAATAATGGCCATAATCATGCAAAGCGACAAAACATTATTAATTAAAGCATAAAGTGATATTACAAGTCGAAAACTAAATGATCATAGAGGCTATGGTGACTTGGTATAATCTTAACATGCTGTGAGCATGTGCCAAGTCAACCCAAATAAAGCATCAAAGGAGAATACCACAATATTATGCTTTTATATGCTAAAACAACGCATGATTCTTTCAAGGCACATTAAGCAATTCAATTGTTTGTAACAAGTCATGCTATAGCAATAATCACTAAGCATAAAGTCAAAGGAATATCAAGCATAACATGATAAAGTCTAGGCCACAGTAAAAAACAAGCTCCTTTTATACCACTTATAAGCATGAACTTTCCTACTCTTTTCCAATCCAAATCAACTTATTTGAAACTATGTATGAATGCGGGGGTCCAACAAATTTATTCAAGCAAACTAAGAAAACGAAAACTAAAAACAAAAACAAAGACGCTCCAAGAACAACACAATTATGCATGAAACAATAAAAATGAAGTGTTTGGAAGAAAACCTGAGATTTTTATTGATGAAGAAGGGGATGCCTTGGGCATCCCCAAGCTTTGACGCTTATACTTCTTGAATATTTCTTGGAGTGACACGGGTGGCATCCCCAAGCTTGAGCTTTTGTCCATACTTCATCTTATCACATTATTCTTCCCTACACTTTAAAATTTCCTTCATACAAAACTTCACAGAATCTCCATTAGCAACATTAGTGTACTTAAGATAATAAGTCTTTAGGTTCAGTTTCAACACAAGTAAAACTTCCATTAAAACACAAGCTACTATAGCAATTCCTTTTAAAAGTTCAAATGATCAAAGAGAAAGAGATTAAGAGGCAAACGCAAATAATGGTAGAAATCTGTCAAAACAGACCAGCAGGTAAAAACCGATTTTTTCGAAGACCTTATGTTGCTCAAATCGAAAAGTGTTGAAATAACGAAAGTTGGATAACAACCTGGGGCAGAAGCACAAAACATTACAGCTCAATCCGACATACAGAGATTTGTCACGAATTTTTACAGCGAAGCACAAAAATCTATTTTGGGATAGCAACTTTCCCAAGTATTACTTCTCTGTTATTAGAGGTTATTCTTGGCACAAAAACCACACAAAAAGGATAAGGAGAGGTTATTACAGAGACAATCACTTCCAAGACTCAACAAAAGATTCCTAAAGAAATTTGGGTTATCTCCCAATAAGTGCTTTTCTTTAACGCCTTTGAGCTAGGCATAAGAAGCAAGAATCAAGTATTCTCAAATGAAGAAGCATTAAGAGTAAATTTTGTTTTAATAGGAGAGGCAAAAGGAATCTTCTCTCTCTTCTTAGGGAAGTGTTTTATACCTTTCTTGAGTGGGAATTGATATTTAATGGTACCTTCTTTCATATCAATAATGGCACCAACAGTTCTAAGAAAAGGTCTTCCCAAAATAATAGGACAAGAAGCATTGCATCCAACATCCAAAGCATAGAAATCAACGGGGACATAGGTATTGTTAACCATAATAATAACATCATTAACACTCCCCGTGAGTTTATTTTTAGCATTATCATCAAGTTGGATATTTAAATAACAATCTTCCAATGGTGGCAAATCAAGCATTTCATAAATCTTCCTAGGAATAATAGAAACACTACTATTAAGGTCGCATAGAGCTTTGAGATCAAAATCATTCACTTTCATATTAATGATGGGTTCCCAACCATCTTCTAATATCATAGGTATAGAAGCTTTATGTTTCATCTTTTCTTCTTTAATTTTTATGAGAGCATCAGTAATGTGTTTTGTAAAGGCCATATTCATAGCACTAGCATTAGTACTTTTAGCAAGCTTTTGTAGGAACATAATTAATTCAGATATATTGCAACCATCAAGATCAAAATCATAATTACCATCCAAGGTAGTAGAGCTATTGTTTCCCATATTTCGAAGAATTTCAGCATTTTATTGGAAAAGGTTCCATTGGTTTTAGGCATTGTTGCAAAAGGAATGGGGACTTCATGTGGTTTGCTAGCATCAACATTAGTGGTGGTGATAGTACAAATACTACTATTTCTAGCGATTTCATCTTCTCTCTCCCACTTAGCATGCAATTCAGCTAACAGTCTAACATTTTCATCAATTCTAACCTGTATGGCATTAGTAGCAGCAAAGGGATTTTCAATAGTTTCAGGTTTAGCAGCCATTTTATTCAAAGAAGATTGTGCTTCACACAAATATGCTATATTTCTTTCAGCATTAGAGAGTTTTTCCTCAATAGTTTTATTGAAAGCAGTTTGTTTACTAATAAAATCATTAAGCATGACTTCAAGTTCAGAGGGTGCACTTCTATTATTGTTGTAGGGATTTCCATAAGCATTACCATTATTGGGAGGATATGGCCTATAGTTATTATTACCAAAATTATTCATGTAGGCATTGTTGCTAAAATTATTATTTCTAATAAAGTTCACATCAACTTGCTCTTCTTGAGCAACCAAAGAGGCTAAGGGAACATGATTTGGATCAATATGAGCTTTCCCATTAACAAGCATAGACATAATAACATCAATTCTATCACTCAAGGAGGAGGTTCTTCAATAGAATTTACCTTCTTACCTTGTGGAGCTCTCTCAGTGTGCCATTCAGAATAGTTAACCATCATATTATCCAGAAGCTTTGTTGCAGCACCCAAAGTAATGGTCATAAAGGTACCTCCAGCAGTAGAATCTAGTAGATTTCTTAAAGAATAATTCAGTCCTGCATAAAAGGTTTGGATAATCATCCGAGCAGTCAGTCCATGAGTGGGACAATTCTTTACCAAAGATTTCATTCTTTCCCAAGCTTGAGAACATGTTCATTATCAGATTGTTTAAATTTCATTATTTCACTCCTCATAGATATAATCTTAGCAGGAGGATAATATTTTCCAATGAAAGCATCTTTGCATTTAGTCCAAGAACCAATACTATTTCTAGTTAGGGATAGCAACCATTCTTTAGCTTTTCCTCTCAAAGAGAAAGGAAACAATTTAAGCTTAATAATATCTCCATATATATCCCTATGTTTTTGCATCTCACAAAGTTCAATAAAGTTATTAAGGTGAGCAGCAGCATCTTCAGTATCAACACCAGAGTTGTTCTTTCATAACAAGATTGAGCAAAGCAGGTTTAATTTCAAAGAAAGTAGCTTCAGGAACAGGTGGAGCAATAGGTGTGCACATGAAATCATTGTTGTTGGTGCTAGTGAAGCCACACAACTTAGTGTTTTCAAGAGTAGTCATTTTTTGTGTTTTTAATATAAAGAAGAAAACTAGTACAACTATTTTTTGTGTTTTTGATAAAAGAAACAAGCAAACAAAGCAGAAATAAAATAAGAAAAACAAAAAAAGTAAAGAGATTGGTTATAAGGGACTCCCCTTGTGAAGATGTCCTTGACTCCCCGGCAACGTCGCCAGAAAAAAGGCTTGATGGCTCAAAATATATCGAGCTCGTTGGGGAATCCCAAGAGGAAGGTATGTGATATGGGGTGTCCCGATCTTCTCAGTAAGCGGATGGCGGTGATGATGGTGGATGATAGATAACTAGTGCGTAGCTATGATCTCTCCCGCTCGATCCCTGATGCCAGTGCAACAGATCTCGAACCTTGTAGGATATTCACAACACCACACTCTTGAGCATGCAGCCGTGACTACGAACGGTAGTATGCAATCTACTAATTCCCAATGGAACAACAGATCACACTCAATTATAGTTGGTAGATTCGAACACAGGGTAATTGCAGAGGTTCTATAAAAGAAACAACTCCAAAATATTTTAACATGGTCTAAAAACCTAACTAGAGGTCGTCCCAGGGCTTATAAGGGCGTTTGGGGCGGCCAGAAACCGAAACTAAACGCAAACGACTCAAACTGATACAAACCGACTCGGACCAGATTCGGTGGGCGGGCGGACACTCCGGTCGAAATCGGCCGGACAGTCCAGTCAGGACAGACACTCCAGGTGAAGTGTGCCGGTCAGTCCGGTCTGGCCAGAAACTTTGAAGTTTCCGGGTGGTATCCGGGTAGTGTCCGAACAGGCAGACAGAATGTCCACGCCAGTTTGCCTCTCGACCAGGCCAGACAGTCCGGGTGGAACTGGCCGGATACTCCGGTCGTGGCAGATCTTTTGGCCTCCGTCTTGATGATATTCTCTTGCGCCTTCCTCCCGCTCCCTCGCGCATCCTTGGGCAATCATCATGTTGGGCTTCTCTTGTAGCCCTTCTCCTTCTCGCGCCATACTTGTTTCTCCAACGAACCTGATCATACATAAATGCATAGACTTAGGCAGTATAAAGTTCTCATTAATCAAAGTACCAGATTCGTTTAGGAGTAAATTCACCTGTTGTTCTAGTAGCTTAGCACGAGCTCTTGTAATAGGTCCAATTCTAATCTTATTGGACTGATCCTTTCTTGCAACAGTTGTAGCATCTTCAGTAGTCATTGGGGTAGGTGTAATTGTAGGGATGTCCTCATCATCTCCCCCCCCCTTCAAAAGGCGTCGACCTCGACGCTCCAAGGTCATCTCCAGCATATGGTGACAAATCAGCAACGTTGAAGTTGTTGCTAACTCCACCAAACTCCTCAATAGGTATATCAACCGAGTAGGCGTTATCATTAATCTTGGCTAACACCTTGTAAGGACCAGCACCACGTGGCTTCAATTTTGACTTTCGAAGTAGTGGGAACCTATCCTTGCATAGATGCACCCAAACCATATCTCCAGGCTCGAACAACACTTCTTTCCTTGCTTGATTCCTTGCAGCAGCAATGTTCTTGCCTTTCTTCTCAATAGCCTCTCGAGTCTTCTCATGTATTTTCTTCACATAATCAGCATGTTTTGATGCCTCCATATCAACTCTCTCATGTAATGGCAGAGGAAACATATCAAGTGGCGTCAATGGCTTGAAACCATACACCACCTCAAAAGGACAAAGCTAAGTAGTTGAATGCATAGCCCTGTTGTAAGCAAACTCAACACGTGGCAAACACTCTTCCCACTCCCGCAGATTCTTTTTAATCATGGTCCTTAGCAGCTGTGACAATGTTTGATTCACCACCTCCGTTTGACCATCTGTTTGGGGATGACGTGTAGTACGGAACAACAGCTTCGTTCCTAACTTTCCCCATAAGGTCTTCCAAAAGTAGCTCATGAACTTCACATCACAGTCAGAAACAATCGTCTTTGGTACTCCATGTAATCTCACGATGTCCCTGAAAAATAGGTTAGCAACATGCGATGCATCGTCGCTTTTGTGGCAGGCAATAAAATGAGCCATCTTAGAGAACCTATCCACTACCACAAAAATAGAATTATGACCTCTCTGAGTTTTAGGTAGACCTAGCACAAAATCCATACTAATGTCTTCCCATGGAGTAGTCGGTGCAAAGAGAGGTGTATACAAACCGTGAGGCTTCAGCTTAGATTTCGACTAGTGGCATGTAATACATCGGCTCACAAATCTGTACACGTCACGCCTCATCTTGGGCCAATAAAAGTGATTAGCAAGCATGAGCAACGTCTTCTCACACCCAAAGTAACCCATCAAACCACCAGCATGTGATTCCTGCACTAAGAACAAACGCAACGACGATTCTAGAATACATAGTTTGTTAGCTCGAAACAAATATCTGTCATGTATATGATACTTACCCATGCATTTCTAAGAGCACACAAACGATATGGTTCAGCAAAATCAAGGTCCGTTGCATAAAGTGCACAAATAGCTTCTAATCCAGGAATTTTAACATCAAGATTGGTTAATAGCATGTTCTTCCTAGATAGAGCATCAGCAACAACGTTCTCTTTTCCCTTCTTATAGTTAATGATGTAAGGAAAGGACTCAATGAACTCAACCCATTTAGCTAATCTTCTATGCAAGTTTGATTGAGCTTTCAAGTATTTCAATGCTTCATGATCAGAATGTATGATGAATTCCTTTGGCCACAAATAATGTTGCCAAACCTCAAGTACTTTAACAAGTGCATACAATTCTTTATCATAGATAGAATAATTCAAACGAGCACCAGTCAATTTCTCAGAAAAATAAGCTATAGGACGACCCTCTTGCATCAAAACGCCACCTATGCCTATACCACTAGCATCACATTCAACTTCAAATTGGTTCAAAAAATCAGGTAATGCAAGTAATGGTGCAGAAGTAAGCAAACATTTTAATGTATCAAATGCAATGTCTTGGGCCGCGCCCCAAACAAAAGGAACACCTTTCTTTGTCAAATCATTTAATGGTGCAGCAATGGTGCTAAAATATTTCACAAAGCGCCTATAGAAACCAGCGAGACCGTGGAAACTACGCACTGGACTAACATTCATTGGAGTAGGCCAATTCTAAATTGATTCAATTTTAGATTGATCTACCTGTACTCCATGCTTAGAAACAACAAATCCTAGGAATATGACCTTATCTTTTGCAAATGTACACTTCTCAAGATTAGCATACAGTTTATTATCACGTAACACTTGCAAAACTTGTCTAATATGAGTGCAATGTTCAGATTCGGTGTGGCTGTATATAAGTATATCATCAAAGTAAACAACCACGAAACGACCAATAAACTCTCTCAAAACATGATTCATCAAACGCATGAAAGTACTAGGTGCATTAGTAAGACCAAATGGCATAACTAACCACTCATACAAACCAAATTTAGTTTTGAAAGCAGTTTTCCATTCATCCCCTTCTTTCATCCTAATTTGATGATAACCACTACACAAGTCAATTTTAGAGAAAACAACACCACCACTCAATTCATCTAGCATATCCTCTAAGCGTGGAATAGGATGACGATATCAAATAGTGATGTTATTAATCGCTCTACAATCAACACACATGCGCCAAGTATCATCTTTCTTAGGAACTAAAATAACAGGAACAGCACAAGGGCTAAGAGAGACACGAATGTACCCTTTATCCAACAACGCTTGTACTTGCTTCTGAATTTCCTTAGTTTCTTCAGGATTAGTCCTGTAAGGTGCACGGTTGGGAAGTGTGGTGCCAGGAATCAGGTCCGCTTGATGTTCTATACCACGCAATGGAGGCAAACCTGCAGGTATGTCTTCTAGAAACACATCCCCAAAGTCCTGCAAAACAGAAGAGACACCAAGAGAAATAGGGGTCATGTCGTTAGAAACCAATACCTCGCCCTTATACATGAGCACAAGTGGCATGGCTGTAGGATCCTCATGAAACTCTCTCATATCCTCCTTGGTGGCTAGTATCAATAACCCAGGCACTCTCTCACTTTTCGTTATATCACTCAATTTAGGCTCAATTACATCAGGCACAGCTGTTACACAGTCTTGCCGAGTGGTAGTATCTTCCTTCAAGTTCACCTCTATCTTCTGGCGAGAATCATTCACAATTTCTTGTGGTGTCATTGGCTGCATAGTGATCTTCTTTCCTTTGAATTCTAAGTGATATGTGTTGGCTCGGCCATTGTGTTGCACATGGCGATCATAGAGCCAAGGCGGACCCAATAGTAGGTGACAAACAGTCATAGGAACCACATCAAAATAAATAGAATCTTTGTATGGCCCTATATGAAAATTCACACGTACCATATGATTTACCTTCATCTCAGCATTGTTGCTCAACCATTGCATGTAGTATGGCTTGGGATGAGGTAAGTATGTCAAATTCAGTTTGGCACATAGTTCCTTACTTGCAAGATTTCTGCAGCTACCTCCATCAATAATTACCTTGCAAGCTTTGTTTGGTCCAACTAGAGCTTTTGTTTGGAACAAGTTGCAACGCTGGGATTCCTCAACCGGTTGCACACTAAGTACACGTGAAGATACGACAATAGTGCATGCACGCTCAGCATAGGCATCAGCACCAACCTCGCCGTCATCAATATCATCATCAGAAGCTTCATCTCCGCTTTCTACTTCACCTTGTTCATTAACAAACATAACCTTGCTATTTGGACAATCCTTCTTGTAGTGACCTCTACCTCCACAAGTATGGCACACCACATCACGAGTACGTGCAGTAGACATGTTGGAACCCGAGCTAGCAGCAGGAGCAGCGGGTTTCCAACCATTAGAACCAAACGAAGGTGTACTTGCTGGCTTGGCCGATGGTGTAAAGGGAGCAGCAGCTGGTGGCGCGGCTGTAGAAGGTGTAGATCTGGCCAAAAATTTGCTGGAGGATGGAAAACGAGCGCGTGACTTCGCCTCTTCTGCCAACTGGGATTCGGCCTCTCTAGCATGATGCAACAACTCATTCATGGTCTCATACTTGTGATGACGAACAATGCTCTTGATCGGTAACTTCAAATTGTTTAGGAATCTCTGCATGGTCATCTCAATGGACTCATGAATTCTAGCACGCTGCATAAGCATCCCCATCTCCATGTAGTACTCATCAACTGTCATGGTGCCTTGCTTCAGTTGCGTCAATTTATCAAAAACTGATCGCAAGTAGTTGGTTGGAACGAAATGAGCCTTCATGATTTGCTTCATCTCGCGCCAATCCATCACAGGAAGTTCATTATCCTCCCTCCTATGTTACACAAGAGCATCCCACCAACGTAAAGCATAACCATCAAATTCAGATGCGGCAAGCTTGACCTTCTTATCTTCTGGATAGTCAAATAAGCGCCAGAGTTTCTCAATCTTCAACTCACATGTGAGGTAGTCTTCAGGATCAATGGAACCATCAAACTTAGGAATTGAGAATTTTGGCTTGCCCAAACCATCATCAGCAGCTTGGTTGGGTACACGTTGACCACGCCCAAGATGGGCAAACCCACGACCATGAGCAGGTGCATGGACAGGGGGAATAGGACGTGCCCTGCCAACATGTGGAGCAGCATCAACAGCGCTACCCTCATCGAAATCATCAAAGGCATCATCATGTTGAGGATCTTCCCTTCTATGTAAAGCGGCTGTCAAACCCTCAATGGACTGCTGCAAAGTGGTGACATTGACATTGAGCGTAGCCACTTGCGTTTGGATAGTATCAACCGTCCCAACATGCTGATCCAATCTCATATTCATATCTTGGAGATTCTTGTCAATGGCATCTGTCGTGTTAGTAAACACACGTGTCAAGTGGGATTTCAAAGCCTCATATTCACGCCAATTGACGAGCTCCTCATCCTTCTTTTTCTGCAACACAACATCATCATCACTAGTAGACATGATTAGTAGGTTAGTGCAAAAATCAGAATTTGTATGGTGGAAACTCTCACAACTCACTCAGAACTAATAAGAAAGGAGATCTTACCGTTCCAAAGTGAATAGAGATGCTCTACCAAACGAAATCAAAGAATGATGTACTTGATGTGATGAAGTGAATATCAAAGGTATAGAGAACGATCGCAGGGCACACAGGTTATGTAAAGGTGGAGCTATAGGTATGGTATCCTATCTACACGCAAACAAGTCCTAGTGTTGATCGTACAAATATCCAAGAAACACGCACAGTGGAGATAAACGTGGCAAATCAACTTATGAAAAGGAATATTGCAATGCACAAGAGAGACACTAGTAATAGCTCAAATAGAACAGGCACAGGATTGCTCAATCTACTAGTGCTATACAACAAGGCCTCCAATATTGCACACTTCTATATCTCTTTTTTTGTCAGGCTTGTAGCTCTTTTCTCTTTTTTTATACTGATTCTCTTTTCTTTTCTCTGTTTTTTTATTTTTCAACTATATTACTCAATGCAAACGAGTACAGCAACGTATAACAGAATTGGGCCAGATAGTCCGGTTGATATGCGCCGGAGACTCCGGTTGAGCCGGATAGTCCGGTTTTGCCTGTCGAAAATTTCTGCACTTCAAAAACCTAATGAGCAGCCTGTCGGAGCAAAGCAACTAGTCTCGTGGGTACGTTCCTAGGCACAGATGCTGTAGATAGGCTGTGTCTATGGTATGCAAACAAAGGTACGCTATGTGGACTCGGAAACGACAAACACTTGCAGAAACGGTAACGGTGGGAACAGCGGAAAACAAGATCAAACCCTAAACCTAGACACAAATGGAAACTAGACTCCTACGAGGAAAACCTGCAGATCGGATCTACGAGAAGATACAATCAGCAACTAAAACTCGAAAACGATGCAATCTAGTCTATGGCAAATATTTTTGTAAGGCTTTTTCTATATAGGACGAAAAACACTCTCTAAGCTATGGATGGATTTGTGGATGCTTACCGAGGCAACACTGGAAATCTGATACCAAGATGATATGGGGTGGCCCGATCTTCTCAGTAAGCGGATGGCGGTGATGATGGTGGATGATAGATAACTAGTGCGTAGCTATGATCTCTCCCGCTCGATCCCTGATGCCCGTGCAACAGATCTTGAACCTTGTAGGATATTCACAACACCACACTCTTGCGCACGCAGCCATGACTACGAACGGTAGTATGCAATCTACTAATTCCCAATGGAACAACAGATCACACTGAATTATAGTTGGTAGATTCGAACACAGGGTAATTCCAGAGGTTCTATGAAAGAAACAACTCCAAAATATTTTAACGTGGTCTAAAAACCTAACTAGAGGTCGTCCCAGGGCTTATAAGGGCGGCTGGGGCGGCCAGAAACCGAAACTAAACGCAAACGACTCAAACTGATACAAACCGACTCAGACCAGATTCGGTCGGCGGGCGGACACTTCGGTCGAAATCGGCCGGACAGTCCGGTCAGGCCAGACATTCCGGGTGAAGTGTGCCGGATAGTCCGGTCTGGCCAGAAACTTTGAAGTTTCCAGGTGGTATCCGGGTAGTGTCCGAACTGGCAGACAGAATGTCCACGCCAGTTTGCCTCTTGACCAGGCCGGACAGTCCAGGTGGAACTAGCCGGATACTCTGGTCGTGGCAGATCTTTTGGCCTCCGTCTTGATGATCTTCTCTTGCGCCTTCCTCCCGCTCCTCCCTCGCGCATCCTTGGGCGATCATCATGTTGGGCTTCTCTTGTAGCCCTTCTCCTCCTCGCGCCATGCTTGTTTCTCCAACGAACCTGATCATACATAAATGCATAGACTTAGGCAGTATAAAGTTCTCATCAATCAAAGTACCAGATTCGTTTAGGAGTAAATTCACCTGTTGTCTAGTAGCTTAGCACGAGCTCTTGTAATAGGTCCAATTCTAATCTTATTGGACTGATCCTTTCTTGCAACAGTTGTAGCATCTTCAGTAGTCATTGGGGTAGGTGTAATTGTAGGGATCTCCTCATCAATATGATGAGCAGAGCAGCAAGTTTTCCCGCAGTTATAAAACCAAGGTTATCAAACCAGTAGGAGCAAGGAAACACCTCCAAGGTGTTGTTTCCAACTTGGAATCCTACACAACACAACCATAAAACTTTGCCCCAAACTTATAGTGAGGTTGTCAATCTCAGCGGTTTTGCTGAAAACAAAGGATTAAACATATTATGTGGAAGATAGTAATTGCTTGCAGAAAGTAAACAGTAAACATTAAATAGATTATAGATTGATGGTAAAGGAATGGACCGAGGTCCATAGTTCACTAGAGGTGATTCTCCTTAAGATAGATGACATGTTGGGTGAACAAATTACAGCGGGGCAATTGACAGACACCAAGAAAGCGTACATGCATATACTAATCATCTTGACTCCTACGAGATTTAATTGGGCATTACAATATTATACGTAGACCGTAATCCAACTGCATCTATGACTAATAATCCACCTTCAGGTTATCATCCGAACCCCCTCCAGTATTAAGTTGCAAGCAACAGATAATTGCATTAAGCAAAGTGTGTAAAGTAAACAATACGATTGTCCCATGGACAAAGGATTGTTGTTTTCTCCCTAGTAGCATCAGCACATCTAGTACCTTAGAGATTTCTGTCACTTCCCCAAATTACTAGAGGCATTAACCCACTATCGAGCATAAATACTCCCTCTTGGAGTTGCTAGCATCTACTCGACCAAGATAGCTACTAACAATGTGTTGGGGGGGATACCCCCGGGTAGGGTCATGTCGGGGTATAGAGGCCGAGTTAGCTGAGGTACGGTAAGGTCAAAGCGAATGCTGGCTGAGTAACCTCAAGGCAGACCGACTTACGGGGTAACCCAGACCGGAGGACGTCCACCTAACTAAGTCCCAGCCGACGTATGTCGTATGCCGGCAGGCATCTTGTAACTGGTATGCAGGTACCCGCGGGGCCGGATTAACCGGGCTTGATCCGAGTTATATTAGGCTTGCAAGAGAAGGAAGGAATCTCGCTGGTCAAAAGGTGGTCACTGTACGCTGGAGCGTGAGGGAAGCGGACAGAGGGAAGGACCACCGAGGCGTGGCCGACAAGGGTGACGCGCCCGTCGGATGACGCAGGAGCCGCAGAGGCTTACGTAGCCTCTTCATGGCTTACGATGGCAAAAGGTGACCCGGTCGGTTTGCTATTTTGGGAAGAAGCATATTCCTAGGAATATGCTTCCACGTATGCCCTAATGGGAACCCTAGCTTCCCCTATATAAGGACTTCTAGGGCTTCTGTAGAAGGGGTTGGATGGCATTTGAGTAGTTGTTTCCTTGGAGATAGGTAGTGGCGAGAGTAAGAGAGCTTATTCTTCCTCCTCTCCCCAATACAGCTCAAGGAGCATCTGTAACTTTGCGATCTTGGTGAATACAAAGCATCTGTGTGTGGAATCACCACACTATCCCTTCCTCGATTCCTCTAGTGCATATTGGCCCCACCTTTAGCCTATCCATGGCATTTGTCGTGACACCACCACGATAGTTGGCACCCACCGTGGGGCTAGCGGCGCTAGCAGGAGTGAAGAACCGGACGAGAAGCATCATCAGCAACGGTGAGCGCATCGTCTCCGGGCTCGTTCAATGCTTCAGAGCGCTGGACTACGTCAGCGACAATGTTGGTTGTTTCGGCAAGCGACCTCCACCGTGCAACGGTGTTTTCGTCAAGCTTGGCGCTCACAAGATCTACGTCGGTGTCGATGTGTCGTGCGTTCACCCGTGGCACATCGTCGAAGGGGGCGAGCCACCCCTTAGCGCGGCTTACAGGGCGTGTATCACTCGCTCCCCAGACCGCACCGAGGTGATGATGACAGCGCCTGGCGCTGGCGCGAGCAAGGATCCGGCACCAGATCCGGAGGAAACACCCAAGGCACCAAGGAAAAGTAGAGGTCCTCCACTAGAGAGGCCAGAAAATGTGCTGCAGCAGGCAATAGATAGCTTGGCAAGCCCCATAGCACCTGTAGTAGATCCGACTCAGGCACAGGCCGAGTTAGAGGAAACTAGGCAGAAAATCCTAGAAGGTGCAAAAAAGATAGCCGCGGCTCAGCAGTCGTTGAAACATGACGCTGCGCGAGTACGCAAAAGCAAATAAGGTAGATGCTGTAAAAGTAAAAGGGAGAAACCTCATCAGTGAAATGAACAAAGAGGGTGACACTAGAGTTGAGGAATTAGAGAACCCTTTGTCCATGGGGCTGCCGAAGTATAGCACTCCGGCAAAGAACCTCAGAGCAGCAGATGCAGCTGCATCCGAGTTGAAGGGTTTGACGGGTGAAGCCCGGCAGAGATAGCAGGAGAGGGTCAACGAGTTAGTTCAGATCGCTAACAGACAGAATGAGGAGTTGCTCAGGGCTAACCCGGAAAGAGCTGGGGCTTCCAAGGTCGTTTATTCGGTTGTGGGAAACCCGGAGAAATCTGCTGGAGCTGCATCATCCCCTCATGATGTCCTAGGAGAGAGGAGGTAGTAACCTCGGCAAGGAGAAACAAACAGATAGTCACATATGACCCAGCGAGGGCAGGGAAAGGAAAAGCAGTGCAAGGAAATGAGGATCGGTGAAGTGTTAGCCAAGGTGAAGCTGGCCGAGGTAACCGCGACCAAGGTAATGCCGGTCAGAGAAACGTCGTCAACGGCAATTCCGGACAGCGTAACTTGGCGGGTGCAGGGCAAAACCCACCTCAGCAACAGCAGCAGCGGAGTGTACCTCGGCAAGAGCAGAATGCCAGCCAAGGTATGCGGCAAAATTGTGCTCAACAAGGGCAAGACAGATACAAAATGGTGATTCGGAAATGGTGAACGCAGGATACCCTATGCCGGATTATCATGTGATAGGGTCAAGATTGGGAAGCAGAAACTTGATGCCTAATGATGCCAGGTTAAAGCTGGATCGGCTTTATAGGTTGGAGCAAATTGAGTGTCAAGGTCCTCCGGGTCCAGCATGCTTTGGGCCCCGGATCATGAAAGAACCCCTGGTACCTAATTTCCAGTTACCCAGAGGCACGAAAACATATGACGACAGCACCAAGCCAGAGGATTGGTTGATTAATTACACAACAATAGTGAAAATTGCCACAGGCAATCTGAGATGGGCAGTAAGATATGTACCTCAAATGCTGGAGGGGCCAGCGTGGGTATGGTTAAACAATTTACCACCCGGAAGTATCAACTGCTGGATTGATTTTGAGGAAATGTTTGTCAGTAACTTCTCGAGCACGTATCAGAGGCCGAATAGGCCACAAACTCTAGCGATGTGCAAGCAAAGTCCGAATGAAACAGACCGGGAGTTCCTAACCCGCTGGTGCACCGTGAGAAACTCGTGTGAAGGTGTGATTGAGTCCTAGGCCATAGCATGGTTTGCACAAGGGTGCAGATATGCGAGCATGTTGTGGCAAAGGTTGCAATGGGATATGCCAACTACACTGGCGAAGACAATTCGGATTGCTGATTCATATGCTTTGGGAGATCCGACTCAACCCCGACTTATGACAAATGAGTCAAGTGAGGAGTACTACCAGCGAGATGGAGCCGGATCATCCTGGTGAAATGATTACCGGGGTAAGAGAAGAGATGATAGACCGGATTACCGTTACAGTTCGCAACAAGTTGCTGCAGTAAACCAAGATCAACCCAGAGCAGGGAGTAATCAGCGTCAGAAAACTGGAGGGCAACAATGGACTCCGAGAAATGATGGCAAGAAAACTTGGACGCCCGAACAAAAGAGACAGTGGCAAGAAAAGAAAGACCGGCCAAGGTATATGTATGAGGCAATGCTGGATCAGCTGTGCAAATTTCACACGCCAAATCCGAGTAACCCGATGGGTCATACGACTTGGCAATGTGAGTGGATGAGGAAGATGGAACAAAGTGGTTCGGGGAATGCTCAGGCACCTCGGAATGATCAGCCTCGGCAGGAGCTACCCCGGCAGCAATTGCTCTCCAGAGCGAACACGCAACAGTTAATGTTACCACCACCTCCGCCGAGGTATGAGAACCATGAGAGAAGGGATGCAGTGCATCAGGTGGTAAATCAGCATCAGCCAGATCAAAGATATCCCGAAAATGAGGGAAGAAACAAATACAGAGAGCATCACCAGAGTTACTATGTGTTTACCATGGAGGAAATGGATAGAAAGAGCTTGCAACACCGACATATGGAGGTGAATGCAGTTATGTCAGCGGTGACGAGGTATATGCCTTGGTCGGATCAGGAAATTACCTGGAGTATCAAAGATCATCCCAAGCTCATGCCAAGTCCTGGTTCGTATGCGCTAGTGCTGGACCCAACGTTCATTGGGCCAAATATCAATGTGAGATTCTCAAAGGTACTGATCGATAATGGCAGTAGCATTAATATCATGTATGTTGATATAATGTGCAAGTTAGGTATCTCGGAGAACATGCTCCAAGCTACAAGGACAACTTTCCATGGCATTGTGCCAGGCATTTCTTGTGAGCCCATTCGCAAAGTCCGGGTTGACGTGTTATTCGGCACGAGAGATAACTGTCGGACTGAGAATCTGGAGTTTGAGGTTGTGAACTTAGAAAGCCCATATCACGCGTTACTCGGCAGGCTAGCCCTGAACAAATTCATGGCAAGTACTCACATCAGTTACTTGAAGATGAAACTGCCTGGGCCAAATGGGGTAATTACCATAGTTGGGGACTTCCGACGTTCCATTGAGTGTGCGTCATCTGGGTCTAACCTGGTCGAGTCACTCATGATTGCACAAGAAAAAAGAAAGATCCAGGAGGGTAGCGACATTGGCTCAGTCCGCGCAGCAGTATATGCCGGCGTTGAGTAACCCGCATGGAAGCGTCTCATTTGAAGCAACGAAGGATACAAAGAAAGTGCCAGTTGATGATTTGTTCCCAGAGCGCACCGTAACAATTCGTGCCGGGTTAATTGAGAAATAGGAAAGTGAGCTCGTCAACTTCCTTCGTGAGAATCGGGATATTTTTGCTTGGTCCACACAGGATTTGCAAGGTGTTCCGAGGGAGTTGGCTGAGCACTCTTTAAATGTGAGATCCGGGGCAAAGCCGGTGAAGCAACCTCTCCGCCGCTTCGCCGAAGACAGGAGAAAAGTCATTGGAGATGAGATAGCTCGACTCCTCGCAGTTGGGTTCATCATGGAAGTGCTTTACCCGGATTGGCTATCTAATCCGGTGCTTGTGGAAAAGAAGAAAGATGATCCGAATGTGGCAGTGGTCTGGCGTATGTGCATCGATTACACGAACCTCAATAAGGCGTGCCCAAAAGATCCATTCCCACTGCCAAGGATAGATCAGGTCATAGATTCTACTGCTGGGTGTGAACTATTGTCATTCATAGACGCATATTCTGGTTTCCACTAGATACCTCTGAACCCAAATGATCAAATAAAGAATGCGTTTATTACCCCGTACGGGGCTTATTGCTATTGCACCATGCCTTTTGGTTTACGTAGTGCAGGGGCAATGTACCAAAGATGTATGCAAAAATGTTTACACGGTCAAATTGGTCGAAATGTGCAAGTGTATGTAGATGATGTGGTAATAAAAACCAAGGAAAGCAAAACGCTCCTTGACGATATCCGGCAAACGTTTGCGAACTTAAGGAGGTTCCGAATGAAGCTTAACCCGGAGAAATGTACCTTCGGTGTCCCGGCTGGAAAATTACTCGGATTTCTTGTCTTCAGCCGAGGTATTGAAGTTAACCCGACTAAAATCCGGGCCATAGAGCGAATGGAATTGCCAAAGTGCCTTAATGATGTCCAGAAGTTCACTGGTTGCCTGGCATCCTTAAGTCGGTTTGTATGTCGGTTGGGAGAAAAGACACTGCCTCTCTATCAACTAATGAAAAAGTCAGACAAGTTCATATGGACGCCGAAGGCCAATGAAGCCTTCATCCAATTAAAGAAAATGTTAGCCACTACACCAGTGTTAGCCTCTCCACTATCAAAAGAGCCAATGTTGCTCTACATAGCCGCAACCAACCGAGTTGTAAGTGCAGTAATTGTGGTAGAGCACGATGAGGAGGGTAAGTCAGTGCAAAGGCCAGTATATTATCTGAGCGAGGTATTATCAGCTTCAAAGCAAAACTATCCTCATTATCAGAAGATGGCATATGGTGTGTATATGGCGGCTAAGAAGCTAAAGCACTATTTTGAAGAGCACCCCATCAAGGTAATATGTGAAGCCCCCATATCTGAGATAATGAGCAATACGGATGCAAATGGCCGGATTGCAAAATGGGCAATTGAGCTAGCCCCTTATGCTCCACAATATGATAGGAGAGAAGCGATCAAGTCTCAGGCTGTGGCCGACTTTTTTGTGGATTGGGTTGAGGTGCAATATGAGCCACCGTTGCCAGATCCGAACTACTGGAGGATGCATTTCGATGGATCAAAAACAAAAATAGGGTCGGGCACCGGAGTTGTGCTTACCTCGCCCAAGAAGGACCAACTGAAGTACGTGCTGCAGTTCCACTTCGCAGCATCAAACAATGTTGCAGAATATGAAGCGCTTGTGCATGGGCTCAAAGTGGCAAAAGAAATTGGAATACGCCAGATCTAGTGCTTTGGTGACTCTGATCTGGTAGTCCAGCAAGTCTCGGGGCATTGGGATGCGTTGGATGCAAATATGGCATTGTACAGATTTCATGTGCAGAAGATATCAGGATACTTCGAGGGATGCGAGTTTCATCACGTACCCTGGCTAGAGAACGAGGCTGCCGACATACTGTCGAAACTTGGATCAACCCGACAAGCGATCCCACTAGGGGTAGCACTAGAGCACCTCAGAAAACCATCTATCAGGCCATCCCCAGAGTCCGAGTCAATCTATATCCCGGCAAATCCAGAATCGGAAGTTGTGCCCATGGACATTGATGTGGGAAGTGGTTCACGAAACCCGGGGACTGCTTCGGCAACCCGAGGACTGCTTCGCAAGACCCGAGGACTGCGCAGCGTGATCCGCTTGAGGTTATGACGGTGGATCAAATGGAAATCGACGAGGAAGTGTTCCCGGTGCGAGCCATACCATCTTGGGCACTTCCCATATTCCAGTTCCTGAAAGATGGAACTTTGCCCAGTGAAGAAGTGCTTTCAAGGCAAACTCAGAGGAGGGCAAAGGCATACACGATTATTAATTTCGAGCTATACAAGAGAACTGTCACAAATGTCCTCCAACGATGCGTTGACCCGGAAGAAGGGCTTGACATCCTCCGAGATATACATCAAGGGGAATGTGGGCATCACGCCTCATCCAGAGCCTTGGTAGCAAAAGCTTTCCGGCATGGGTTTTACTGGCCAAGTGCCTTGGAACAAGCAGAGGATCTGGTAAGAAAATGCAATGGTTGTCAGAGGTATGCCACCAAGACGCACATGCCAATGTCGGAGCTCAAGACCATACCAATTACTTGGCCATTTGTTGTATGGTGTTTGGATATGGTTGGTCCGTTTAAGCCGACAAGAGGAAATATGACCCATATCTTGGTTATGGTTGACAAGTTTACAAAATGGATTGAAGTAAAGTCGATAAGAAAATGTGATGGAGCTACAGCCGTGACATTCCTCAAAGATATAATCCTGAGGTATGGCTACCCTCACAGTATCATAACAGATAACGGCACCAATTTTGCTGGAGGAGCATTTGCGCGATTCTGCCAAGATAAAAAGATCCGGCTAGACATTGCTTCAGTAGCCCACCCCGCGTCGAACAGACAAGTGGAAAGATCCAACGGATTAGTGTTATCCGGGATAAAACCCCGGCTCATTGAGCTGCTACAGAGATCAGCGGGGTGCTGGGTAGAAGAACTACCAGCGGTACTGTGGAGTTTAAGAACAACTCCGAATCGATCAACAGGCTATACGCCATTTTTTCTGGTATATGAGGCAGAAGCTGTATTACCAGCCGACATAGAACATGATTCGCCTAGAGTCACCCAATACACAGAAGTCGAAGTGCGAGAAGCCTGGCAAAATGATGTTGATCTGCTGGAAGAAGCGAGAGAATTAGCATTGTCCAAATCCGCCATATATCAGCAAAATCTCTGACGCTATCATAGCCGGAAAGTAAACCCTCGAGTTTTCCGGGAAGGTGATCTGGTACTCCGGCTGGTATAGCGTAATGCTGGCATGCACAAGTTATCCCCCCCATGGGAAGGGACATTCATTGTAAGCAAAGCATTGCACAATGATTCTTATTATCTCATCGACGCAAAACCACAGGAGAAGAACAAGGCGGACAGGTTCGGCGAGGAATCTAAGCGTCCATGGAATGTAGCTCTACTTCGGTCATTTTACACTTAACAAAGAAGTGTCTGTATCCGAGTTTCTCATATGTTGGTATGTATGTCGGAAATGAGTTTATCAATGAAATCTTGGCACCTCTAGCAGTAACTCGGGGACTGCCTTAGTAATATTTATCGTCCTTTATGTTAGTTATTTATTTTTATGTCGGCTGGCTTAAGTTGCTTCTACCTAAGCCAGATTAGTAGTGTGTGAGCACCAAAAACTCAACTCTTCGACTTGCTGCTGTCCAACAAGAATTGGCTTCATGGCAAGCAAGAGAACAAGTTTGGAAATGCGCAGGACACGAAAAACGACTAAGGAAAGGAACGTAATCGAGCCGACGTTTATTGTTCGGACTAACCCCATGTTTGTTTTACCTTTACCATGTTGGATTATTTTGAGCTAACCCTAAAGTTTCCAAGTATTGTTAAGTCAATTTTTGAAACTCGGTCTCGTAAGTCACAAAACTGAATCAAGGTAGACATGAACCGAGCCATGAAATTGAGGGAACAAGAAAACGAAACTCAGGGACTACGCCCAAGTTAATTCGATGTGAATAACTTAGTAGCAAAATAAAATAAGTATGCTTAATATATCTGCACCCGGCATATCAGGGATCTGATAAAATTCAAAGTGTTTTTTGACGCTCAAGGAGCAGCAGGAGGAGGAGGTAACTCGGTGCCAGCAGGTGGAACTCCGGCCTCAGCTTCATCGTCTTCATTTTCTTCAACATCTGAAGCTTCGTCCCCTTCATCGTCACTAGAACCATCTTCGACATATTCGTCGTCAACAGCGTCAAGGAAACTTGGTCCCTCGTTCCATTGATGGATGGGGGCAAACTGGATGAGATTGTGGGCACAAGCCTTACGCCGAGCTACCTAATCCGGGTCAGTTGACCACTTTGATACAGTGCGCAAGCGCTCGAGAAGCTTCAGATTTAACTTTTCATACCAAGTGAGAACGAAGTGGAGGACAATATCAGCTCCAGCGCGAGCGGTGGATTCCCTCCAGAGGTCGAGTTAGGTCTCGCATTCCATCAGTTTGTTGATCAGAGCTGTGGATCCCTCTAAAACATCCTCACCAGGCCAGAGGGCATGGAAGATCTGGACAGATGAATCCAGGAGACCCGAACCATAGTTCTTCATGATTTCAACTCGGGAGGATAGGCTGACTATCAGATCCTCCAGGTCAAGAGGAATGGAGCCAGGACCAGATGGAGTACCTCTCTGCTGGCGGAACTTGGTAACGGCAGCGGATGCGATGGTATCGCCCTCTAGGAATTTGCCTGAAAACAAAACAAGTGAGATAAGTAAAAGAATTTAACCCGGAAAAATTCATGTCGGCTTAAGGAAAGGAGTTTACGGGAGACATGGCTATGGATCCGAGTCAGCTCCTTGGTGCAATTATCACGTCTCGTCCGGAGCTGCTCAAGTTCAGCATTAGCCGAGCCTAGTTTGACGTTAGCCTCCTTCAGCAATTCTTGATCCTTTGCGAGTTGGAGGTTAAGACATTCTCTCTCCTCGGTGAAGTCTTGGCCAGCCTTGTCCATCTCTATTTTGTGGAGCTCTTTGAGTTTTTTCATTTCGGCCTTGAGCTTGGCAATCTCATCATCTTTGGCTCGAAGTTTGGCGAGCTCATCATCCTTCTTCTTGAGTTCGGCCTGGTGTTGCCCTGCTTGTTCGAGAAAATGCAGCATCATATCAGGCACGGGCACACTATCTTCAAGGGATGCTGAAACGGTTTGTTGACCCGGCAGAGCTGAGGTATGAATATTTGCCGAGCCAAGGAGAAAGGAGAGAGAGAATGGAGATTGAGTAACCAAAGTGAATTACCTTTTATCTCGGCCAAGTTCTTCCTCATGATGGTATTTTCGGCCTCCACTCCAGCTGAGCAAACCGGATGACAAATTAGTTCGGCGGGAAAAGACAAAGAAAAATGAGAAAAAATCAAAGAGAAAACTTACCCCTTTTCTCAAACTCAGCGAGAAGCGTAGTATGTTTCGAGCGCAACGCCTTGTGTGTGTCCAAGAGGCGTTGAAACTCAACGCTCCAGCGATTGGTAGTGATCTGAAAAAAAGCAAGGGTGGCTTAGTTATACGCATATTCGAAGTGTACAAAATCCGGGCCAAGTGGAACTTAACCTGGCTCTAGGTGTGTGCATATTCGAAGTGTACAAAATCTGGGCCAAGTGGAACTTAACCCGGCTCTAGGTGTGTGCATATTCGAAGTGTACAAAATCCGGGCCAAGTGGAACTTAACCCGACTCTAGGTGTGTGCATATTCGAAGTGTACAAAATCCGGGCCAAGTGGAACTTAACCCGGCTCTAGGTGTGTGCATATTCGAAGTGTACAAAATACGGGCCAAGTGGAACTTAACCCGGCTCTAGGTGTGTGCATATTCAAAGTGTACAAAATCTGGGCCAAGTGGAACTTAACCCGGCTCTAGGTGTGTGCATATTCGAAGTGTACAATATCCGGGCCAAGTGGAACTTAACCCGCCTCTAGGTGTGTGCATATTCAAAGCTACTAGGGAGTTATGCTAGTTCTCTAAGGAGCATCCGGCCGAGTAACAAGTTACTCCCCCGGAGGCTTGGGGACTAATGGATATATCTCTAAGCACTTGTGCATGATGAAGAAAGGACAAGGTAGCGTACCTCCATCATTCGGCCAGCAAGGTTGATAGCCTTGGCTGCGGTGTTCATTTGAGCACTAAATTCGGCGGGCCCGAACTTCTCAGGGAGATCGTCGTTGGGATTGATGAACTCTGCTCTGTTCCAATTATCTACATATTCGATCAGAGCCAGAGGATAACTCTCTCCACTGAGCATGTGCAGCGTAACCAAGCCCTTGGCATGGGCCTCCCTCCTTGCAACTTGGGCAGCAGCAGGGCTGGTATGCAATGCGAGCTGCTTGCTAGCTGATCCGGGAGAGGCATCTTTCTTCGGCAGTTCTTTCTTTGATAGCATGGATGCGAGCGTGCGCTGTCCAGCCTCGATGGATGCTGCCCTGGTGGCGTAAGAACTTTTCTTGGCCTTGGGCTGCTGCTGAGAAGCTGAGGTTTGAGCCGCAGTTTTGGACTTGGATGCAGCCTTGGTGCTAGTTGGGCCCTCTCGCCGAGTCTTGGAAGACTCGGACGAGGCAGATGGAGTTGGTGCTTGTGTTGATGATGGTGGTGCTGTTGGTGCTGGCGCTAGTGCATGTGCTGATACTAGTGTTGGCGGTGGTGCTGCTGCTACTGTGACCTTAGAGATGGCGGGTTGCGGTTGAGCAGATGAGGAGCTGGGAGCCTCTGCTACCTCGGCAGTGCCACTTCCCCCTGCTCTGAGGTTGCCCTCCTCTATCTGAGGTGGGCTAGAACCCGGAGCAACCACGGAACCCTCACGAATTGGGCTCAGTGGGCATGTGTCGTCACCACGAGGGGGAGATGGGGTACGCCGGAGGGGTGAAGCAATGCCAGAGCCGCTCTGGGGAACCTCCACTGCAGCCCTGTCGAATCAAACGATGAATAACAAGTTATAATAAAAGAAAGGCACATAGATAGAAAAGCATGAAGCATAGAACTGGACCAAAGGAAAAAGTGACTTACTCGTCAGAAGTCAAAGGCTCTTTGGGCTTCCGAGCTCTCCGAACTATAGTTTTAGTCGGAGGCTTGGTGGCAGTCTTATCTGCGGACTTCTTTCGCCTCTTAGTTGTTTTAGGAGGTCCGGAGGAAGCAGAGGAAGTGGCAGCCCATTTCTTAGACGCAGCTGGGACCGGCTCACCCGTAGCAAGGGGAGGATCTTCATGAATCTGCCCAGCCGGGTTAGCTAAAGTCGGAAATGCGTAAGAAAGGGGTACAACGTCAAATGCCTCCATCACCTCAACATCAGAATCATCTTCATCATCAGGCCAATCTCTTAAGGAAGAGAAGTTACTAGTGGGTCGCTTGGTTGCATCAGAGAATGGCAGGAACATCTCCTGATCCGGCTCCTCCTCGTCCGAGACAAGCCGATCCTTCACCCATTTGAGGGAAGGCTTGGTGCCATCTTCAAGGGTTTGCTGAAGAAACAACTAAGAAGAAAATGCAAACGGATCAAATAAACGACATACTCCGACATAGGATAAAGCTTGGAAAGGGATTGAATCACGAGATTTACCGCAGGAGGAGGCTTGTCCTGGCAGTAATGCTCCATCCCCCACTCTCAGTCAGCGGAGAAGTCCTTGTCGGTCATAAAAAGGTCCTTGACCCGGCAAAATATCTCGGTGTTGTTCAGTTCGAAGGAAGAGGTCTGGTTGGGGTCGAGTCGCCAGCTCATGTGGCAAAGTTTGTGTGTGCGCTTCTAGAGAGGGGAGATCCGGCTACGGACAAAAGTGATCATCGCGTCCTCGTTGCGCAGCCCCAGATCCTTCAGCTCCTGAAACCGTTTATTGACTTGGTTCGCCAAGACAGTGGGTTTCTTGGAAACCTGGTCCCACAAATCCGGATTAGGAGGACCCGGAGCATATGGGCGCAGCCGGATCAAATCTTCATCTGTGCCGTTCCTCACATAAAAAAGGTTCGGGCCCAGCCCTTGCAGGAATCAAGCCCCGTGACCCGGGGAAAGACGGATAGTTTCCAGGGAGAGATGGAGGCGGCACCGAACTGAGTCAGGTGTTTGTCCTCCGGGGCACGTAGTTTATCCGGAATCACGTTCCTTCGCAGACCGAAGAACCGGATCTAGAGCTCTTTGGTGGGCCACAAACCGACGTATCCCTGTACGGTGGAGGCGAATGAAGAAAGGGATGTAATGGCGTTCGCTGGAAGATGGTGAGGTTGGAGTTCGTAGGTGTTGAGGAAGTCATGGAAGAAATCGCTCGCGGGTAGGCCGAAGCCGCGCTGGAAATGGGATAGAAACACAACGAACTCACCCGGTTTGGGTGAGGGAGCGAGTTCCTCGGAGGCGAGGCGGGCAATCACACCCTCCGGGATGCGACGGGTGCGGTAGAGCCAGTCCAGATCATCCTGGCATACCTAGGAACCGGCCCAAGCACGACGCTCCATGGATTCCCCCCTCCTCCATCTCTGCCCCAGCGATGGCGAGCTCCTCTTCGGTCATCTCTAGATCACTATCCTCACCGGCCCTATCGGAGGTGGGGGCAGAGACTTGGATTGGGCGGACCCGTGACGGTGGAGCTGTGCGGGAGCGGCAGCGAGGCAGGTGCAAGAAAGCACGGTGCAGTGGTGGCACTGCAGAATAGATGCGGCAGCGGCGGCGCTATCGCTAGGAAGAAGAAGAGGCAGAGAGGCAGAGGGACACGAGAAGGGGGAAATGGCCAAGGGGTGTGCCCCTCCCCTATTTTACCACGCCCTAGTGGAGGGTAGTGGGATCGCGTTGCGCGTCGAGACCACACGGTGTGGCCGTGTATATTCCGGGTCAGCCAATCCGAGGCAAGCCATAGGAAGGGCCACAGGGCACATGAGATCCCACGACGTGGCGTGGTGATACAGTTAACGAGGAGGCGACAGAGACGCGACGTATGCAACAGTAACACCTGACAATAAGTGCAGTAACTGGCGCATGCCCTTAAAATGAGGCAAGATAATGATTACCCTCCACGTGGGACATGGGGAAGCATACGAAGGAAGGAAGAATAACCCGGAAAACTGAAGGGTAGCCCAGCCAGCGAGTGATAACTCGGAATGAGCCAGGGGAATACTACACCACGGAATCCGAGCTATGTAGTAACTCGGAAAAAGGAGCAAAAAGATTAAACATGTCGTGGCCTTAGCAGCTAAAGTTGCTAAGACCGCACCAGCTTCGGGGACTAATGTTGGGGGGATACCCCTGGGTAGGGTCACGCCGGGGTATAGAGGCCGAGTTAGCCGAGGTATGGTAAGGTCAAAGCGAATGCTGGCCGAGTCACCTCAAGGCAGGCCGACTTACGGGGTAACCTGGACCAGAGGATGTCCACCTAACTGAGTCCCAGCCGACGTATGTTGTATGCCGGCAGGCATCTTGTAACTTGTATGCAGGTACCCGTGGGGCCGGATTAACCGGGCTTGATCCGGGTTATATCAGGCTTGCAAGAGAAGGAAGGAATCTCACTGGTCAAAATGTGGTCACTGTACGCTGGAGCGTGAGCGAAGCGGACAGAGGGAAGGACCACCAAGGCGTGGCCGACAAGGGTGACGCGCCCTATGTCGGATGACGCAGGCGCCGCAGAGGCTTACGTAGCCTCTGCATGGCTTATGATGGCAAAAGGTGACCCGGTTGGTTTGCTATTTTGGGAAGAAGCATATTCCTAGGAATATGCTTCCACGTATGCCCTAATGGGAACCCTAGCTTCCCCTATATAAGGACTGCTAGGGCTTCTGTAGAAGGGGTTGGATGGCATTTGAGTAGTTGTTTCCTTGGAGATAGGTAGTGGCGAGAGTAAGAGAGCTTCTTCTTCCTCCTCTCCCCAATACAGCTCAAGGAGCATCTGTAACTTTGCGATCTTGGTGAATACAAAGCATCTGTATGTGGAATCAGCACACTATCCCTCCCTAGATTCCTCCAGTGCATATTGGCCCCACCTTTAGCCTATCCATGGCATCTGCCGTGACACCACCACGACACAATGGAAAGCATGCAAGATCACAAATAACATAGACATGATAGAATTAATAATCAATCTGAAATAGCATCTCAATATTCATCGGATCCCTGCAAACACAACATGTAAGATTACAAATAGATGGTCTTGATCATGAACGGAGCTCACAAGATATAAACATGGTAGCACAAAGGAGAACCAACCATCTAGGTACTACATGGACCCGTAGTCCAGGGATGAACTACTCACGCATCACACCGGAGGCAGTCATGGTGATGAAGAAGGCCTCTAGGGTGATCTCTCCCCTCCAGCAGGTTTCTGGGAAGAGCTTCAGATCCCTCCCTATCTAGGGATGGAGATGGCGGTGGCTACAGACTCTTTGTGGAATTTTGATCCGGTCCTTAGGGTTTTCGTCCCGGGAGGCTTTTATAGGCGGAAGGGTAGGGTCGATGGGCTCCTAAGGGGCCCACACTACCCCCTGGCACGGTCTGGGATGGCCCGTGCCACTAGGTGGTGTGGCCACCTCGTGGCCCCTCTCTGTCTCGCCTTCTGGCTCCGTGAGTCTTCTGGTAAAATATTGAATTTGGCTTTTGTCCGGTCCAATTTCGATAATATTTCTTTTCCAGCTTTTCTGAAACCAGAAATAGCAGAAAATATGCAACTGGCACTGTGGCATCTTGTTAATAGGTTATTTCCAGAAAACGTATAAAAATACCTCAAAGTATGAACAAAACATAAGAAAGTAGATACTAAGTAAGCATGGAACATCAAAAATTATAGATACATTTACGACGTATCAGCTGCTAGCGTGATGTCCACATACTCCTTCATGTATGTCCTCGAGTATAATATTTCCTTCATCGCGTGTAATGCATCACTATAAAACACCTGAAATACTTCTTCTATACAGTTCTCTCTTGATGATCCTGAAGGCTTTTGATCGTCGAGTAATTCGTCGATCTTCTATTATGTCCTCAAGGAGTTCTCCCTTCATAATGTATGCTATATACGGTTGCATCCATGTAGTTTATACTATCATGGTTTCATCGACTTCTGGCTCTTCCTCAAGGACTTCTTCTATATCTTCGTGTGCTGGCATAACCCCCGAGTCTTTCTGTGGCTTAATCCTTTTTCCCGTTTTGGGTGTTATAACCTTAGAAACCCTCTTTGCCTTGATAGAGCGTTCTGTTATTTCCTCCCAAAAAACCCGGGTGGAACTAGTAAGCATAAGGATTCATTGTTTGCCAAATTATCAGCCTCTTCATTGCTTGCTTTTCCTATGTGCGAGACTTCGCACCTGTCAAATCGGGCTTCCATAATGCTATACAAATCGCGGTAGGTGACCATGTTGTCATTGATGGCGTCACACTTGTCCATTGCTTGTTGTGCCATGAGGTTGGAATCACCGAATATTTTTGAGGCGAGTTGCACCGCAAGCTTTAGTCATACACATACCGTGCAACAAGGCCTCGTACTCAGCTTCGTTATTGGACGCATTTGCGAAACTCATCCAAAGCATGTATCGCATTTTATCGCCTTGTGGTGACACTAATATGACTCATGCCCCTGCTCCTTCCATTCTTTTTTATCCATCGAAATACATTGTTCATGCGCTAGAAAGGTCAGTTGGGCCTGCACACTTTAGTTCTGTCCATTCAGTAATGAAGTCAGAAAAACCTATGATTTATTTTCTTTGCATTTCTCGTACGTGATATCTTGAGGAGATAGCTCAGTGCCTCATAGAGATACGCATTCGGTTGCTTCTGGATTATTGAGGATATTGGATAGAGGTGCTTCATTGACCACTATAATCGGGTGTTCCGAAAAATAGTGGCGCAATTTTCGTGCTATCATTAATACTCCATATGCTAGTTTCTGATAGTGCATGTATCTTTGTTTGGATGGCGACAGAACCTCGCTTAGAAAATAAACTAGTCTCTGAACACTATGGGTTTTCTCTTCTTTGGGTCGCTCTACGACCAAAACTATGCTCAACATCTGATTAGTGGCGGCAGTGTAGAGAAGTAGTGGCTCTTTTTCTCGTGGAGACACGATGACGGGAGATGTTGAAAGTGTTTTCTTGAGATCTTCAAAGACACGCTGAGATTCCTCTGTCCATTCAAATTTATTTGATTTCCTCATGAGAGCGTAGAATGATAGTGCTTTTTCTCCTAGATGGGCGATAAAACGACTGAGTGTTGTGACTCGCCCAGCCAATTGATGTACACCTCGAAGTTTTGTTGGTTTTTTCATTGTTAGGATTGCCTGTATTTTCTTGGGATTGGCTTCCATTCCTCTTGCTGACACGAGATATCCGAGGAGTTTCCCTTCAGGACTCCAAAGGAACACTTCGTTGGGTTGAGCTTAATGCAAAACTTGTCGAGGTTCTCAAACGTTTCTCGGAGGTCATTGATGAGATTTAACCCTTGCTTTGTTGTAACTATGACATCGTCGATGTAAACTTGTACGTTTGTGCTAATTTGACTTCCTAGGAAATTATGTATCATCCATTGATACGTTGCTCCAACATTTTTTAGCCAAAGGGCATTGTTGTGTAGCAGAATATGCCATAGGGCGTGATAAACGATGTTTTATCTTAGTTTTCCTCCTTCATCCGAATTTGCTGGTATCCTGAATATGCGTCCAAAAAGTAAAGGCATTCACATCTCGCGGTTGCATCAATTATTTGATCGATTTGAGGTAGTGGAAAGTGATCCTTTGGACAGTGCTTATTCAACGCAGTGAAGTCGATGCACATACATAGTTCTTTTGTATTTTTCTTTGGGACACATACTGGATTTGCGATCCACTCTGCTTTCTTCAGTTCCTTGATGAATTTAGCATCGGTTAGGCGATGGAAGTCCTTTCCAATGGCCTTTTGTTTTGGCTCTACAAAGCGGTGAAGTGAGTGTTTTACTAGTTTTGCCTTCGGATCCAAGTTTAATGCGTGCTCAGCGAGTTCCCTATGAATTCCTGGCATGTCAGAAGGTAACCATGCGAAAATCTCACAGTGCTCACGGAGGAACTCGATGAGCGCGTTTTCCTATGCGGGACCAAGATTGGAAGCCACAAAGGTCATCTTTTTTGGGTCAATAGGGTGGATCTGGACTTCCTTTGTATCTTTTGCGGTGTCAAAAGCCTAATCGGGATTGACACACGCTACCGCCAGAGGTTCTGTAGTTTTCGACAATTTTAGCTGCTCAAACTCAGTTGCCATCCTGAATGATTCAGAGATTTTGTTGAACTCTCGATCGCAATTGTCATAGTGTGTGAAGTTGCACTTTACTGTTATGACCCCTTTGGGGCTGGCATTTTCATAACTAGTTACGTATAATGTGGTACTGGCATGAATCATGCAAAAGCTGGGCGACCTAGGATCGCATATACTGTGATGGCCAGTCCATGACTTCAAACTCAAGCTTTTCACGCCTTAAATTATCCTTGGATCCAAAAACAACGTCCAGAGATTTTACCTAAAGGAATTTTGGCCTTGCCTGGTACTTAACCGTGGAAGGAAGTTTTTGTTGGTGCTAGATTTTTTAAAGAGAAATTCATCACCCTTAGTGTCTTGGCGTAAATCAGGTTGATGTTGCTTCCTGCATCCATGAAGACTTTACTCATATCAAATCTACCCACTTGTGCTTCTACTATTAAGGCTGAGTGGCCCGGTCGCGATACTCAAAGTGGATGATCAGCTCTACTGAATGTGATTTCATGTTCTGACTAGTGGAGATTTTCAGGTGTGGCTGGTGGCGCCATCTCTACCATGTTGACTTGTCTTGTAATCAGCTTCTAGATCCTATTGGATGGGCGCCCTTTCTAAATCATTGACATTTCTCCCTTGGACCTGGGGTATTCATTTTCTTGATTTGTTGTATCTTGTGACTGCCCTGCTGGCCGGTGTACTCGCGATGGTGGTGGTGCACTTATGGCTAACGTGTCAGGCGTAGTGGTGTATCATCGGCTTGCTACTTCGGTTGCCTTTGGGTTGCATAGCTCTTGCATCTTTAAAAACATTCGGCGGTCCTTCATGAGATGGTTGGATCGCCTTTTGCCAATTGAGTCGACATAAAAGTGCATATTACAGGGTCCTTCTAGCATTTGCATTGTGGACATTGATGGGTCTCGAGTTCTTGGCTGATATCGCTGTGTTGGTTGGCTTCCTCCAACATTGTCCCTATTGTTGAGGTGCCCGTCGTTGTAATCGTCATTTTTTGGTTGTCCTCTCCCGAGAAACTAGCTGCAACATAGCTTGGTCCATTGTATCCGTCGTTGCTCCTTCGTCTTCTATCATTGTTGCGCATGTCCCTATCTTCTTTGGGTGAGCGTGTCCGCTTGTTGTGTACTGCGTCCTCTCCATTAGCCCAGCGATTTGCCATATCCATCAGCTGTGAAATTGTTTGGGCTTGACCCGTCCTAGTTCTTCTATGAATTCTCCATGGCGAAGGTCGTCATTAAAGGCGTCAATTTCCCTTTCATGGCCTCTGCCGAGTTTTGATGATATTCCACCATTGGATGAAGGCTCTTATTGACTCATTAGGTTTCTTTTTGCATGCCCGCAATTGCTCTAGAGATGCGGGTCGCTTGAATGTGGAGTGAAAATGTCGGATGAACTTATCTTCAAGGTCGTTCCAGCTGTTGATGGAATCTTCGGGTAGTTGTATGAGCCATAACCGTGTGGTGTCGATTAGGTGCAGCTATAGGCTCTACATTGCGGTGGCCATGGAGCCACCCTGTAACTTGACGGTGGCTAGATAATCTGCCAACCAAGCTTCGGATTCCTGTAGGCCATCGTACTTCTGGCGGTCACGAGGGAGTTTAAAATCCTCGGGTACTAGGGCCTTGTGAACCCATTGGGTAAAGTAGTTGGCTCCACATAACTCATAGTCGTCCTTGCTGTCACTGTTGTAGTACCTTCGGCTACGGCTCTCATCCCTTGATCCGTCATTCCTGTGTTGTGTGAGATCGTTTCTTGCGTTGTTTCACGGCTCGGAGCCTGAGAAGTGCACCCGATGTGGTGACCGTGATCGTCGTGTGTGCCCCACCTGCTGAGGGCTATTGTGATGGCGTGGGGATCTGTAGGATTGATGTGTGATTCCTTGTTTTTCTTGTGCAAGGGATGCTCCTACCATGTCGAGGTTCATTAGGGCGGAGCGATGGAGAGCTGCACGAGGACCGTCGGGTGCGAGTTGAGTTGTGAGCAGATACGTTTGTGCAGCTATAATTGCGACTTGGGCTATTTTCGCTTTGATGTGTCCTATTGGATCTACTGACATAAATGACAAATCGAGATCTCGAGTCAATTCGTTTCTTTCAACTTCGGGGATATTTTTCAGTCATGAGGTTCCTCTTCTTGGAGGTGCTCCCCCAGTTACACTTCTTGATCCTAGGGTAGAGCTTAGTTATGCCCGCCGTAGGCTGGATTCGTCGGCTAGCCTTTTCCTTTCGTTGAGTTGCCTCTACATCCTTAGGAGATCCTTTTTCTTGTGATGGAGCAGATATTGGTAGGCTAGTAGATCTTCGCGTGTGGCCTAGGCTGTCATTGTGACCGCACCCGAAATTGCTTCCCTCGCCCTTTGCCATGCTTCCGCTAGTAGCCAGAGAGTATGCCGCTCGCCTCTTCGTGGTTCTTCTCCTCCCGAGATTATGCGGTTGTTCGTCGGTTCTCCTCCGTTTACGTGATCTCCTACATTACTATCCAACAAATTACCATTGGGATCAAGGATAGGGTTACCATTGGAGTCGAGATGCGTTGAGGTTCCCCTATGATTACGCACACCTGGTGGCGTTTTATATATGAGCTAGTGACGTCATCGTCGGGTACGAGGGAGACACTGTTTTGGAGATTAGTGAAGTCCATCGGTTTCTGTGCTAGGTGGATTTTGGCCATCCTGATGCCAAAGTTAATACTTTCGCTGCTTCCTTCGGGTTCCGTGTTTACTGGGCTCGATCCACGTGGTGGAGCTAGCTGAGAGTCTGATACGAGGGAGAGATCGTCATAAAGACCATCAAGACCCCCTAGATCTGTTGTGTTTTGTTCATCTTTCTCCGTCTGGAGTGTAGCTTATGCGGATGATCCGACAAATGATGCAGGTATCGCCGTAGGCGCAGTTTTTTTGACCGACGGTCCCAATGAGATCGGAGCCGAGAGGTGATGCAACCCTTCCTACGGACGCTACTGCATCTACAACGCCAAGTCCCCAAGCTCATCCGCAAGTCACCCAAGAAGATGGACAAGGAGCAGCCACTACCAAAACCGGAGTCTCCGACCACCAACCCCGGAGTCTCTGGCCAGGACTCCGACTAAGACTTCGGACTCGCCCCAGGAGCATTCAGTACACCCCTCCAGAGACAAGCCCGGAGAGCGACGTCCACCGCGGAGTCTCCGGCTACACCGTAGTCTCTGGCCCTTCGACACCAGAGTCTCTAGCCCTTCGCACCCAAGTCTCCGCCCTAGTGAAAGGATACATATGCCGCCTAGAGGGGGTGAATAGGCGGTTAAAAACTTTTCCGAGAGAGGCTCAACAAAGTCAGAATTAAACTAGCATTTACTTTGTTAAGCATATAAACCTAGAATAACTAGGGTTCACCTATTTGCACCAACAACTTATGCTAAAAAAGACAAGCAACTATGACATAGCAAGATATAAACTTCAAGCACGAAGGCTATCACAAAGAAAAGTGCATAAGTAAGAGCTCGGGTATAGAGATAACCGAGGCACGCGGAGACGACAATGTTTTACCGAGTTCCTCCCCACATGGAGTACGTCTCGTTTGGGGAGGGGGTGGTATCAAACCACCAACGGCACAAAAGGCCTCCCTTGTTCTCCTATGAATCTCACCCCAACGGGATCGATCCACACTTCCACTATCGGTGCACTTGTCAGTGGCAATCCGGAACCTCTCACAAGGTTGGGGCACTTCTCCACAACTCAATTGGAGGCTCCCAACAAACAAGCTTGGGGAAAGATCCATAACTTAATTGGAGGCCCCAAGTAATCCACAAACCTGCAAAAACACCAAATCGTCTAGGGTTCCAATGAACCCAAGTGTAAAAAGCTTCTCAACTTTTCACCCAATCGAATCTTCACCGAGAACTCAAACCGATGCACCAAATGCAATGGCAAGAACACAAGAAGTGCTCAAATCCTTCTCTCCCAAATTCCACCAAAACTACAAAAGCTTATGGGGGAATAAGAGAGGAAGAACAATGGAGGAAATCCACAAAAGGCTCTAAGATCTAGATCCCGAGATGTTCCCCTCACTTAGAGGAGAGATTGATTGGTGAGGTTGTGGATCTAGATCTCCTCTTTCAAATCCCTCAAGAATATGCAAGAATCATAGGAGGGATTGAGAGATAGCAAGCTCAAGAAGGTCATCAAGGGGAAAACTTGCAAGGAAGGTTATGTAAACATTGGGTAAGAAGGGCCCCTTATATAGGTACTCCAAAATCCAACCGTTATAGCCCTGGAGCGAGCGGGGCGGACATTCCGGCCAAGGCAAAACTGACAGAAACAACAATACGAAAACACCCATAACTTTTGCATCCGGACTCTGATTTTGATGATCTTGGGCTTGTTTTAAAGAGGACAACAAACTCTACAAGATCATGCAGGGAACCATCATAGTCCAACAAGGGAGGATAGAACCAAATGGTGAAGGGTTTGACCTCTCTCAAAAATACGAACCGGTAAAACCTCCAACATCGAAAATGCAATAGAAAATGCATATGAAATTTGTTTTCGATAAACTTGGGCTTATCACGAAGATTAACACAAGCTATAAATACTCTCATGGATAAGAACCAAATAACAACCAAGAAAGATGATGCCAAGTATGCAAAGGTTTGAGCTCTCTCCGAAGGATATGATCAAGTTACTCACTCGAGAGCCCCTCTTGATAGTACGGCTATCTATCCTATAAACCGATCTCCCCAACTAACACCATGAGACCGGTAAGAAAGAAACCCTATCAAGCACATACCTTTGCCTTGAGCATATTCCACTTGAGCTTGACGATAGCGATCTTGTCCACCTCAAGATGGGACACCTTTTTTTGATTACGCTAGCTTGGTGAAGACTTGCAAATTGCTCCCCATACTCCACTATGGTAGAGCTTCTATTTTGGGAATACCATCTTCCCATATCCATGATCACCATAGGATGGCAAGCTTTAAGAAAATGATTGATACATTGCAAATGTATCCATAATTTTTGATATTCCATGCTTAGTTTTATCCACTTTCTTGTGTTTTGTCCACACTTTGGAGTACTTTTCATATGATTTATTGGACTAACCTATTAACAAGAGCCACAGTGCCAGCTGCCTGTTTTCTGCTATTTTTGGTTCCAGGAAAGTCAGAAAATGAATATTCTCGGAATTGGACGGGACAAAAGCCAAAGTGCCTATTTTTCTAGAAGACTCACAGAGCCAGAATACGAGACGGAGGAGGGCCAGGGCCTGGCCACACCACCCCCAGGCGCGGGCTGGGCTAGGCCGTGCCAGGGGTGGTGTGGGCCCCCCAGGCACCCCCTTGGCCTATCTCTTCGCCTATAAGGAGCCTTCTGACCTAAAAACTTTGGGGGTTCGACGTTTTTCCAGAAGGAGTTCCGCTCCGCCGCCACCACTAGATTCCACGAAACAGCACCAGAAACTCCGTTCTGGCACCCTGCCGGGACGAGGAATTGGAGGAGATCATCGCCATCATCATCACCATCGCTTCTCCATCGACCATCCATGTTTCCCCCATCTATGAATGAGTAATCCCTCGCTGTACACTATGGGGATGGTAGGATTTGGATGTGATCGTTCATGTAATGGCATCTGATTGTTAGAGCATGGTGCCTAGTATCTTTTATTAGTGCTTTATGACTTTGTTACGACTTGTTGTGCTTAATGCTTGTCACTAGGGCCCGAGTGCCATGATTTCAGATCTGAACATGTTAATGATTCATTATGATAGTATTATTCTTGGTCTTATCTGCAAGTTGTATACACACGTTGTTGTCCGGAACCTATGGCCCCGAAGTGACAGAAATCGGGATAACCGGAAGGGAAAGGCTTTGATGTGAGGATCACATGTGTTCACGGAGTGTTAATGCTTTGCTCCGGTGCTCTATTAAAAGGAACACCTTAATTGCCAGTAGTTCCCTAGAGGCCCTGCTACAAACGGGCTGGCAGGACAAAAGATGTTGTGCAAGTTCTCATTGCGAGCACGTATGACTATATATGGAACACATGCCTAGGATTGTCTAGTACTTGGATGCTTTATCTTATTTATCTATAATTGCTCTATGTTCTGATTGCTATGTGAATTGTCTTGTCCATGCAACGCCCGTCCATCCATCCCTATGCCTAACGCACTCGAATCCCACTGTTTACTGCTTTTGTTACTACTGTCTTTGCTTTACTACTGCTGTTACTTTGCTATTCCTACTACAAAACTGTTGCTACTTATAAACTGTTGTGAGCAAGATTGTTTCCAGGTGTAGCTGAATTGACAACTCAGTTGTTAAGGCTTATAAATATTCTTTGGCTCCCCTTGTGTCGAATCAATAAATTGGGTTTAACTTCCCTCGAAAATACTGCGATACACCCCCTATACTTGTGGGTCATCAAGACTATTTTCTGGCGCCGTTGCCGAGGAGCATAGCTTAATTTATCAAGTTCACTTGGATTCACTATTGTTCAAGCTAAGTTTATTTTCTCCTTGTTTGCTTGTTTCTTTATCAAAAATAAAAAAAGTAGTTCCTTCTCTAGTTGTTATTTTCATTGGTCTGTTATTGTCTTGCTTTATCATGCTTGTTGTCAATGGTTGGTTTCTTTGAAACTCAATCTTATTGGCAAGGTGGGTTCACAGAAGATGAAAATTATTATTATAAGGAACACCGCTTGTCACAAAAAGGGAAGCACTTATGGGAACAAATTGATAAATTGTATACCATTGCTAGAAATGTGTGCTCTACTTATAATGTTACTTATTGCCTTGATGAATCTTGTTGTTGTAGGAGGTACAAACACCTCCCTTTTCAATGTGAGTATAATGATAATGATACCATATCTTCCTATGTTAAGGGAAATTATGACCTTTATGATGTGGAACAAATTGAGGAATTTATTGCTTGGAAGGGTGCATTTGAACTTGCTAGTTTGCTTGAAAATATTGATGATTCACCTTATAAGTATGAGGTTTATGGTATACTTAAATTTTTCTTTGATAATTACAAGGATGAAAATGGCTACATTCTTGAATATTTTAATAGATGCTTTCCACAAATGGAAGAGACTAATGCCTTGCAGGATCCTATGGAAGAAGAAATTGATGAACCTGAAATCTCATTAGATGAAAAAGAGAAGGAGAGTGATGAACAAAAGGAGGAAGAATGGATTAGCTACCCATGCCTACCTTCTAATGAGAGTAACTCTTTATCCCTTACATTATTTGATTGTCCCCCATGCTTACTAAAGAAGGATGAATGTTATGTTCCTAAGGATTCGTTTGAAAATGTTTATAATAAAGCTCTAGTCTTGCAGATCATGAAAAGCATGCTTTATGTGATAGTTATATTGTTGAGTTTATTCATGAGGCTACTGAAAATTACTATGAGAGAGGAAAATATGGTTGTAGAATTGAAACACCTCTCTATGTGCTGAAAGTTTTGAAGTTACTCTTGTTTTATCTTCCTATGCCTGTCACTTTGTTATTTGCTTACACGATTCCTATGCATAGGAAGTGGGTTAGCCTTAAATGTGTTTTGAATTTGCTCCTTGATGCTCTCTTTTACTTCAACTCATATTTCTTATGAGAGCATCCTCTCAAACTTTTATGCCTGAAGATGATAATATGTCTATTATTCTTGTGAGACCTTTTCTTAAATACTGCAGGAGCTGTTATAATCAAGGGAAGGTGACCTTCAATGTTAATGACAAGGAACACATTGTCTATTTCCTCAAGAAGATTGAAAGGACTTATGGTTTGAATTCAATTGAACATGTTGAGGGCATTCAAGTTGGAGAAATATATTGTCCCATACCAAGAGAAAAAATTGAAACTATTATGATTGGGACCATTGCTATCAAGGTTAAGATAACATAATCATTAGTGGAATACAAAGTTTTGTCTCATATGAAATTGTTTTGGTAGCAAGACCTGATCAACCTTGTTAACAAAAGGATTTCATTGAACAAAACAATGTTTTCACTATGATTATTTCTGCTTACTTCTATTCTATCCTTTTTTTTGTTTTTGCTAATGCCTAACTTAAAGGCGTTAAAGAAAAGTACTTATTGGGAGATAACCCAAAAGTTTTAGATGAGTCTTGGAAGTTATTACCTCAGTAATAACCGCTCCTTATCCTTTTTATTTGCTTTTTGTGCCAAGAGTAACCTCTAATGAGAGAGAAGTAATGATTGGGAAAGTTGCTGCCCCGAAACAGATTTATGTGCTTCACCGTAAAAATTCGTGTAAAATCTCTGTACGTCCTTTTGAGGCGTGATTTTTTGTGATTCTGCCCCAGGTTGTTATCTAACTTTCATTGGTTCAACACTTTTTGATTTAAGCAACTGAAGGTCTTCGAAAAAATTCGTCTTTACCTGTTGGTCTGTTTTGACAGATTTCTGCCATTTTCTGCATTTGCTTCTTGTTGGTTCCTTTTTGAGTTCTTTTGTGGAATTGATCTTTTTGAGGGAAGTGCTACAGTAGCTACTGTTATAATGGAATCTTATTTGGTGTTAGAACTGAACCTTAAGACCTATTGTCTTGAGTGCACTAATGTTGCTAATAAAGATTATGTGAAGTTTTGTATGAAGGAAAAATTTCAGGTGTATGGAAGGAATGAGTAATGAGATGAAGGATGGACTAAAGCTCAAGCTTGGGTATGCCACGCATGTCACCCCAAGAAATTTCCAAGAAGTACAAGCGTCAAAGCTTGGGGATGCCCAAGGCATCCCCTTCTTCATCAATAAAAATCTCAGGTTTCTTCCAACCACTTCATTTTTTATTGTTTCATGCACAGTTGTGTTGTTCTTGGAGCGTCTTATTTTTCGTTTTTCGTTTTGGTTTTAGTTTGCGTGGTTTGCTAGTTCGCTGAATAAATTGGTGGGGCCTCCTCTTTCATACATTGGTGTTCAAATGGTTTGGTTTGGTTTGGTTTGGAAAAGAGTAGGAAAGCTCATGCTTAAGTGGTAATGAGAGCTTGTTTTTGACTGTGGCCTATGCTTTGTCATGCCATGGTTGATATTTTTTTGGCTTTATGCTTAGTATTTTTGTTGTAGCATGACTTTTTATAAACAATTGAGATTGCTTAATGTGCCTTGGATGAATCATGTGTTGTTTTAGCATATTAAAGCATAGCATAGTGGTATTCTCCTTTGATGCTTTATTTGGGTTGACTTGGCACATGCTCACACCATGTTATGACTATCCCAAGTCACCATAAGCCTTTATGATCCTTTAGTTTTAAACTTGTAGTATCACTTTATGCTTTGATCAATGATGTGTTGTCGCTCTGCATGATTATGGCCATTATTGCTCTCTCGTTTGTCGCTCCCTTACTATTGCTAGCCTTCACTTTCACTGAGTATGTTTTACTCATGTTCCAACTCCCTAAAACCAAATATTGCCAAAGTGTCCACCATACCTACCTATTAGCATCATTTGCTACTTCCGTGCATATTCATTATGCCTTGTTTTCTTCCGAATAAAATGTTTGCTTGTTATGAGAAAGTTAGTTAGGAAAGCTCTCACGAACTTGATGGCACACTTTATTTTCTTGCACTTAATAAACCTGAACCATTGTGAACTCTCAATGAAAGTTATATGCTTGCTAATTATAGGCTAGGGATTAGCAACTCTGTGATGTCACGGGGAACGCTTTCAACACTTGTAAATATATACCCATTTGATACCTTGCTCTTTTGTTTGCGGATGTCGTCGGTGTGAAATAAAAGGGGAGCTTGTAAGTCCATGGAGTTATGTATGCGTGTTAGAGAAACGCCTGGGCCGCTGGTCTAATCCATGCTGACATGGTGGAAACCTGCAGCATAACCACAATGATATCTATGAAGCATTCTTCTTATAAAAAAGAGAGAGAAAGATAGCTATTGAGAAAAAGAAAAAAAAAGATTTATGAAAAGAGGAAAGAGAGAAAAAAGCACCATTTTCCCATGGTAAATAAGAAGATTGCTGAGATACTCATTGTATGCTTGCCTTGTCATTTTGATATGGGGATTCTTCTGTATCATCGGGCAAGGGGTACCCCGTTGGTGGTTCTCAATGATACGCACATACTTACGATGACAAGAACTTACCGGTAACTAAAGTTGAGTAGCATGAGGAGCGGCCCTCATACTCAAGGGACTTGGGATTTTCAGTTTATAGTCTGTCAAGCATATAACTCAGATTGGACCTCACTTTCACCTTAAACACATTAAAGATGCTTATGATAGGGGCAATGAGAGCTCAAAGCTAATGAGTACCATACTTTCAGCATTTGGAAGTCTTTCAAACTATTCAAAACCTTTTCATTTCCTTGATGAGTCTCCACACATTCTATGAGCACTTTCTTGAGAGCATAGTGGCCATTCTTAGTTCTATGTGCATTGTCCCTAGACTTGTTGATTGATGCATACCTTGATATTGCTTGTTTTAAACTATTTGTATCTAGTCACTCTTGTGAACTTTGAAGGTGTCCTATGCATTTATGTTTGCTACTCTTTGAGGGACAAGCTGAATGCCACTATGCTATGTTTTCTTTATGTGAAAGAAACAAATGTCTTACAAAGCATTGTTATTCATGAATCTTTTGTTTGTGCCTTTTCATGTTGCATCATAGTTTATTTGTCTTATTGCTAGAACTTTGTCTTTCATGTTATGATTGAAGTACTTTGACCCCAACTTCGAATGTTTTACAAATACTTTGATCAAGTCTTTGATGGTGCATGTCACCTCAAAAATTATTCTTTCTTTTTATCACTAACCTACTCGAGGACGAGCAGGAGTTAAGCTTGGGGATGTTGATACATTGCAAATGTATCCATAATTTTTGATGTTCCATGCTTGGTTTTATCCACTTTCTTGTGTTTTGTCCACACTTTGGAGTACTTTTCATATGATTTCTTAGACTAACCTATTAACAAGAGCCACAGTGCCAGCTGCCTGTTTTCTGCTATTTTTGGTTCCAGGAAAGTCAGAAAATGAATATTCTCGGAATTGGACGAGACAAAAGCCAAAGTGCGTATTTTTCCAGAAGACTCAGGAAGCCAGAATACAAGACGGAGGAGGGCCAGGGCCTGGCCACACCATCCCCAGGCGCGGGCTAGGCTAGGCCGTGCCAGGGGGTGGTGTGGGCCCTGGTGTGGGCCCCCCAGGCACCCCTCGGCCTCTCTCTTTGCCTATAAGGAGCCTTATGACCTAAAAACTTTGGGGGTTCGACGTTTTTCCAGAAGGAGTTCCGCTTCGCCGCCACCACCAGATTCCACGAAACAGCACTAGAAACTCCGTTCTGGCACCCTGCCGGGACAGGGAATTGGAGGAGATCGTCGCCATCATCATCACCATCACTTCTCCATTGACCATCCATGTTTCCCCCATCTATGAGTGAGTAATCCCCCGCTGTAGGCTATGGGGATGGTAGGGATTGGATGAGATCGTTCATGTAATGGCATCAGATTGTTAGGGCATGGTGCCTAGTATCTTTTATTAGTGCTTTATGACTTTGTTGCGACTTGTTGTGCTTAATGCTTGTCACTAGGGCCCGAGTGCCATGATTTCAGATCTGAACATGTTATTGATTCATTATGATAGTATTGTTCTTGGTCTTATCTGCAAGTTGTATACACACGTTGTTGTCCGGAACCTATGGCCCCAAAGTGACAGAAATCAGGATAACCGGAAGGGAAAGACTTTGATGTGAGGATCACATGTGTTCACGGAGTGTTAATGCTTTGCTCCGGTGCTCTATTAAAAGGAGCACCTTAATTCCCAGTAGTTCCCTAGAGGCCCCACTGCAAACGGGCTGGCAGGACAAAAGATGTTGTGCAAGTTCTCATTGCGAGCACGTATGACTATATATGGAACACATGCCTAGGATTGTCTAGTACTTGGATGCTTTATCTTATTTATCTGCAATTGCCCTATGTTCTGATTGCTATGTGAATTGTCTTGTCCATGCAACGCCCGTCCATCCATCCCTATGCCTACCGCACTCGAATCCCACTGTTTACTGCTTTTGTTACTACTGTCTTTGCTTTACTACTGCTATTACTTTGCTATTCCTACTACAAAACTGTTGCTACTGATAAACTGCTGTGAGCAAGATTGTTTCCAGGTGCAGCTGAATTGACAACTCAGTTGTTAAGGCTTATAAATATTCTTTGGCTCCCCTTGTGTCGAATCAATAAATTGGTTTTAACTTCCCTCGAAAATACTACGATACACCCCCTATACTTGTGGGTCATCAATGATCTCTTCAAGATGGCTCATCTTAAACTTGCACATCATTTCTTCTTTCTTTATTATGTTGGTGTCTTGAAGGTACATAAGAGATATCACTCCAACTTTAGTCTTCAATACACACTTGCTATAGGATCAACTCTCACTTGACCAATCTCCGGATCACTCATTGAAACCTTGGTCAACACTTAATCTTCTTCACTTTCTTCTTCTCCCAACCTTGAAGCCAACACATGGTTCAAGCATTGACTATGGATAAATCCTACAAGTAAAACTCAATGCAAACATAAGTCCATAAAGATTGTCATTAATTACCAAAACCACACATGGGGGCACACATGCACTTTCACCCAGGACTCCGGCCCGGACTCCGCCCGCCTGCCTGGAAGTCTCTGCATGCCACCCCAGAGTCCACCTCGGAGAGCAAGGCACGCCCCGGCGTCTCCTCCCCCTGCACCTCGAAGTCTCCGGCCGAAGTGGAATGGGCATGCGTGTCTTAAGATGGGCCTTGGCCCATGTACCCCTCTAGTTCGCCCCAAACCCTAGTATTATTACCTAAAGTACCCCTGAACTTGTGGCTGGCCTATATATAGAGCCCCCACCCCCTCATGTAACCCTAGGCAAAGATGATAGACTAAATAAAACCCCCCTTTGTGGAATCTTTAGATTTGCCTCATTCCCTTGACCAAGGGGACCGACTATCGTCACCACCTCGTTGGAGTTTGCATCGTGCCTCCCTCGCTGTACAAGGCCTCGACATCGGTGTCCCTTTGCTAAGTTGTCAAGACCCTCTCCAAGGTGTTCTTCCCTCTCCGCTTGGGATTGACGAGAGCACTGATGTCTACGCACTTCTATTCTTGTAGACAGTTGTTGGGCCTCCAAGTGCAGAGGTTTGTAGAACAGCAGCAAGTTTTCCCTTAAGTGGATCACCCAAGGTTTATCGAACTCAGGGAGGAAGTGGTCAAAGGTATTCCCTCTCAAGCAACCCTGCAATCAAGATACAAGAAGTCTCTTGTGTCCCCAACACACCCAATACACTTGTCAGGTGTATAGGGGCACTAGTTCGGCGAAGAGATAGTGAAATACAAGTGGTATGGATAATTATAAGTGGTAACGGTGATAGAAAATAACTTGGTGGCGTGTAAAAGACTAAAGTAAAACTGAAATAAAGATGGAAGCAAGCAAACATGTAACAGATCTAATAGCAAACGAAGTTTCAATGTTTAGAAACAAGGCCTAGGGATCATACTTTCACTAGTGAACACTCTCATATAAATATCTTCTCTTTATGATACTACTCTTAACTACTCTCCGGTTGGACACTCTAATCGATGGTAGGTCTATAACAGCACACCTCAAAGTAAGTCTTTCCCATCTAGAAAACCCCACACTGTCACCTTGAGTACTAGATGAGTCCAACAAACACCACAATTTCATAAAGACATCCAACTCCAAATATAACTCATAACAAGTATTTGTAATGTCTAGCCTAAGTGCCACCATGGTGAGCACGCTATCACTTTCACACACATGGGGAGAGCAGAGATTCATTAAAGCACTTGAGTAGCAAGGTAGATCTACTTGATTACAAAGCTCATGATCACAATATGATCATGCATAGATAGAGAGATGAACACATAGCTACCGGTAGAACCCTTAGCCTCGAGAGAGAACTACTCCCTCCTCATCATGGGAATCAGGAATGGTGATGGAGATGGCGGTGGAGATCGATGGAGATGGCTCCGGGGGCACTTCCCCGTCCCGGCAGGGTGCCGGAACAGAGACTTCCTGTCCCCCGAATCTTCTTTTCGGTGGCGGCGGCACTGCGGAACTTTTCGTGGCTGGAGGCTTTTCTATTTAGGGTTTATGCATTGCGAGGCTCTTATAGGCGAGAGGGGAGACCGAGGGGGTACCGGAGGGACCCACACCACCCCCTGGCCCGTCCTGGCCTGGCCCGCGCCACCAAGTGGTGTGGCCAGCCCCTGGCCCCTCTCTGTCTCGTCTTCTGGCTCCGTGAGTCTTCTGGTAAAATATCGACTTTGGCTTTTGTCTGGTCCAATTCCGAGAATATTCATTTTCTGACTTTCCTAGAACCAAAAACAGCAGATAACAGGCAACTGGCACTATGGCTCTTGTTAATAGGTTAGTCCAAGAAATCATATGAAAAGTACTCCAAAGTTGGAAAAAAACACAAGAAAGTGGATAAAACCAAGCATGGAACATCAAAAATTATAGATACATTTGCAATGTATCAACATCCCCAAGCTTAACTCATGCTCGTCCTCGAGTAGGTAAGTGATAAAAAGAAAGAATAATTTTTGAGGTGACATGCACCATCAAAGACTTGATCAAAGTATTTGTAAAACATTCAAAGCTAGGATCATAGTACTTCAGTCATAACATGAAAGACAAAGTTCTAGCAATAAGACAAAGAAACTATGTTGCAACATGAAAAGACACAAACAAAAGATTCATGAATAACAATGCTTTGCAAGACGTTTGTTTGTTTCACATAAAGAAAACATAGCGTAATAGTATTCAACTTGTCCCTCAATAGAGTAGCAAATATAAATGCATAGGACACCTTCAAAATTCATAAGAGTGACTAGATACAATAGTTTAAAACAAGAAATATCAAAGTATGCATCAATCAACTAGTCTTGGGACAATGCACATAGAACTAAGAATGGACACTATGCTCTCAAAGTAAGTGCATAAATATAGAAGGTGGAGACTCAATGTAATGGTGGAAGAAAAGCCTTTGTAAAAGGAAGTAGGGATTCAAGTCTCATAAAGAGCTTCCAAAAATTATGGTACTTGTAGCTTTCAGCTCTCATTGCCCCTATCATAAGCATCTTGAAGGTGATTAAGTTTAAAGTGACACAACTAAGAGGATATGCTTGACAAGTTATAAACCGAAATCTCATGCCCCTTACTTACGAAGACTGAACCTCATGCTACTCAACTTTAGTCACAAGTAAGCTCTTGTCATTGTAAGTACATGTGTATCATAGAGAACCACCAACGGGGTACCCCTTGCCCGATGATACGGAGGAATCCCCATATCAAAATGACAAGGCAAGCAGACAACGAGCATCTCAGCAATCTTCTTATTTACCATGGGAAAATGGTGCTTTTTTCTCTCTTTCCTCTTTTCTCATTTTTTTTTCTTTTTCTCTATTTTCTCAATCTCTTTCTCTTTTTTTATAAGAAGAATGCTTCATAGACAGCTCATTATGGTTACGGTGCAGGTTTCCACCATGATAGCATGGATTAGACCAGTGGCCTAGGCGTTTCTCTAACACACATACAAACTCCATGATCTTACAAGTTCCACTTTTATTTCACATCGTCGGGATCCATAAGCAAAAGAACATGATATCAACGGGGTACAAAGTACATGTGCAATGTTGAAAGCGTTCCCCATGGTACATGGTTCTGCTAATTTCAACTTATAAAGAGCAAGCATATACGCAACAAAGAAGGACCCAGTGGTTCAAGTTTATTAGATGCAAAAAAAGTAAGGTGTGCCATCAAGTTCGTGAGAGCTTTAATCACTAGTTTTCTCATAACAAGTTTAATTTGGAAGATAAAAAAAAGCATGAATATACTTGGAATAGCATAAGCTAGTAGGTAGGTATGGTGGACTCTTTGTAATAACTTGGTTTAGGGAGTTGGATGCATGAGTGGAACTCATACTTTGTTGTGGAGGCTAGCAAAAGACTGGGAGCGACAAACTAAGAGAGCAATAATGGCCATAATCATGTAGAGCGACAAAACATCATTGATCAAAGCATAAAGTGATACTACAAGTTGAAAACTAAAGGATCATAAAGGCTATGGTGACTTGAGATAGTCATAACATGGTGTGAGCATGTGCCAAGTCAACCCAAATAAAGCATCAAAGGAGAATATCACTATGATATGCTTTAATATGCTAAAACAACGCATGATTCATCCAAGGCACATTAAGCAATCTCAATTATTTATAACAAGTCATGCTACAGCAAAGAATACTAAGCATAAAGCCAAAAAAATATCAAGCATGGCATGACAAAGCATAGGCCACAGTCAAAAACGAGCTCTTTTTACCACATAAGTATGAACTTTCCTACTCTTTTCCAAACCAAACCAAACTATTTGCAAACCAGTGTATGAAAGAGGGGGTCCAACCAATTTATTCAGAAAACTAAGCAAACCAAGCAAACTAAAAACCAAAACGAAAACGAAAACGAAAAAGAAGACGCTCCAAGAACAACACAACTGTGCATGAAACAATAAAAATAAAGCGTTTGGAAGAAACCTGGGATTTTTATTGATGAAGAAGGGGATGCCTTGGGCATCCCCAAGCTTTGACGCTTGTAATTCTTGGATATTTCTTGGGGTGACACGCGTGGCATCCCCAAGCTTGAGCTTTAGTCCATCCTTCATCTCATTACTCATTCCTTCCATACACCTGAAATTTTTCCTTCATACAAAACTTCAAACAATCTTTATTAGCAATATTAGTGCACTCAAGATAAATAAGTCTTAAGGTTCAGTTCTAACACCAAATAAACTTCCATTAAAACACAAGCTACTGAAGCACTTCCCTTGAAAATCTCAATTCCCCAGAGAGAACTCAAAAAGGAACCAACAAGAAGCAAATGCAAATAATGGCAGAAATCTGTCAAAACAGACCAACAGGTAAAGACGAATTTTTCGAAGACCTTATGTTGCTCAAATCGAAAAGTGTTGAACTAACAAAAGTTACATAAAAACCTAGGTAATAATCCCAAAAATTCACGCCTCAAAAAGACGTTTAGAGATTTTACACGATTTTTTACGGTGAAGCACTAAAATCTGTTTCGGGACAACAACTTTCCCAATCATTACTTCTCTCTCATTAGAGGTTACTCTTGGCACAAAAAGCAAATAAAAAGGATAAGGAGCAGTTATTACAGAGGTAATAACTTCCAAGACTCATCTAAAACTTTTGGTTATCTCCCAATAAGTACTTTTCTTTAACGCCTTTAAGTTAGGCATGGTAGTTTGAAAAGACGCTCACAAAAGAAATATGAATTGAAGTAAAAGAGAGCATCAAGAAGCAAATTCAAAGCTCATTTAAGTCTAACCCACTTCCTATGCATAGGAATCTTGTAAAGAAACAAGTCATTAAAGCACAAAGCAACAAGCATAGGAAAGCAAAACAAGTGCAACTTCAAGACTTTCAACATAAAGAGAGGAAACTTAATATTATTGAGATGCATAAAACCATGTTTCCCTCTATCATAATAACTGTCAGTAGCATCATGAATAAAATTAACAATATAACTATCACATAAAACATTCTTATCATGAGCCACATGCATAACATAATTATTACTCTCCCTGTAAGCATAGTCATTCTTATTAATCATAGTGGGAGCAACTTCAACAAAATAGCTATCATTATTATTCTCATCACCATAATCATCAAATATAGGAGGCATATTGTAATCATAATCAATTTTCTCCTCAATAGTAGGTGGACTGAAAATATCATATTCATCATTGTAATCATCATATATTGGAGGTTAGGTATCATCATAAGCAATAGAATAGCTATCTTCCAAAGCTGGGGAACTAAAAAGATCATTTTCATCAAAACCAGCTTCCCCAAGCTTAGACTTTTCCATAGCATTAGCAATAATTGTGTCCAAAGAATTCATACTAACAACATTGCTATTATCATGCAAATAAAGTTCCATAGGTTTTTTAATTTTCTCTTCAAACACTTCATGTCCTAACTCAAGATAAATACTATAAAGCTCTCTAATTTTGTTGTTGTTTTCCATTAAGCCTAATTAGTGAAAACAAGAAACAAAAAGACAGAATTGCAGAATCTAAAGGAAATAACTTCGAGCACTCACACCAGAGGATGTGAGTACCTTTTACCTTACCTCCCCGGCAACGGCGCCATAAAATAGCTTGATGTCTACGCACTTCTATTCTTGTAGACAATTGTTGGGCCTCCAAGTGCAGAGGTTTGTAGAACAGCAGCAAGTTTTCCCTTAAGTGGATCACCCAAGGTTTATCGAACTCATGGAGGAAGTGGTCAAAGGTATTCCCTCTCAAGCAATCCTGCAATCAAGATACAAGAAGTCTCTTGTGTCCCCAACACACTCAATACACTTGTCAGGTGTATAGGTGCACTAGTTCGGCGAAGAGATAGTGAAATACAAGTGGTATGGATAATTATAAGTGGTAACGGTGACAGAAAATAACTTGGTGGCGTGGAAAAGACTAAAGTAAAACTGAAATAAAGATGGAAGCAAGCAAACATGTAACAGATCTAATAGCAAACGAAGTTTCAATGTTTAGAAACAAGGCCTAGGGATCATACTTTCACTAGTGAACACTCTCATATAAATATCTTCTCTTTATGATACTACTCTTAACTACTCTCCGGTTGGACACTCTAATCGATGGTAGGGCTATAACAGCACACCTCAAAGTAAGTCTTTCCCATCTAGAAAACCCCACACTGTCACCTTGAGTACTAGATGAGTCCAACAAACACCACAATTTCATAAAGACATCCAACTCCAAATATAACTCAAACAAGTATTTGTAATCTCTAGCCTAAGTGCCACCATGGTGAGCACGCTGTCACTTTCACACACATGGGGAGATCAGAGATTCATTAAAGCACTTGAATAGCAAGGTAGATCTACTTGATTATAAAGCTCATGATCACAATATGATCATGCATAGATAGAGAGATGAACACATAGCTACCGGTAGAACCCTTAGCCTCGAGAGAGAACTACTCCCTCCTCATCACGGGAATCGGCAATGGTGATGGAGATGGCGGTGGAGATCGATGGAGATGGATCCGGGGCACTTCCCCGTCCCGGCAGTGTGCCGGAACAGAGACTTTCTATCCCCCGAATCTCCTTTTCGGTGGCGGCGGCGCTGCGGAACTTTTCGTGGCTGGAGGCTTTTCTATTTAGGGTTTATGCATCGGGAGGCTCTTATAGGCGAGAGGGGAGACCGAGGGGGTGTCGGAGGGGCCCACACCACCCCCTGGCATGGCCTGGCCTGGCTCGCGCCACCAGGTGGTGTGGCCAGCCCCTGGCCCCTCTCTGTCTCGTCTTCTGGCTCCGTGAGTCTTCCGGTAAAATATTGACTTTGGCTTTTGTCCGGTCCAATTATGAGAATATTCATTTTCTAACTTTCCTGGAACCAAAAACAGCAGAAAACACGCAACTGGCACTGTGGCTCTTGTTAATAGGTTAGTCCAAGAAATCATATGAAAAGTACTCCAAAGTTGGAACAAAACACAAGAAAGTAGATAAAACCAAGCATGGAACATCAAAAATTATAGATACATTTGCAATGTATCAAGCACATTGACCAATCCTTCGTTGTGAGGATTCTATCGGACCGGTGGCCACCGGTGGGAGCAATCAGCCTTGTATCATGTGAGTTTTGCGTGTGTTCATCGTGTTCTTTGTGAGGTGTGCGTCCGCTTCCGCTACCTTCTCCCTTTCCCATCGATTTGACCACGAGATCTGTGAAGATCGGCCCACCCTTGAGGTTACCCCTTAAGAAGAGGTGCGGTTCTTCGGGTTCCTCTACCTGAAAGTGGAAACTTTTGATGATGAGATCGGATCCACCGTTGAAATCGGCGGGTATCGAGACAGAGGTGGGTGGGCGTGGTGCTGCTTCCATTGGATTGTTGCTTGATGAGAAGGGGTTCGCCGAATCCATGACTCTAGCGTTCAGGTTTCCCATAGACGGTGCTAATTAACGAGGGGTGACCTCGGCAATTCCCATGATTATGGACTTAGGGTTTCGAGGAAAAGAGAATGTTGGAGATTTCGTCGGATGTGAGACAAACAAGGGAGTCGAAGTCGTTTGATTATCGATGGACAATACTATTGCAGATTGATTAGGAGTTTTTTCGGTACCTCTCGGGAGGCTCCTCCGAGCCTATATATAATAGGTTGGGTCTCGGGGTTGTATACGGATAGATTACATATTCATGATTACAACACCAACACAATGTCGGTTGTTCTTTACATATTTAACTAATACTAAGATTTCCGTTGGATGCTTCTTAGGCCTTCATCTTGAGTATTCATGGGTCGTGAATCTTCATACAATTAGGGTAACGAAATATAAGCACTCGAGTAATCATACCCATGTCAGCCGCCATGGCTACCGCAATCTCCTCGACGTCGCGGAGCATCCGCCGATTCGTCCTCGCCTACCACCGCCTTTGTCTCTACCTCTGTGGCCTCTGGGGGCTGCCGCACCCATCCTCCCCTGCCTGATGCGGGATCTCATCTTAGGGTGGAGGCCGCGAAATCGCTCATTAGAATCGGTAGAAATGGGGGCGTCAGCGTAAGGGAGGCGGCGGAGGAAATGAGGGTTTTGACCCTTGTCCTCCACCGTAGCTCCTACTTATACCGGCCGAGGTGAATTTTACACGGGCCTCGCAAAATTGTGAAATGGGACGACCCATTTATGGTTTCTGCTAAATGCGCCAATGCAAGCTGGGCTCGTAAATTCGCCATATTTTTAAGGGTCCGGTGGGTTATATAGGGACTACTAGTGTTGCTCTTACAATGCTAGCATCCACATACTTGGGAGATAGAGCACCGTATCCTTCCCACCGCCGTCTAGCGTGTCGCCCTCTGGCTAGGCGAACACGATGCCGCACATTGCTTGTTTCTCGCCGGGCTACAACGTCTTCGACCCGCTCGGCGATTTCGAGCCCAACTTCCTCACTAATGACACCTCACCATCACATCGCCGCCTCCTTCCTTTCAATGGCGGCGTGCCGCCACAAAGGGCTGGCTTTAATCAGTTCGATCCAGGAAGCAACCAGAGTGTCCAAACCTATTTGGTGCAGGCAGCAGCCAGAGCAGCCCCAACCTGTTCGACGCGCACCACAGCGACTCCATCATGGCCGACATCATCAACGACAGCTCCATCCACGCCTTCACGCGAGAAGAAGCCGCTGCAAATGAGGGCGAGGAGGAGGACGGTAGTGAGCCTTGGGAGGATGAGGTCTACGCATACGAGGAGGTGGCGAAGGCCGAGGATGAGGTGGTGGAGGTACCGCTGACCATCACGACCGACCTGAAAGGGAATAAGAAGGCGGTGGAGGTAGAGGGGAGAAAAAGAAGAAAGGAGGCGGCAACCATGGCCCCAAGTGGAGCTCGAGGGAGGATGAATGCCTCGCCGAAGCTTGGAAGACCATCATCATAGACCCCTTCATCGGCGCCAACCAGAACTCGGATTGCTATTGGAAGAGGGTAAAGGCGACATACGATGAGCGTCGACTCTTGGATCCCTACTTCAAGACCTTATGCCATGACCACAACGACTCCAACATGTCTCACTGTTGGGCCATGATCCAACACGCATGCAACAAGTGGCACGACGTCATGGAGGAGGTGCATAACATCCATGTCAATGGCACCAACTAGAATGATCAGGTAAGCAACTACCATCATTGCCTGCTCACGCCCATTTGAAATTCGTGTCCGATTGTTGGTATTGTTCGTAGATGTGCGCCATGATCGCTGTCTACCACGAGGACAACAACGACAACGAGTGTAAGTTCATCCACGTCTTTGCATGGATTAGGGGTGTGACAAGTGGGTGGAGACGCGGACCGCTCTCACCAAGGCCAAGCCCACTACCTACGACCCTGGAGCGACACCATCGGCAACCTTGGAGGGTTGACCCGTTGGCTACAAGAAGGCCAAGGCCATGAGGGACGCGACGCCGACCATCGAGAAACTACACTCGTCCATCCTGGCCTGCATCGCCGACGCTGCCACGCATGCCGCCGTGAGAGGCAGAGCAGGCCATCGGGTTGGAGAAGATCAATGTGGCAAGGTAGGCGTCGATCATTGAGCGGAAGGACATCAAGCTCGGCCTTATCGATACCAACGTGGTGGCAAACAAGAGGAGGAAGGACTTGGCGATCTTGATGGTTGACACGAAGGACATGGGCGATGAGGTGAAGGGGTGGTGTGTTGATCAACGTGCCTTCATCCTCTCCGAGAGTCGAGCAGCCGCCAACCAGGCCAACACTTCGACACCGGCGGCTGCGGCTGTGACCCTGATCGACACCTAGGCCAGCACCACCATTCCACCGCCGGCAACCCCGGAGGTGCCTCGTACCATGACGGATGATGTCCCCATTTGATTTTTGTGTCCCTCGCATGTTTATTTTTATTGATGGACTTGTATTCCGGTTATTTGCGGCGATTGCAAAGCCTGAACTATGCTACGCCTGGTGGTGGCAAAACTATGTTTAATTTCCGCCAATCTTTTGAATGTTTGAAATTGCAACTGCGATTTGAGGGGAGGGTGTTTGGGGGCGGAGGCTGAGAGGCGATGACCCCCAATAGGGAGAATATCATTTTGCGGCCCGAAAGTTGGGGTGTCCAGGCAACGCGGTACCCAAGTTTCCTGAAATTAGCCGGGATGACTACAGTTGGTGTGCCAAATACTCAGAGGGTCTTTTTCGGCACGAATTCAACTTTACGTTTCAATACAAAAAATCAGGCTAACGGCCATCAAGTTGCCCCCCGTCAGTTCTCGCTGTTATGTCTCTTCCGTTGCTTAGGTGTCAATTAGGCTTGCAGCGTTAGCGCCTGCATCCATTACGCGTCTTCTTCTTCCCCGGAGCAGTAATCTGTGGGGCGTCACAGCCATGGCGCGGAGCTGGGACATGGACGAACCTGCTCGGCCCAACTCTCCTCCCTGTAGGCTTGCAGCGTTGGCGCCTGCATCCATTACGTGTCTTCTTCTTCCCTAGAGCGGCAATCTGTGGTCGCAGCCATGGCGCAGAGCTGGGACGTGACGAACCTGCTCGGCCCCGCTCTCCTCCCCATCCCGAGTCGGAGCTCGCCCTTGATACATTGCAAATGTATCTATAATTTTTGATGTTCCATGCTTGGTTTTATCTACTTTCTTATGTTTTTCCCACACTTTGGAGTACTTTTCATATGATTTCTTAGACTAACCTATTAACAAGAGCCACAGTGCCCATTGCCTATTTTCTGCTGTTTTTGGTTCCAGGAAAGTCAGAAAATCAATATTCTCGGAATTGGACGAGACAAAAGCCAAAGTCAATATTTCACCGAGGGGAACACGAAGCCAGAAGACGAGACGGAGAGAGGCCAGGGGCCAGCCACACCATAGGGTGGCGCGGGTCCCCCTGGCCGTGCCACCAGGTGGTGTGGGCCCCTCCGGCCTCCACCGACCTTGCCCTTTCGCCTATATATTCCTCCCGATGCGAAAACCCTAAATCATCAAGCCTCCAGCCACGAAAAGTTCCGCAGCACCGCCGCCACCGAAGGGGAGATTCGGGGGATAGAAAGTCTCTGTTCTGGCACCCTGCCAGGACGGGAAAGTGCCCCCGAAGCCATCTCCATCGATCTCCACCACCATCTCCATCACCATTGCGGATTCCCATGATGAGGAGGGAGTAGTTCTCTCTCGAGGCTAAGGGTTCTACCGGTAGCTATGTGTTCATCTCTCTCTATGCATGATCTTATTGAGATCATGAGCTTGTAATCTATAGATCTATTCTGCTACTCAAGTGCTTTAATGAATCTCTGCTCTCCCCATGTGTGTGAAAGTGACAGCGTGCTCACCATGGTGGCACTTAGGCTAGAGATTACAAATACTTGTTATGAGTTATATTTGAGTTGGATGTCTTTATGAAATTGTGGTGTTTGTTGGACTCATCTAGTACTCAAGGTGACAGTGTAGGGTTTTCTAGATGGGAAAGACTTACTTTGAGATGTGCTGTTATAGCCCTACCATCGATTAGAGTGTCCAACCGGAGAGTAGTTCATCGTAGTATCATAAAGAGGAATATATTTATATGAGAGTGTTCACTAGTGAAAGTATGATCCCTAGGCCTTGTTTCTAAGCATTGATACACCGTTTGCAATTAGATTTGTTACATGTTTGCTTGCTTCCATCTTTATTTCAGTTTGCCTTTAGTCTCTTCCACGCCATCAAAGTATTTTCTGGCACCGTTGTCTTATATCCATACCACTTGTATTCCACTATCTCTTCAACGAACTAGTGCACCTATACACCTAACAAGTGTATTGGGTGTATTGGGGACATAAGAGACTTCTTGTATCTTGATTGCAGGGTTGCTTGAGAGGGAATACCTTTGACCACTTCCTCCCTGAGTTCGATAAACCTTGGGTGATCCACTTAAGGGAAAACTTGCTGCTGTTCTACAAACCTCTGCACTTGGAAGCCCAACAACTGTCTATAAGAATAGAAGTGCGTAGACATTAGCCCTCACCATGGACGCACCCATGGCACGGTGCAGGGACGAGAATTGGTTCCCGGTGAGATCTGTCACCGTGTTGACCATGCTCGGTTCTGTTTTCCTCCTCTAGAATCCGAGCTCGCCGTCGCCGTGGTTGCACCCGCACCAATTCTGCTACCTCTACCGAGGTCTCTACGGTAGCTCAAGTTCTGTCATGTTGGACCTGTAAGCGAATTCGGAGCAAGGCGACGGCAACCCGTTGTTGAACCTGCAAGGAATTTGCTGAAGACTGCGTGCCGCTCCAAGGTCTTCGGCTTCTACCAACGTCCATCACCGATGTGAGATCATTTAGTTACTTTAATATAAAATTTCGACCAATTTAACTTGTCGATGTATTCCTTGACAATTATAATATAATCGAGCACTAGAAATATTTTGTAGTATGCATGAGCATGATCAGTAATATAATTGAACATTAGAAATTTTAAGGCACTCCATATAAAGGAGTAGATTAATATAGAAGGTTCATCAGAGACACCATAGATATATTGTCTTACATGCCACACACAGGTAATAATTAACTAAAACAAAATAAAAGTAGGGGCGGCAGCATGAGGCCCGGACACAGAGACGCCTAGCAGGGCAGGGGCATATCAGCAAGAGGCAGCGACAACCTAGTCGATGGGATACAAGCCAGTCCTAACATACTCCCGGAGGAATTTTCCTAGGCTGCGTGCCGTGCCAAGGTAATCGGCCTATGGCGTCTGCCTCCGCTTCTGCCAACGCCCTCCGTGTGCTGGATCATGCTGTCGAGGTCCACATTGATTGCTCTACCACAGAATGGGCAAAACAGTCTCCCCCTACGGTGGAAACGGATTAGCCCACACCGTAACCGCGTCAGCACGTGGCGGCTCTTGTTGTCCCTGGATACCTTGCTATCGTCCACTTCATCATCATCCTCCTGTTGATTTTTAAGAACATAACTTAGAACTCATATATATGATTGAATTGTATTACAACTCAAGAATTGACAACATGTGTATGTAAGACAATATATCCATGGATATCAAAGATAAAACATCTCAGCAATAGTTTGATCGGTTCATATATCATTTCATCTCAACACAATGATAAATAATTACATCAGAGTGTATGTAGAATAAAGATCATGGCCTCATAAGTTTATTCAGGGACGGCGTGAGTGAACCAGGTAACAATTGCACAACCTATATTGTTCTTGTACATCGCCCCAGGTTCACTAACTCGTCCCTGAAAAAATCTGACACCAATGTGTCTGCCTCTCTTTTGGGACAAATTTGAATCACTAGCCACAATAAGAAATTGAAATGTAATTGTACAAAACAATATTCAGGGATATACATAGTCAGGTACAAAAACAAGCCTAAATATTGTAATTATAAATAAAAAACCAAACAATTGATCTTCAGGTACATATTAAAAATACTTATGATCAAAACCATTCATATACATATGCATCATACCAATCATTAAAAGATTAGAAACAATTCAAGGATCATATATGTAGTTCCATATGAAAATAAATCTAGGGTCTCATAATTTGTTTCAGAGATGGAGTTGGCGAACCAAAGTACCAATATCACAACCTATATTGTTTGTATGCATTGCTGCCTCAGGTTCACCAACCCATCCCTAAAACACGACACCATCATATGTGTCTCCCCTTGAACTCTTTTGGAGCAAATTTCAATCATCGGCCTTGGTGACAAACTAAAATGTAATTCTTATACACTATAAATGTATGGAATAGAGAATTCAAATATCATAGTTCTATGAATGTAAAATAAAGATTGCGGCCTCATAAGTTTATTCAGGGACGGCGTGAGTGAACCAGGTAAAATTTGCACAACCTATATTGTTCTTGTACATCGCCCCAGGTTCACTAACTCGTCCCTGAAAAAATCTGACACCAATGTGTCTGCCTCTCTTTTGGGACAAATTTGAATCACTGGCCACAATAAGAAATTGAAATGTAATTGTACAAAACAATATTTAGGGATATACATAGTCAGGTACACAAACAAGCCTAAATATTGTAATTATAAATAAAAAACCAAACAATTGATCTTCAGGTACATGTTAAAAATACTTATGATCAAAACCATTTATATACATATGCATCATACGAACCATTAAAAGATCAGAAACAAATCAAGGATCATATATGTAGTTCCGTATGAGAATAAATCAAGGGGGGCGGCAGCATGAGGCCCGGACACAGAGACGCCTAGCAGGGCAGGGGCATATCAGCAAGAGGCAGCGACAACCTAGTCGATGGGATACAAGCCAGTCCTAACATACTCCCGGAGGAATTTTCCTAGGCTGCGTGCCGTGCCAAGGTAATCGGCCTATGGCGTCTGCCTCCGCTTCTGCCAACGCCCTCCGTGTGCTGGATCATGCTGTCGAGGTCCACATTGATTGCTCTACCACAGAATGGGCAAAACAGTCTCCCCCTACGGTGGAAACGGATTAGCCCACACCGTAACCGCGTCAGCACGTGGCGGCTCTTGTTGTCCCTGGATACCTTGCTATCGTCCACTTCATCATCATCCTCCTGTTGATTTTTAAGAACATAACTTAGAACTCATATATATGATTGAATTGTATTACAACTCAAGAATTGACAACATGTGTATGTAAGACAATATATCCATGGATATCAAAGATAAAACATCTCAGCAATAGTTTGATCGGTTCATATATCATTTCATCTCAACACAATGATAAATAATTACATCAGAGTGTATGTAGAATAAAGATCATGGCCTCATAAGTTTATTCAGGGACGGCGTGAGTGAACCAGGTAACAATTGCACAACCTATATTGTTCTTGTACATCGCCCCAGGTTCACTAACTCGTCCCTGAAAAAATCTGACACCAATGTGTCTGCCTCTCTTTTGGGACAAATTTGAATCACTAGCCACAATAAGAAATTGAAATGTAATTGTACAAAACAATATTCAGGGATATACATAGTCAGGTACAAAAACAAGCCTAAATATTGTAATTATAAATAAAAAACCAAACAATTGATCTTCAGGTACATATTAAAAATACTTATGATCAAAACCATTCATATACATATGCATCATACCAATCATTAAAAGATTAGAAACAATTCAAGGATCATATATGTAGTTCCATATGAAAATAAATCTAGGGTCTCATAATTTGTTTCAGAGATGGAGTTGGCGAACCAAAGTACCAATATCACAACCTATATTGTTTGTATGCATTGCTGCCTCAGGTTCACCAACCCATCCCTAAAACACGACACCATCATATGTGTCTCCCCTTGAACTCTTTTGGAGCAAATTTCAATCATCGGCCTTGGTGACAAACTAAAATGTAATTCTTATACACTATAAATGTATGGAATAGAGAATTCAAATATCATAGTTCTATGAATGTAAAATAAAGATTGCGGCCTCATAAGTTTATTCAGGGACGGCGTGAGTGAACCAGGTAAAATTTGCACAACCTATATTGTTCTTGTACATCGCCCCAGGTTCACTAACTCGTCCCTGAAAAAATCTGACACCAATGTGTCTGCCTCTCTTTTGGGACAAATTTGAATCACTGGCCACAATAAGAAATTGAAATGTAATTGTACAAAACAATATTCAGGGATATACATAGTCAGGTACACAAACAAGCCTAAATATTGTAATTATAAATAAAAAACCAAACAATTGATCTTCAGGTACATGTTAAAAATACTTATGATCAAAACCATTTATATACATATGCATCATACGAACCATTAAAAGATCAGAAACAAATCAAGGATCATATATGTAGTTCCGTATGAGAATAAATCAAGGGCCTCATAATTTGTTTCAGAGATGGAGTTGGAGAATCAAAGTACCAACAACAAAACCTATATTGTTTGTGTGCATTGCTACCTCAGGTTCACCAATCCATCCCTAAAACACGACATCATCATACGTGTCTCCCCTTGAACTCTTTTGGTACAAATTTCAATTATCGGCCTCGGTGACAAACTAAAATATAATTCTTATACACTATGAATACATGGAATAGATAATTCAAATATCATACTTCTATGAATGTAGAATAAAGATTACGGCCTCATAAGTTTCTACAAAGATGGCGTAAGCAAACCAAGTAACAATTGCACACCTTATATTGATCTTGTACATGGTCCCAGGTTCACTCACTCATCCCTGAAAAAATCTGACACCAATGTGTCTACCTCTCTTTAGGGCAAATTTGAATCATTGGCCACAATAAGAAATTGAAATGTAATCGTACGAAACAATATTCAGAGATATACATATGTATCATACAACGCATTCATAGATCAGAAACAATACAAAGATTATATATAGATTCCATATGAGAAAAAAATTAGGGCCTCATTTTTTTCAGCGACGGAGTCGGAGAACCAAAATACCAACATCATAACCTATATTGTTTATGTGCATTACTGCCTAAGGTTCACTCACCATCCATAAGAAAATGACACCATTAGATGCCCTTGCACTATTTTGGGGCAAAATTGAATCATTGGGCTCAGTAAGGAATAGAAATGTAATGTTATAGGCCTGCTGTGTATCGAAATCAACACTCAACTAGCAAACTCAACTAGATGGCAGATGAGCAGATTGGGATTTTGTGACTAGATGACAGATGCATCAATCGACCGATCGAACCATATATATATACTACCCTACTTCAAGTGCAAAAGAATTTGTACATGATTGAGCAAATCCTATGTATGAACAGTGAAAATTGCGGCTGCGACTAGAGAAGCTAGCAATGTAGTACCTTTGACTCCTCATCAGGGACTTCCTCCTCGAACTCGCCATTCTCCGCGATTATGTCTAAGATTTCTTGTACGGCGATGGGGTCGTTGATGTAGTTCACCGGATTGCCTCCGCCTGCCGCCTGCCCCCCATCCAGATCTGCCGCTGGCACCACGACGTTGTCGGCCACCTGCTGCCCGGCGGCGATGGCTACTACCTGCTGCTTGGCAGCGACGGCTACTACCTGCTGCTTGGCGGTGACGGCTACCACCTGCTGCTCGGCGGCGACGGCTACTGGCTGGACGGATGAGCTCGCACCCTCGACGGCGCGGCGACGAGCGGCGTTCGTGCCCGGAGAAGACGCCTCCGCCTGCTTGGCAACGATAGAGCCATCTGCTGTTGCACCTTCAACTGGCTTCACCTCTGGCTCGTCTCCACGCGTACACTTCATGGCACACCAAGGGAAGGATGTAGTGCAAGCGAGGGAGCTTCGACACGCGCGGTAGGTGTAGATTGGGGTCTTGGGACTAGACAGACTGGGGGGAAATGACACGAGCTCATGGAAGAAGAAGGTCGAGGGGGGTTATAAACACCGAACCGTTCGTAGTCCTCGAGTGGACATGTGGTGGGCGGGGGGATACCACGATCTCCACCCTTTTTTTAAAACAGCCACGATTTCCACTTTAGAGCTGCATTGAAAACACGCTCATGACAGACCTTGATTCCACTGCATGCAAGTGACGCGGAACCAATTTCTAGCAACGTTAGATCTACTCGAGGGGGGCCCTTGACTCATGGAAGTTACTAGCGGTAGGGCCTAGTTGGAAGTGAGATTGAGAGTGCTGCGTACAAATGGGATATGTCTTATTAAAATCAAGTGGCAATAAATTGCAGCGTCCCGTCGACAACCGCGCACTCGATGACCCCGTTGCCCTGTGGTAGCATCCCATCGATGACGAGGAAGCCGGCGGCTCGGAGGACAGTGACAGCGAAAGTGAAATTGTTGACTAGTGGTTGAATTAATGTAGGATGTGAAATCGTACCTTTGTTTAGAAGAATTTGTGGTTGAATTAATGAAATGCCTCGATTTAGATCTCTGTCTCGATTAATTTGTGGAAGAATTTGTGATTTAGATTAATTTCTGCCTCGATTTAGATCTTTGTCCCGGATTGAGAACGTGACTGTGGACCAAAGACCTCTTTTCTACTAGTGTATTCTGACATTGGTGGTTTGTTTAAATATAATCTACGTGGATTGTGTCGTATGCAAATGGCACAACCACAATTTATAAAGTGGAATCACGTACATCCGGTTACCGAAGATCCGGGAGCTTCGCCAGATGCAGGGGATGTAGGAGCAGAGAAGCGGTGAGATTGACGGGCTCAAGATTAGGCTAGAAAGTGGTACCGATTTCCTCCTCATATGGACATTATCGGTGAGAACATTATTGTTTATGTTGCCATGTCGTTGTGCAGCATCTGAAATAAGTTGTTGCTTTGTGGAGTGTGACAACTTAAATAATTTATTTCTGTGCCACTTACATTCTGTCGTATTTGGAGACCTCCTGCCCCTCAGCAATTGTGGAATTGGTGCTGCGTGTTTTCAGATTACAGTTGCACAATCACAATTTCGGATTCAACTACTAACTCAGGGCATTTCCAAACCCTAAGTCATGGTACATTTTTACTCAGTGAACGTGGGTAGATTGTTTTGCTCAGCAACGTGCCATACACAGAGCTCCAGAATTTAACAGAATTACATATATAGGTTCAAGTTCAACACATTACTATGCATCTTCATTGCCAACAGTCTTCTTCCACAGCCTTGGTGTCAAGCCTTCACGTCCACTAGCTTCTTTATTTTCTGTCTTCTTTCTCTTCCTCGGTGCCAATTTTCTTAGCTTCACGTACTCTACATCGCCGGGACAATGGGCACCAGAATCGTGTCCAACATCATCTTTCCACTCGTTTTTAATTTCTTCAGGCAACAAAATGACTGACTCGGCAGTCATGTTTCTAACCTTGCGGCGCTTCCTGTCAAAGAAACAAGCTTGTTGCATAACTGCCTAATATCTATAGAGTAAATAAAACAAAAATTACAATTCAGTACAAACATGCGAACCCCAAGCGACCTTTGCTTATCAGGAGCTAATTGGGTTCGAGCAACCATCCTGTCCAAGAATAGAAGGGCGACTCCCAGTTGCAGCAGCTTCCACATTCAGTACATCACATTTCAGCTCAAACATGCAAGCCGAAGCATACCTTTTCATCAACCCAATTAGCTGACTGTCGCACGTTAGAGGAACCATGATGCCATGTTTATCCATAAAGCTGAACTTTGCAGTCTGCTTCGGCTATAATTCATCATGATTACGCATAGCAGCAACCATACCAGATATAGTGCAGATCTGCGTAGGCGCTTTTTCCATCGTGATACAATGGTGTCCATACCACTTGCCCTTAGAGTCATACCTGTAGAGGACTACCGTAACCAGGTAAGGTGGGTCCACGGAGATCCCACTTGACAGAAAACTGTGGACAAAATATGTTTGTCAGCGTTGGGCTAACAAACAGTTTAAGGTTCAGTAGCCAGCTAGCAGTTATAATTACTGCGAATAGCAAAGAGAAGGGTATCTCACCCGCTTGTAGCCAGAACTTCTTCTTCCTTGATAGTAGGATCTGCCATCCTCCGAGCTGCTCGGCTCGTCGGCGGCGGAGGTGGGCTAGAGCTTCGCAACGGCGGCTACGGCATGCGCCATTGGAGCTCGGGATCAGCGACTGGGCGCAGCAACTAGGCGTAACAACTTGGCGTCGGAAGTCAAATGTCCGAAGGGATCGTCCTGCCTGGAGGGTGGATTCCGACACCGCCGGTGCTAGGGGAAAGGTGGGAATGGATTTGTGAAATTGGTCAACGCATCCAATCCACTTAGCTTACTCGATTTGCCTTAGAGGTTGCCGCGTTGGCGCTCGCGTCACGGACAGATGACCGACATGAGGGTCCCGACCGTCTACTTCACGAGATAGTTTAACGGAATGTTTGAATTTGGCAGGGGTGAGATGAGTTTGTCTCGAAATGGCCCCTCTCAGTAGTTGGCTGCCCAACTTTTCGAAACGCGGCAATTTCAGGCAATTTAGGTACCGCCATGCGCTGGCCTGCGAACTTTGGTACCGCAGACGAACAGACCCCCCCAATAGGAGGTACCTACGTTGGCGCCCCCATAAGGCCAACCGCTGGACCCTGTATGGGAGGGAGTGGAGATGCTTTAATGCAGTGCTCTTTGTTGGTTGTTGTTGAATGACCATGAGAGATGTGCTCCACGATTGTGTTGGAAGGTACATGGGTGCACCTAGTTTACCTCTTCAAGGTTTTACGTCTCTAGAGATTGCTGAGGAGTTGGCGCTCCGTGGTGCTATGGTTGTCGTGTGTGACAATGGTTTTGACAAGGCGATCTTTGCCTTTCGAGTATTTGTCCTTATCCAACGCCTCAACTCTCGTGTTTTATCCCAACACGGCAAACTAAAACCCGCCTCAATTCTCTGACCTAGGATCGAATATCAAGGCTATGTATGCAGGTTTCTCCTCTTTAACTTTTCGACATGTTTATCGTTCTCTAGATGAAACGGCACACATCTTGGCTGGATCTTGTAACTTAGCATTTTTGGGTTTATCTCACATTCGAAGACTCTTTGTATACGGAAGGCATAGCCGTATGCTACACATGTTTTTCCTAAAAAAGGGTGTACATATGTTTATCTTATTTTGAGAACATGATGGTTTCTAATTATAAAAGAAACCATAGAGAAACTCTGTTTTTTTAAAAGAAAAGGGTGCACATATGTTGCATGTCATAATAATATTTTGTAAGTTGCAAATGGTACCTTCAATTTTCCACGATTCTATTTCATTGGATTGGAATGCAGCACACATATAAAAATCTTGCCACAAATTTTACATAAACAAAATCCTCGCTACATAAGACTACAGTGCTAATTCAAAAAAAAAAAGGCTACAGTGCTCGGACCGACCAGCCCAGACGGTGCGTTCCGGGCTTCCGGCTAAGCGCTCGGGCCGGCCTAAAACATTTCGAACTAAACCCTACTGCCGAATCTATATATTCACATCCGCTCCCCTAGTTCCAATAGAAATCTAGGGTTTCTCCGCAGCCGCCGCCGCCGCCTCAGCGTTCTCATCGCCGTGCCCCTCCGTTCTCCAGTATGGCTCAACAGATCAGTAAGAAACGGAAGGTACGAGTCGGAGCCTTCTCCCCCTTCGATCCCCAGTCTGATTCCCGTAACATGTAGATTTGACGCCCCGTTGCTCGCTCGCAGTTCGTCGCGGATGGCGTGTTCCTGGCTGAGCTGAACGAGATGCTGACCCGCGAGCTCGGAGAGGACGGCTTCGCCGGCATCGAGATCCGGGTCACCCCCATGCGCACCGAGATCATCATCCGTGCCACCCGCACACAGAACGTCCTCGGTACGTTCATTTCTGCACGCCCATTTCTGCCAGAGCAGCAAATATCCGATATCTTTTACTCCTTGTTTCGATGGATGCCGATCTGAGATTTTGTTGCTTCGGTTGTCGTGATCTATGACGTTCAGGCGAGAAGGGCCGCAGGATTCGGGAGCTGACGTCGGTTGTGCAGAAGCGCTTCAATTTTCCGGGCGGCGGCGTGGAGCTCTACGCCGAGAAGGTCATGAACCGCGGCCTCTGCGCCGTCGCTCAGGCCGAGTCCCTCCGCTACAAGCTCCTCGGTGTCCTCGCTGTCCGAAGGTTGTTATCGAATCCACACGCGCTGAAACTGATGTTATTATTGCATAGTAGCATACTTCCATGTCACCTTCACAACAGGCTTGGCTCTTTGCCCGCCAGGCCTGTGTTCGATGGTGACATAAATCAATCACTACCCTCTATTGCATTTTTAAGCAGTGGATTGCTATTGTGCCATTGCATACTGCCTTGGAGGGAATATGATTATATATTCCCTTATGAATCTTGTTTTTGTTATATTGTTTGAGCTGTTCTTAGCATTACTCCATGTCATCTATAAAGCAAAAAGGTTACTCCATGTCATCTATAAAGCAAAAAGGTTACTGTATGCCAACTTTGTGTCGGAAGATGACTAAATTACCTGTGCCGACCAGTCTTCATTTGCTGGAAGCTTTATCTAATAGGCTTTGAATGCGTTCTTAACTGGTTGGCCCCGTTATCTGTATTTGCTTATACACAAATACAGACAATGAATCTTGTTTTAGTTATATTGTTCGTGTGGTTGTTAGCTTTGCTCCATGTCATCTATAAAGCAAATAGGTTACTGCATGCCAACTTTGTGTCGGAAGATGACTAAATTACCTGCGTCAACCAGTCTTCATTTGCGGGAAGCTTTATCTAATAGGCTTCTAATGTGTTTTTAACTGGCTGGCCTCATTATCTGTATTTTCACACAAATTTCTTTTTTCGTATGTTAGGCTGGGCTTATGAAATTGTTCTTTGGTTGCTTTCTGGCTAAATAAGTCCATGTATTTTGCAGGGCATGCTATGGTGTACTCAGGTTTGTCATGGAAAGTGGTGCCAAGGGCTGTGAGGTACCCATCCTGTTAACTAAAGTTTGTCTATTGATTTGGGGCAATTTAGCTCATTTACTGATAGGTAAGTCTGGTTTAACAGGTTATTGTGAGTGGGAAGCTTAGGCCACAGCGTGCTAAATCCATGAAGTTCAAGGATGGGTATATGATTTCTTCTGGCCATCCTGTCAACCAGTATATCGATGGAGCTGTGAGGCATGTTCTTCTGAGACAGGTTTGGGGCTTACTACTTAACATGAAATTAGTTTCTAAGAATCAATGGTAAGGTTTATTCACATAACAGCTTGGTGATCTGTTTCTTACTTGCATCCAGGGTGTGCTGGGTATCAAGGTTAAGATTATGCTTGACTGGGATCCAAAGGGCAAACAGGGGCCAGCCACACCTTTACCTGACCTTGTTACCATCCATCCCCCAAAGGACGAGGATGATTTCTTGAGGCCTCTTGCAGCAGAAATAGCAGTTGCTTAAAAGTGAATGATCACCGTTGCTCAAGTAAAAAACTGCAGCTGTTTAGGAAGTTTAGTTGGTCTGATGCTTGGATTTCATGTTTCTTAGTTATGTTTGATAGGAAGTGTCTATTAACATTTTTTCTAGAGAAGACAGAAGATCTTGGCCTTTTAAAGTTGCAAACATCAGCAACTTAATATAAGCCTTTAAGATTTTGTCCTTACTATCTTTTTGCTAGAATACTTGGTTATCTACTGACATGTGCTGCTAAATCATGATAAGTATACTGAGTGCTACAGATATGTTTTTCTATTTGTTTATGTTCTGTTGCTCAATCATTTTTATCAGTAATTCATAGGTAGCTTGATGCCGACATCGTTATATTTGTTCATCAGCTTGCTTTTTTATGTGCGTCGTATGCTGAAAGTGTTTCCTGCTATATCAACATGGGGAAAGTGGGCAGTTGGGTTAAGCTTATATGCTTTCTCCAACAATCATTTTCCTCTCATCTAACAGACTAACATAAAACATGTGTACTTCTCCACTTGGTAGGATTTTAGTTAAAACTCCTTGCCCTATTTGAAGGATAAGTGTGTAATTTAGTTTACTTTTTTGGCCCTTGTGCTTTGCAGGATAAGTGTGTATCGGTTAATGCTTTATGCTATGCATTTCTAGCCGAAAGTGCTTTCTGCTATATTAAATTGAGGGAAGTGGGCAGTTGGATTAAGCCTGATAATCTGTTTTCTCCAACAATCATTTTCGTCTCATTTGGCTAAAGATGTATTTTCTTGCGATTTTTAATCTGGGTCTACATCCATCTGCTGACATGTGCTGATTCATGATAAGTATACTGAGTGCTACAGATATGCTTTTCTATTTGTTTATGTTCTGTTGCTCAATCATTTTTATCAGTAATTCATAGGGAGCTTGATGCCAACATCGTTATATTTGTTCATCATCCTGCAGGATTGTGTGTATCAGCTTGATGCTTTTTAATGTGCGTCATATGCTGAAAGTTTTTCCTGCTATATCAACATGGGGAAAGTGGGCAGTTGGGTTAAGCTTATATGCTTTCTCCAACAATCATTTTCCTCTCATCTAACAGACTAACATGAAACATTTGTGTACTTCTGCCCTTGGTAGGATTTTAGTTAAAACTCCTTTTGCCCTATTCGAAGGATAAATGTGTAATTTAGTGTACTTTTTTTTGGCCCTTGTGCTTTGCAGGATAAGTGTGTATCGGTTAATGCTTTATGCTATTCATTTCTTGCCGAAAGTGCTTTCTGCTATATTAATTTGAGGGAAGTGGGCAGTTGGATTAAGCCTGATAATCTGTTTTCTCCAAAAATCATTTTCGTCTAATTTCCGATCCAAATTAACTGACTCGGGTTTGTCTAGATTCGGATGTATCTAGACATGATTTAGTGCTAGATACATCCAAATTTAGACAAATCCAAGTCAATTCATTTGGATCGGAGGGAGTTTTTTTTTTAGTCTGGGTCTAGTCTACATCCATAAGCTCAGGACTCCTGATTTGTTGATGAATTTCTTCGAATATTTGATGTCTGGTAATTCTCTCCTTTCCAGAATTTTGCATCTTGTCCAATGCTGGATGCAGGACTATCATGATTGGCATTGCACTGATAATTGTGTGTACTTGCCTGGATTTGTTTCCTGCTAGACTAATTTGGGAGAAATGGGCAGTTGAGTAATCAAATTGTATTATGGTTTTGTCAACAATCATTTTTCTCATATGTCCACACCATGAGTTTAGCCTCTTGTTCTGCATTCTCTGTACTGTTTTAGATGTGTCTACTTGGGCAGCAGTTTTCTGTGGACCGTTTTTGTCTCGGTTTAAAGTTCATACTTTGCATTTTTTTTCTTAATCCAGTTGCTACTAAATCAGTGACCCTTATTGTGGAACGAGGGTGTATTTCTTATTATAATTTGAACATGAGATAACTTGAGGGCAATAATTGGATACTACCTTCATAACCCTCTTGGAATTAAGATGGTATAGAGCTGGCACAAGTTTATGTTATCTTCTGGATTGGACATTGCAACTCTTATGAAGTTTTATTTAATGTGAAGAACATTCAATTTCAGTGCTTGAACCTTGTACCTCTGTATTTGTGCTATCCGTGTTTGTTTGTAGACCCTTGTGATTTCCATATGTCACATATGATAATTTGTGTGAACTGCGACTGAATCTTTTCTTAGCTGTGGCCTGTTTTTAGACCATCCTGGTCTGCAAGTATCGAACACGTTTTTAGAGATTAGTTTTAGAAAAAGTTGCTGAAAACATCTTATAATTCTGCACTTAGGATGCAATCAGCTCCTCTTCCTCCCGCTCAAATTAATTGGCATAGCTCTTAATTTTTTATAGGGTACTTCAAACAAATCTAACTCTAGAATAATTTCATTGTCCTATCTGGGATAAACGGTGAAGTAGAAAAAACAGGATTTTGTGGAATTGCTATCTCCCTGTCTTCCAAAACCAGCTCTCCCATCATTGTGGCTGGTCTTCTTACTTGGGGCCTCTTTGAGATCATTGTTAGAGCATTTCTAACAGGTGACATGGAAGTGCTGTTTATGTATCCTTTGATGTAATTTTTTCTGAGAGAAACAGCCGGAGTACATCGTTTGTAAGTTTGCTAAGAATAAAGTTAGGGGGCTCATCAACCCAATTATATGAAGCTTATTAGGAAAACAAATTCTAGCTAATTAATGAGCAACTTTGCTGGCTTCTCTTTTGTTAGGAATAAACTACAACTGTTCTAGCCAGTTTATGCCCAAAGCGTCGTCTGGATGTGTATACCTAGTTATTGGAACAAATCCACATTAGATCTCCCTTTGTAAGGGTGCCTCCAAGAGGTATGTATACCTAGTTATTGGAATCAATAGACCATAAGTTTTTACTCACAATACTCTGAATTTTAACATGTTATCAGCACGCATAGCTTTGCTTGAGAGCACTGGCTGGAAAAAAAATGGAGATTTGAAAACGATGCGATTTCTATAGGAACTAAGAAGAACCGAAGAAAGAACAGGTAAGGCAATGATGTGTTTTCCAGATCAATTTTCCTGCTGCTCACATTGGCGACGCCGGAGACAAAGGATATTTTCATTGGTGCCCTCAACACGGCGTACCAGTCACCTCCCTTGCTCCTGGCTCCTCGGCGCAGCACCCTTTCCCTTAGCGGGGGGCAGCCATATTGGCTCTCTGTCCATGCCTGTGAAAGCAGCCAATGGAGTGGCGACCTCCCATGCGGACCTCCCATGCGGTTGTAGGCGCTCGACCTGGCTGGCGACGGCTAATCGAGCGGCAGCGCTTGCGAGTGCTACTCATCGCGCGCATGACGGTGGCAGCCCAGTCTGGGGCACCTGGTGCCGATGGAGCCCTTCATGCTGCTCTTTGTCACGCGGGAGTCCCCGCGTCCGCACCCAGGCTGGCTCCTACGGCCGTGCTGCTGGTTGTAGTGCAGGCGCAGGCCAATTCATGGCCACGACACCAGCAACCTGCGTGTTGTCTGTGCCTGGCCAGCCTCGCTGCTCCCCTTTGTTTCGATTTGGGGAACAAAAATTCTCCATTGGAACTCACCGGAGAAAGGAAGAAATGGATGACCTTATCCTTTCGGATTTTTTTCGGTTTAGTCCTTGTACTTTATGTTACATCGGATAAGGTTAGGTAGTTATCTGTTAGCTTCCAGGCTTATTACACTGTACTGGGAAGTCCTTTGCTCATTCAGATTTCACGCTTTTAGTTAGATACAGTACTGTAAAGTACTTGTCATGTTTTAGACAATTTTTTTCTATATAATAACATATAGTATCCAATTATATTGCATATAGATGCTTTAGACCATATTGTGTCTATAAATTATTATATGTTCAATGTGTTTGCACCTTGCAATCCTATAACATATATAAATGGTACACTAATATTAATTTTACAATTGAGATTCATTTTTCTTGCAAAATTAAATATAAATTCACCATCGACATATGCAAAATTAAAAGGGACTACCTCAAATTTATATATGGAATCACAAGGTAATGTGGCATCTAGTGCATAATGTGCAGGTTATCCACGATTTATTGTGAGGTCTATATTTTGTCAAAATTGACATTATGACTACCTTCACTGTGCTCTACCATAGTGAGATCAAAGGCATATACTCACATACGTTAGACTATGCTTCTTAGTGCTGAGAAATGTATTCCATGAAAATGGTGATTATCTACAAAGTGTTATGATAGATGATTTGAGGTCTACAAAACTCAAGTTTTCAGTAAATTTTATTACAACATAACCATGATGACTTTAATTTATATCAAGGTAAAAAATAGCGTGCTATGGTATTTAGCGCCAGCCTTCCCAGGATGCTATACACGCTATAGCATGTTATAGCACACGCTATTTAAAATAGCGTTTTCAAAACAATGATATATTTAGTCTAAACATAAATTATTTCAGCATCTAAAATTTGTCCAGGCTTGCATAATAAAGTCTAGAAAAAATAATGATATATTTAGTGTAAACATAAATTATTTCAACATCTAAAATTTGTCTAGAAACAATTACATGCATAACAAAGTCAACATTAAGACCAATCCATGACATAAAAACGGAGTTGCACTGTCACAGTCTCAGATATGAGGCACATACCCATAAACATATCGAGAATAAAGAAATATATAGTTTTAAGGCAGCCTAACAACATCATAGCATGAAGTATTATTCAGAATCAGATGGAGAATGCATGTGGAAGCAACCGTCACCACCACTCGTGAACTGGACAAGCACCGCCTCCACTCACGCACCGATTTGGTGACTACATGAACGATCTGGTGTGTGTGTCTGGGGGGGTGTGTGTGTTAAGATTAGGTTTCCTAAGATTAGGTTTCCCAATGACTCGGGAATGGTTTTGGCCTTTTGGACTGGCGAGCTATAGAGTGTTTTTGGCTTTTTTGCTGCGCTAAAAAATATAACGAGGCTACAATGTTTTGATAAATAGCGTGATTTAGTGTGCTATTTTGAAATTAGCGGCGTAGGTGTAAAATAGCTTAAACGTAGCAGCGGCACTCCAAATTTGCCATAACGTGCTATAACATGCGCTATAGCGTGTTATTTGTTTCCTTGATTTATATACAAGTAAATTAATCAAATCTTGGTTCTGATTCATGTCGGACAAAATGACTGCCAAAGAATTTGAAGAGCTTGTGCTCGACATGCATAACTACCCTATATGGGATATGGATGTTAAGATAAGTCTTTCATCCTGTGGCATTGCAGGTGCACTCGTACCACCCGAGGATCCTCCTCTGACCGGAGTTGCACAATTAACCGAGCAACATAAATATGGTGCATTATACATCATAAGGCACCATATTCATCCAGATTTAAAATCTAAATACTTGATGATGGAGGAATCTCCAAGCAATATGTGGCAATCACGTAAGACTAGATATGAACAATAGAAGACTGTTATACTTCCTGAAGCTAGTCATGAATGGATTCACTTAAGACTTCAGGATTTTAAATCCGTTGGAGCTTATAATCATGAAGTTCATAAGATTTTTCAAAGTTGCGTCTTTGCAAAAAGGAACCTTCAGAAGTGGAGAAGATAGAAAAGACTATCAACGATGCTCCTTGCTGATAGGATCCTAGAACAACAATATCGTGCCAGAAATTACCAAGTTTATTCTGAACTTATACATGTACTTCTCCAGGATGAGAAACATGATGGACTTCTTTTGAAGAATAGTAATCAACGCTCGGTTGTGGCTGCCCCTCTGCCTGAGGTACATGCAAATTTTCAAAAAACCAATAAGTTCAATGGTTCATACAAAGGTAAAACCAAGAACTTTAAGGGTAAACGCAATCGCAACAACACCAATAAGAACAAGGCACATTATTCAGAAAAGGGGAAGGGCATAACAAAGAATAAGTTTGACAAAACTAATCTTTGTGAGAAATGTGGTTGCTACAAGCACACCACCAAAAAATGTTGCACTCCAAGACATCTAGTAAACCTCTACCTACAATCCATGGGACGTAACAGACCTAACCAAGGAGCAAGATATGAAGCACACTCCAACCTTCAACCCGAGAACAACATGGAAACTTGATGTTCGAAAGATGTTCAAGGAGAACCAAGCAAGGCCAAGTAATTCCATCTACCATAGGACTCTATGGACAAGGAGAACATGATGATCGAATACGCCTCGAACGACGTATTCGGGGACTTTGACTAGTCGATCAACTCTATTAGATAATATATTTATGTACATCCATCAGATTGTTGTAATAAAAACATATTATTATTGTTATTGTTGTCTTCACCCTATATTGTAAAGCACAATATATATTGTATCAACATTTGATATCAATGAAGTTGTAAATATTCTATATATCCAATAAAAGTATTTTCATCACTGAAAATTCTACATTTTAATATATAGATTCTACGGGAGTCAATCCAAATGGAGGAGGAAATATGCCTTGTGGACAGTGGTACCACAAACTCTATATTTAGGAAAATAAAGTATTTCCAAACTCTTAAAAAGTTAAATGGAGATATTTTAACAATCACCGGACGCGATGCGGTAATTGTTGGCACATGACGTGCCATATTTACCCTCCCTATGGTACACAAGTTAGAATTGATGATGCTTTATTGTATTACCATTCAACTCGTACCCTCATAGGATATAGAGATATCCACAAAAATGGCTTTCATATTAAAATCCATGAAGACAACAAAGAGGAATATCTCCTTTTTATCGACAACGGATATGGCAAACAAATATTTGAAAAAATCCTTATTTATCATCAGGATTGTACTACACATACATAAAACCCGTAGCACACGTGCGTATAAGGTAATTTTTCATAATGTCAATGCATTCCAAACTTGGCATGATCGCCTTGGCGATGAGGAAAATTATCTGCAATTCAAATGGTCATGACTTAAATGAAGCTAAATTCCCACATTTAAGAATTTCATGTGCACTGCACATGCAACCGGAAAACTCATTTTAAGACCTTCTCGTCTTAAAATTCAAGCGGAATCACTCTAGTTCCTTGAACGAACTCAAGGCGATATTTATGGTCCCATCCAACCATTGTCTAGACCTTTTAGGTATTTCATGGTTCTAATAGACGCATCTACACGATGTTCCCACGTGTGCCTACTATCCACACGAAACTATGCATTTGCCAAAATAATGGGACAAGTTATTAAATTACAAGCTCATTATCCCGAGAATCAAATTAAAACAATTCGAATAGACAACACTGCACGTGCCTTCAATGATTATCGCATGACCTTAGGAATTGAAGTCCCGCCCTCGGTCCCATATGTCCACACTCAAAATGGCTTGGCTGAATCTCTAATAAAGAGAATTAAGTTCATAGCAACGCCCTTACTAATGAATTGCAACTTACCAACTTTCTATCAGGGTCACACAGTTTTACACGTTGTTGACTTAATACAATTGCGACAGCTGTATATCATAGCACTTTCCCTCTGTAATTAGTACGTGGAAATCTACTAAACATTTCCCATTTGCGTAAATTTGGATGCGCCACATATGTGCCGATCTCACCATCGTAGCGTACATCCATGGGCCCACATAGGAAACTGGGGATCTATGTGGGGTATAAATCACCGTCGATAATCAAGTACCTTGAACCCCTCATAGGGGATCTATTCACAACCTTTCACACTGATTGCATCTTCAATGAGGACCATTTCCTGACATTAGGGGGAGATATTAAGTATCAAAAAGAATGCCTGAAAATCAATTGGAATGCCCAAGGCATTTCCTCCTCAGATCCACGTACTCAAGAAACTGAAGTTCAAGTTTAGAAAATAATTAATTTGTAGCACATTGTAAATAACCTGCCAGATTCATTTACTGACTATAGAGGTGTTACTAAATCCTACAATCCTGCAATAAATGTGACTGAACGAGCAGAGGTACCAACAAAAACCACTCAACCCCCTGTTCAAAGGACGAGGGGGAGAAGTACGGCCACATAACAGGGTTCAGCTCCTCGCAAGCAACAAAGGAAACCAAGGAAGAAACCCTCTGAACCAGTAAATCAAAGTCAACCTAGCGTTGATAATCATCAAATGGGTAATATACACCCAATGAAAGGACAACCTTCACAACCCAGATCAGTTGTGCACACAATGACCAGGACATCGAATCACCTAGACTCAACTGTATTGGGAAATCACGACGAGTCAACAAGGGTAAATGAAATTTCCACAAACTATATAGACTCTAGAGAATCTTACTACAATTGTCGACATATATTTCTCAACTACCTTTGCAAACAACCTTCTAAATGATCATGATCCAAATACCATGGCAGAGTGTGAGAAATTCTCAGACTGGCGTAAATGGACAGATGCAATCCAAGTAGAATTAGCCTCGCTCAACAAACTAAGGTATTCACTAAAGCAATACCTACACCTCCTATAGTTTTCCCTGTGGGATTCAAATGGGTTTTCGTCTACAAGAGGAACAAGAATAATGAGGTGGTGAGATATAAAGCAAGGCTTGTAGCCCAAGGTTTCACGCATCGGCCAGGCATTGATTTCAGTGGAACATATTCTCTAGTAATGAGTGGCGTTACTTTCCAATACCTTATATCTATGGTAGTACAAAATCGTCTAACTATGTAGTTGATGGACGTAGTGACCGCTTACCTTTAGAGCTCACTTGATTCAGACATATACATGAAGGTTCCTGATGGAATCACAATTCTGAATCCAAACGCAAAACGCAACGCATATTGTATAAAATTAAATAAGTCTCTTTATGGCTTAAAATAGTCGGGACGCATGTGGTACAACCGACTTAGTGAGTTCCCTTTGAAAAAGGGATACTCCAACAATGATGATTGTCCATGTGTTTTCATCAAAAGGTCCGAAACTGGATTTTGCATTATTTTTGGTGTATGTAGATGATCTTAACATCATTGGCAACACACGAGATATTGATGAAGCACGCGATCATCTAAAGACGAAATTTGAGATGAAGCATTTGGGTGAAACCAAATTTTGATTGGGATTACAACTCGAGCACCTTCCCTCAGGTGGTTCATCAAACTGCCTTTATCCAGAAAATATTGGAGAAATTCAATATGGACAAATCCTATCCATCCAAAACTCCCATGGTTGTTCGATCTCTAGACGTAGAGAAAGATCAATTTAGGTCAAGGGATAATGGAGAAGAGATACTTGGATCTGAAGTTCCATATCTCAGTGCCGTTGGAGCGCTCATGTATCTTGCAAATTGCACCAGGCCTGATATTGCATTTGAAGTGAATTTACTAGCTAGACATAGCGCAACTCCCACTAAACCCCATTGGGCGGGAGTCAAGAATATATTTCGATATCTCCAAGGTACAAAGGATCTTGGCCTATTCTATCAGTTTCAGAGAAATCTGGACATTGATATTATTGGGTATACTGATGGTGACTACTTATCTGACCCCCACAATGCCATATCACAAATCGGTTTTGTGTTCCTACACGGTGGGACAACCATGTTGGAGATATGCCCAAGAGGCAATAATAAAAGTGGTTATTATTATATCTTTGTGTTTATGATGAATGTTTACATCCCATGCTATAATTGTATTAGTAGGAAACACTAATACATGTGTGTTTTGTAAACATAAGAGAGTCCCTAGTAAGCCTCTTGTTGAACTAGCTTGTTGATTAAATGATGATTATGGTTTCCTGATCATGGACATTAGGATGTGATTAATAACAAGGTCATATCATTAGGAGAATGATGTGATGGACACACACACCCATAGTAAGCGTAGCATAAGATCAAGTCATTAAGTTCGTATTGCTGTAAGCTTTCAAACACATAGTAACCTATTCCTTCGACCATGAGGTTGTGTTAATCACCATCACTGGATGAATACTTTGATGACATCAAACGCCGCTTCGTAACTGGGTGGTTATAAAAGTGTCATTGGGTATTCTGAAAGTATGAGTTGAAGCTCATGAACCAAGATTGGGATTTGTCCATCCATATGACGGATAGATATGCTCTGGGCCCTCTCGGTGGAATGTCATCTAGTTAGCTTGCAAGCATGTGACTAGGTCACAAGGGATGACATATCACGGAACGAGTAAAGAGTACTTATCAGTAACGAGGTAGAACTAGGTATGGAGATACCGACGATCAAACCTTGGATAAGTATAGTATCGCGAGACAAAGGGAATTGGTTTCGTATGTAAGTGGTTCAATCGATCGCTAAGTCATCGTTGAGTATGTGGGAGCCATTATGGATCTCCAGATCCCGCTGATGGTTATTTATAGGAGATGTGTCTCTATCATGTCTACATATTCACGAACCGTAGGGTGACACACTTAAGGTTCGAAGTTGTTTTAAGTAGATATGGAATGTGCGTTGGAAACCGAATGTTGTTCGGAGTCTCGGAATGGATCCGAGACATCACGAGGAGATCCGGAATGGTCCGGAGAATAAGATTCATATATAGGAGATCATTTTATGAGATAGGAAATGTTCCGGAGTGTTTGTATGAGGATTCTAGAAGGTTTCGGAATGTTCCGGAAGGTTCTAGAAGATATCTTGGAGTTTGCTTGAAAATCAAGATAGGGATCAAGGAGTCCTGTTGGGTCAAGATAAGGAGTCGTGGGGGAGGAGGATTCCTCCCCACCTCCCCAACCCGCCGGCCCCATAGGAGGGGAGTCCTACAAGGACTCCCCTTCCCTGGCGCGCCCTCCCCTCTTTAAATAGAGGGGCAGGGGCGCCCCCTCCTCTAACGCTCTCATAACGTCCAATCTCTGCCGCCTCTCTCTTCCACCATATTCTGCACAGGCATAGGCGAAGCCCTGCAGAATTCTCTACTCCACCACCACCACCACGCCGTCGTGCTGCTGGGATTCCGTGGAGAAGATCTACTACCTCCGCTGCTCGCTGGAACGGGGAGAGGAAGGTCTGCTTCGACTCCGCACGTGTGACCGACTGCGGAAGCGCTGCCGAATCGTGGCGCCAGAAGGATCGTCAACTTGACCAAGGGCGAAAGCGCTGCTGGAACGCGACGCCGGAAGGATCGTCTACTTGACCGAAGGCGGAAGCGCTGCTGGAACGCGACGCCGGAAGGATCGTCCACACGATCTTGAGATCGACAAGTGATCGACTACATCAACCACGAGATCTAATCTCGTTAACGCTTTCGGATCTACGAGGGTTAGTTCCCATCTATCTCGTTGCTCATGTCTAATAGATTAGATCTTGGCTTTTATCTAGATTAGATCTAGGTTTTGTTCGTTCTTGCGGTAGAATTTTTTTGTTTTCCATGCTACGAACCCATCAGTGGTATCAGAGCCGTATCTATGCGTAGATCTGTTGCACGAGTAGAACACAATGTTGTTGTGGGCGTTGATGCTTTTGTTGATGGTGTCTTAGCGTGTACTTTGCATCTTGCGGCATGGTGGGATGAAGCGGCTCGGGCTAACATTACATGTCATCGCACATGAGACTTGCTCCACGCTTGACGTGCAACTTGCTTTGCACAAGTGGCTTTGCGGGTGTCTGTCTCTCCCACCATAGTTAAGATTCAATTTACAATGAGCATCTTGACAACACTTGTATCAACGTTGTGGTCCTTGTTCGTAGGTAAGATCGGTCTTATGCGAAAGCCCCAAACCACGTAAAACTTGCAAAGAAAATTAGAGGCGTCTAACTTGTTTTTGGAGGGGTTTTGTGATGTGATATGGCCAACATGTGATTGTGATTGTATTTGATGTATGCAATGATCCTTGTTGTAATATGGCAACCGGCAGGAGCCTAATGGTTGTCTTTAATTCTGTTAAGACCTGCGTGTCTATTCATCTTGTAATAGCTTTATTCCAAGTAGTTGTAATAGTTGCTGGTGATGATGGACAACTATGAAGCGGCGCCACTGACCTTGACGCAATGCTGGTGATGATGGAGATCATGTTCGTGCTTTGGAGATGGAGATCAAAGGCGCAAGAAGAAAAGGCCATATCATATCACACTAATTATGAATTGCCTGTGATGTTAATCCTTTATGCATCTTGTATTGCTTAGATCGCGACGGTAGCATTATAAGATGATCCCTCTCACTAAATATCAAGTAATAAAGTGTTCACCCTTAGTTGGCACCGTTGCTAAGACTCGTCGTTTCGAAGCATCTCGTGATGATCGGATGTGATAGATTCTACGTGTGCATACAACGGGTGCAAGCCAGATTTGCACATGCGGAAACTAAGGTTATCTTGACGAGCCTAGCATGTACAGACATGGTCTCGGAACACGGAATACCGAAAGGTAGAGCATGAGTCATATAATTGATATGATGAACATGAAGATTGTTCGCCAATGAAACTACATCTTCTCTCGTGAAGATCGGACTTGGTGTAGTGGACTTGGTTCGTGTAATCACTAAGACAATGTGAGGGATGTTGTTTTCAGTGGGAGTTCACCTAGTTAGTTTAATAATTAAATTTGAACTAAATTTGTCATAAACTTAGTCTAAACTACTTGCAAATTGTTGTAGATTATGGCGACCCCGTCCATCAATTTCAATGCGTTCCTAGAGAAAGAAAAACTTAAGAACAATGGAAGCAATTTCACGGACTGGTTCCGTGGACTGAAGATCGTCCTCAGGGCTGGTCAGTTGACCTATGTGCTCGATGCACCGCTAGGTGACCCACCTGCAGATAATGCCACCGATGACGAAAAGAATGTTTTCGCCACTCAGAAGAATCATTACTCCACAGTTCAGTGTGCCATCCTGTACGGTTTAGAAGCGGAGCTCCAACAGCGTTTTGAGCACCACGACCAGTTCGAGATCATTCAGGAGCTCAGGCTAATTTTTGAGACTCGCGCGGCCATGGAGAGCTATGAGGCCTCCGAGAAATTCTTTAACTGTAAGATGGAAGAAGGAAGCTCCGTTAGCGAGCACGTGCTCACCATGTCTGGGTACGCTAAGAAGCTCCAAGAGTTGGGAATATCGATTCCTAATGAATTGGGGATTCACCGTCTCCTTCAATCACTGCCACCAAGTTACAAGAACTTTGTGATGAACTACAACATGCACTGCATGAACAAGACGTTGCCTGAACTGTCGTCCATGCTGAAAACTGCTGAAGTGGAGATCAAGAAGGAGCAACAAGTGTTGATGGTCAATAAGACCACCAATTTCAAGAAACGGGGCAAGCCTAAGAACAAGGGCAACTTCAAGAAGGACGGCAAGAAAGCTGCCGCACCTGCTAAGAAGCCCAAGGCTGGTCCTAAACCTGAAACTGAGTGCTTCTACTACAAGGGAGCTGGTCACTGGAAGCGTAACTGCCCCAAGTACCTGGCGGATCTGAAGAACGGCAACATCAAGAAGAAAGGTATATTTGATATATATGTTATAGATGTGTATCTTACTAGTAATCGTAGTAGTGCCTGGGTATTTGATACTGGTTCGGTTGTTCATATATGTAACTCGAAATAGGAGCTGCGGAATAAACGAAGACTGGCAAGAGATGAGGTGACGATGCGCGTTGGAAATGGCTCCAAGGTTGATGTGATCGCCGTCGGCACGCTCCCTCTACATCTACCTTCGGGATTAGTTTTAAATTTAAATAATTGTTATTTGGTGCCTGCGTTAAGCATGAACATTATATCTGGATCTTGTTTATTGCGAGACGGTTACTCTTTTAAGTCTGAGAATAAAGGTTGTTCGATTTATATGAGTAATATCTTTTATGGTAATGCACCTGAGATGAATGGTTTATTCTTACTGAATCTCGATATTAGTGATACACATGTTCACAACATAGATGCTAAACGAATTAAATTGAATGATAATTCTACATACATGTGGCACTGTCGTCTTGGTCACATTGGAGTGATGCGTATGAAGAAACTCCATTCAGATGGACTTCTTGAATCACTTGATTTTGAATCACTTGAAAGATGCGAAGCATGTCTAATGGGAAAAATGACTAAGACTCCATTCTCTAGTACAATGGAGCGAGCTACAGACTTATTGGAAATAATACATACCGATGTGTGCGGTCCAATGAGTGTAGCATCGCGTGGTGGATATCGTTATGTTCTCACTTTCACGGATGACTTGAGTAGATATGGGTATGTCTACTTCATGAAACATAAGTCCGAAACTTTCGAGAAGTTTAAGGAATTTCAAAGTGAAGTGGAGAATCATCGTAACAAGAAGATTAAGTTTCTGCGTTCTGATCGGGGGGTGAATATCTAAGTTACGAGTTTGGCATGCATTTAAAGAAATGTGGAATACTTTCACAGTTGACACCGCCGGGAACACCACAGCGTAATGGTGTGTCCGAACGTCGTAATCGAACTCTCTTAGATATGGTTCGGTCTATGATGTCTCTTACAGATTTACCGTTATCATTTTGGGGCTATGCATTAGAGACAGCCGCATTCACTTTAAATAGGGCACCATCTAAATCCGTTGAAACGACACCGTACGAATTGTGGTTTGGTAAGAAACCTAAGTTGTCGTTCCTTAAAGTTTGGGGTTGCGAAGCATACGTAAAGAAGTTACAACCTGATAAGCTAGAACCCAAAGCGGAGAAATGCGTCTTCATAGGATACCCTAAAGAAACAATTGGGTATACCTTCTATCATAGATCCGAAGGCAAAGTTTTTATTGCAAAGAATGGATCCTTTCTTGAGAAGGAGTTTCTCTCGAAAGAAGTGACTGGAAGGAAAGTAGAACTCGATGAGGTTATTGAACCTTCTCTGGGATTTGAGAGTAGCGCAGCACCGGAAGATGTTTTGGTGCCGCCTGCACCAATAGAAGAGGAAGCTAATGATAATGATCATGAAACTTCGAACGAAGTTACTACTGAACCTCGCAGGTCAACGAGGGTTCGTACCACTCCTGATTGGTATGACTCTGCCTTGAACGTCATGTTGGTGGACAACGCTGATGACCCTGCGACGTATGAAGAAGCTATGGTGAGCCCAGATTCCGACAAATGGCTAGAAGCCATGAAATCCGAAATGGGATCCATGTACGAAAACCAAGTGTGGACTTTGGTGGACTTACCGGATGGCCGTAAGGCTGTCGAGAACAAATGGATTTTCAAGAGAAAAACAGATGCTGATGGTAATGTTACCGTCTATAAAGCTCGACTTGTCGCGAAAGGGTTCCGACAAATTCAAGGAGTTGACTATGATGAGACATTCTCACCAGTAGCGAAGCTAAAATCTGTGAGGATTTTGTTAGCAATTGCTGCACATTTCGATTATGAGATTTGGCAGATGGATGTCAAAACGGCGTTCCTTAATGGTGATATTGAGGAAGAGTTGTATATGGTACAACCCAAGGGTTTTGTCGATCCTAAATATGCTAACAAGGTATGCAAACTTCAGCGCTCCATTTATGGACTGAAGCAAGCATCCCGTAGTTGGAATCAACGTTTTGATAAGGTAATCAAAAACTTTGGATTTATACAAACTTATGGAGAAGCTTGTATTTACAAGAAAGTGAGTGGGAGCTCTGTAGCATTCCTAGTACTGTATGTAGATGACATATTGTTGATTGGGAATGATATAGAACTTCTTAATAGCGTCAAAACCTATTTGAATAATAGTTTTTCAATGAAGGATCTTGGCGAAGCGGCATACATTCTAGGCATCAAGATTTATAGATCAAGACACCTAATAGGGCTTTCACAAAGTACATACTTGGACAAAGTTCTAAAGAAGTTTAGAATGGAAGATAGCAAGAAAGGGTTCGTGCCCATGTTGTCAGGTAAGACCTTGAGTAAAACTCAAAGTCCAGCTACGGCAGAAGATAGAGAGAAAATGAATAAAATTCCCTATGCCTCGGCCATAGGTTCTATCATGTATGCCATGCTGTGTACAAGACCGGATATAGCACATGCTGTTAGTTTGACTAGCAGATATCAAAGTGATCCTGGAGAGGAACACTGGACAGCGGTCAAGAATATCCTAAAGTACCTAAATAGGACTAAGGATATGGTTCTTTCTTATGGAGGTGATGAACATCTTGTTGTAAACGGTTACACCGATGCTAGTTGGAACGCCGATCCGGATGACCCAAAGTCACAGTCGGGTTACGTATTTATTTTGAATGGTGCTGCAGTGAGCTGGAGGAGTGCGAAGCAAAGTGTTGTGGCGAAATCTTCAACTGAATCGGAATACATAGCTGCTTCGGAGGCTGCACAAGAAGCCGTTTGGATGAAGGAATTCATTACTGAACTCGGCGTGGTTCCCAGTGCGTTGGACCCGATGGCCATCTACTGTGACAACACAGGTGCCATAGCTAATGCGCAGGAGCCAAGGTCACATAGCAAGCTGAAGCACATCAAGCTACGTTTCCACGCTATTCGCGAGTATGTCCGAGATGGTGACATAAAGATTTGCAAAGTACACACTGATCTGAATGTGGCAGATCCGTTGACTAAACCTCTCCCTAGGGCAAAGCATGACCAACACCAGAACGCCATGGGTGTTCGGTATATTACCATGTAATCTAGATTATTGACTCTAGTGCAAGTGGGAGACTGTTGGAGATATGCCCAAGAGGCAATAATAAAAGTGGTTATTATTATATCTTTGTGTTTATGATGAATGTTTACATCCCATGCTATAATTGTATTATTAGGAAACACTAATACATGTGTGTTTTGTAAACATAAGAGAGTCCCTAGTAAGCCTCTTGTTGAACTAGCTTGTTGATTAAATGATGATTATGGTTTCCTGATCATGGACATTAGGATGTGATTAATAACAAGGTCATATCATTAGGAGAATGATGTGATGGACACACACACCCATAGTAAGCGTAGCATAAGATCAAGTCATTAAGTTCGTATTGCTGTAAGCTTTCAAACACATAGTAACCTATTCCTTCGACCATGAGGTTGTGTTAATCACCATCACTGGATGAATACTTTGATGACATCAAACGCCGCTTCGTAACTGGGTGGTTATAAAAGTGTCATTGGGTATTCTGAAAGTATGAATTGAAGCTCATGAACCAAGATTGGGATTTGTCCATCCATATGACGGATAGATATGCTCTGGGCCCTCTCGGTGGAATGTCATCTAGTTAGCTTGCAAGCATGTGACTAGGTCACAAGGGATGACATATCACGGAACGAGTAAAGAGTACTTATCAGTAACGAGGTAGAACTAGGTATGGAGATACCGACGATCAAACCTTGGATAAGTATAGTATCGCGAGACAAAGGGAATTGGTTTCGTATGTAAGTGGTTCAATCGATCGCTAAGTCATCGTTGAGTATGTGGGAGCCATTATGGATCTCCAGATCCCGCTGATGGTTATTTATAGGAGATGTGTCTCTATCATGTCTACATATTCACGAACCGTAGGGTGACACACTTAAGGTTCGAAGTTGTTTTAAGTAGATATGGAATGTGCGTTGGAAACCGAATGTTGTTCGGAGTCTCGGAATGGATCCGGGACATCACGAGGAGATCCGGAATGGTCCGGAGAATAAGATTCATATATAGGAGATCATTTTATGAGATAGGAAATGTTCCGGAGTGTTTGTATGAGGATTCTAGAAGGTTTCGGAATGTTCCGGAAGGTTCTAGAAGATATCTTGGAGTTTGCTTGAAAATCAAGATAGGGATCAAGGAGTCCTATTGGGTCAAGATAAGGAGTCGTGGGGGAGGAGGATTCCTCCCCACCTCCCCAACCCGCCGGCCCCATAGGAGGGGAGTCCTACAAGGACTCCCCTTCCCTGGCGCGCCCTCCCCTCTTTAAATAGAGGGGCAGGGGCGCCCCCTCCTCTAACGCTCTCATAACGTCCAATCTCTGCCGCCTCTCTCTTCCACCATATTCTGCACAGGCATAGGCGAAGCCCTGCAGAATTCTCTACTCCACCACCACCACCACGCCGTCGTGCTGCTGGGATTCCGTGGGGAAGATCTACTACCTCCGCTGCTCGCTGGAATGGGGAGAGGAAGGTCTGCTTCGACTCCGCACGTGTGACCGACTGCGGAAGCGCTGCCGAATCGTGGCGCCGGAAGGATCGTCAACTTGACCAAGGGCGGAAGCGCTGCTGGAACGCGACGCCGGAAGGATCGTCTACTTGACCGAAGGCGGAAGCGCTGCTGGAACGCGACGCCGGAAGGATCGTCCACACGATCTTGAGATCGGCAAGTGATCGACTACATCAACCACGAGATCTAATCTCGTTAACGCTTTCGGATCTACGAGGGTTAGTTCCCATCTATCTCGTTGCTCATGTCTAATAGATTAGATCTTGGCTTTTATCTAGATTAGATCTAGGTTTTGTTCGTTCTTTCGGTAGAATTTTTTTGTTTTCCATGCTACGAACCCATCAAACCATACCATGGAAGTATTTTAAATAGACTCTAGTGGCTACATCCACCAATCATTCTAAAATAATCGCATTATATGAGGCATCACGTGAATGTGGATAAGCCACATGTAACAATCATGTGGAAAAGGTTCTATCGAATATCCAACCATTATCTACGAACATAATGCTGCTTCTGTTGCTCAAATACAAACGGGTTACATAAAGAGCAATATCACTAAGCATATTGCACCTAAGTTGTTTTATCCTCATGAGTTACAAAAGAGTGGGTAAATAAACATTTTTCAAGTCAAATCATGCGATAATCTCGCTGATCTATTCACAATGTCTTTACCAGCTTCAACATTTGAAAAATATGTTCATGGAATTGGTATGCGACGACTTCGAGATTTGCAAGGATCAGGGGAGTATCCCTTTGCCTTATAACCCATTCAAATATTATATTATACTCCTTTTCCCTTTATGAGTTTACCCTCATGGTTCTCATCAAGGTTTTTAATGAGGTAATATCAACATAATTATATGTCATACCTCATATTTTCCCCACCAGGATTTTTAACGACGCATACAAGACATATTAATTGTTCTCTAAACTTACCGGTGAGTATTATCCTTTCAAGGTTTTCTCATATAAGTAATCAAAGAGACAATGATTATTATATGGTGTATCAGTTTCTCCTTACTTTTCCCACTGGGTTTTAAATGAATTTTAACAACATATCAAACACTATCTCGTCATATTTTCCCACAGGGTTTTGGAGATGTTACTATACCATTGTGATCAAGATCTAAGTGTTCTCAAAACTATAAAAGAAATACAAGACATACAAGAAGCTGCTTTGTAAAAGGGGGAGTGTTAGGAATAAACTACAACTGCTCTAGGCAGTTTCTATATGCCCAAAGCGTCGTACGGACATGTATGTCCATACAGATGTGTCTCTTCTATATAGATGCCTTTTTATTAGGAACAAATCCACATTAGATCAACATGCATGTCCAACAGTTGCTTCCCTAGTTACCTTCATACGCAACAGTCGTGTCCCTTTGTAAGGGTGCCTCCAAGAGGCACCAACCCCTGTATATATACACAGTTCTAGGAATCAATAGACCACAAGTTTTTACTCTCAATACTAGTTTTCACTCTCAATACTCTTAGTTCTAACATCTTTGACAGTGCTTGAAGAAGACTATCAAACAATATCGTTCAGATCGACACAATTAGCAAAGTTGGCTGAGGATTCGTACCACCAAGCTTATTCCCTTGCACATGATATTCGGACCTGACACTATACATTCCATTCTTATTAGATCTCCAAGAAATGAAATCATCAGAACCTTGATTATTCAGTCGGATTTAAAAAATGTGATTTATATCAACATCAAAGAAAATATTATTAAGAAGCTCAATATACCATCCACCCGTCAGTATATCAATGAGTTACGAAATCTTAATATAAACCACAACTCAATCTGTGTATCAGGGCTTGAAGGGATCCGTAGATCCATATATATATATTAATGCTTTCTCCATTGCCTACTCTCCATATATAACTCAGCAATAATGCTTTGCCATGTAAACGAAGAACCAGCCTTTGGTCCCGCTTTCAAAATATCTCCATGGGGGTAGCATTTAGCCCGGTCATACTTGTTTGGCGAGCATGGCAAGATTAGAAGAGTGAGAATCCTAGAACCCCATACCTCCATCTTTCTTTGGATAACACAATTTTCACCATGCTAACCAGTGCATCTTATTAGTCTCCTCACTAGAATTGTGAGATGATGTCATCATTCTCTTACATACTCCCTTTGGAATTTGGAAAACCGATATTGCATATATCAGGATGGCTTGTGCCACAACCTTTAACAAAATTTCCATACCACCAATTGAAAGATACTTTTCCGTCCATCCATTAATGCGTCGAATTATTCTCTCAATAAAATGTTCAAAGCAATCACTTATGTTAGCAAAAAGTAGATGTGAGACTAATGGTGCATTCCTGCACACCCTTACCCCATCGATGCCATCATTCTTACAACAAAAGACTGGAAAGATCCTCTGCACATAAGAGGAACAAATATGGTGAGAGAGGATCCCCTGACAAAGACTCTTGTTGGAATAAACATATTAGTCTCCTCGAAATTGAACCTCACTTGTATCTTACCGAGCTAACACAAGCCATCGTCAAAGAAACCCACCTTTTAGAAAAACCCAACTGCCTCATCATATTCGCCGGAAATACCGATTCATCAACTCTATCATATGCCTTGTGCATATCAAGCTTCACCACACACACCCTAGTAACACCCGATCTTTTATTCTTGGTAGTGTGTATACTCTCATACACCACAAGTACAATATCTGTAATGAGTATAGCAAGAACAAATGCACTTTGCATTTGGGAGATAACATCTGGTAGAACCACCTTCAATCTCATCGCCGACATCTTTGAAATAATCTTATAAATCACATTACATAGACTGATACAACGGTATTGAGTGATCGACTCCAGATTGCTAACCTTTTTTAAAAAGAGCATAGCCTCTGCAACAACGCATGCCCTAGCGACCTTACGGATGCACACAACACAGAAAAAAGAAGAATTACAAAAAATAAAAGTCCCGCTACGGCGATTAATTCCTTGTAGCAACGACACTAACACCACCAACACAACACCAGAAGTCCAACATATCCAATAGATATGCCTTCAAGAAGGAAACGGTACACAAATGCTGTCATCGCTCGACCAAAGATCATTGGTTTTCACCCTGGAGAAAGTCTTCGCTCACAAAGCAATGCCTTCAACAAGACCATTGCCAGACACAATCAATTAAGACTAGGGTTGTCGACATTTGCCTCATCTAGTTAGGCTCTTAGGGCTACCCCATCCGGTTAGGCTCTTAGGACATGTACAATGGTAGAGAAGACGAATTTCTCTTAGCCCTCCACATAATATAGAGAAGGCAATAAAAATAAGTCGTACAATGGGTCATTTTTATATCATCTCTAATAAATTAATGTGAATTGACTAATTATAGTAAAAAATTATATTGATAAGAGAAGACACAAGGTCAATGGAGAAATTAGTCTTCTCTTATTTTTTACGGGATCCTTAGCTAAGGAATGGCAACCTTCTCTTTTTTAATTATCTCTTCTCCAACTAAGTAAAAATCCGACATGATAATATTAAGGGAAGACTGACGTCACCCCATTGTATATGCCCTTAGGAATGCTCCATCGGGTTAACCACTTCTAAATCATAGTTATATGGGCTTCTACTTAGGGCCGACCTTCCTACTTAGGGCGGCCTTGAGATCAGACATGGAAGTGTTGTTGATGTATCCTTTGATGTAAATTTTGATTAGTGATGTAGTATAATTTTGGTTAAGTGAGGTAAATACACTGTCACCTTTCTTGGTGATGTAAAATCAAAACAAGTGGGCGCGAGAGGCCAGCTACCAATCTAAATATTCCCGTCTCCTGTCTAGCCCCGTTCGTATGTTGCCGCTTTTTGCTGGCCATAATAAAGCCATGGACGGCTTCGAGGTGACCATAACACCTTAGTTGTAGTTAAATAGTAATTAGGGTTTGTTTGTGCATTCATGAGCATAATTTATTTTGCTAAGATAGAAATGCAAAGCAAAACAAAACCCAACCCTAACCCTAAGCCCTAGTTCCCCTCTCTCTTTGAAATCTATTTCAAATAATTTTGAAATATTTGGAAAGCTCAAAATGTGGGGAGCACAATCTAAATAAAAGGGCCTTGCATTATTTACAAATATTGAAACATCTTTTGGTATTTTAAAATTTGTCCAAAACAAGTTTTAAAGTTGGATTTCCAAAAGAGAAAAAGAGAGAAAAGGGAAAGCAAAAAGATTATGGCAAAAGAAAAATAGGTTTTAAAGATGCCAGGCCGAAGCCTAGCTTCCATCTCTTCCTCTCAACCTTTCCCGTAGCCCAACTAGAGCCCGGCCACGGCCCAACTCGGCCCAGTCCACTTACTGCTTTGTCATCTTCGTTCCCGACGGCAAGCTGCTCCATGTCCTGCGTGCCACCACTCAATCCTCGCCGCGAATTGCATCGCCGCTGCTGTTGGGGATATACTTTCCAGATATACCCACTGTGACTCACTAACCAGGGTAGCCTACTTCGGGTTAGAGCTTTGATTTACAAGCGACCCAGTCAGGGAGAGAATACAGGAGGTCCATTCGGCTACGGGAAGGCCCAAAGACTTACCGACTTAGGCCTGTTTAGTTAGTTGTAGTCCAAGATGTACTCTGTAACTGACTTTGTATCGTAGCCTGATAGGCCTCTCATGTACCCTAGGCTGGATATATATAAGCCGTCCTAGGGACCAGCCTTTAGGGCACCCCACAATCTACAACCTCAACTCGCATAGACGAACCTCTCTTGTAATTTCTACTTCCAGCTCTGCCATATTACTAGATTGCTAGCAGGAGTAGGATCCATCCAAAGCCGACGGATTTGAACCTGGGTAAACCTTGTATGCTCACCGTCTCAGAATACCGTCACCTCACACCCCCTTTCTCCACACGCCTCGAGGACCCCCTCTCGGCATACATGTCTTTAATCCAATGATAATTGGCTCCCACTATGGGGCAGGTGAGTTTCGGATCTGCGTTCCGGGCAGAATCTACGTGAATCGGAATTGGCGAGATAATCACCGTTGCCGGGTCCTTTATGCCAGCGACATACCTCTTGTCCTTCTCGACGAGACTTGGATTCCGGCTAGGGAACCTATGACCACTGATACATTGCAAATGTATCTATCATTTTTGATGTTCCATGTTTGGTTTTATCTACTTTCTTATGTTTTGTCCACACTTTGGAGTACTTTTCATATGATTTCTTGGACTAACCTATTAACAAGAGCCACAATGCCAGTTGCCTGTTTTCTGCTGTTTTTGGTTCTAGGAAAGTCAGAAAATGAATATTCTCGGAATTGGACGGGACAAAAGCCAAAGCTATTATTTTACTTGGGGACACTTGGAGCCAGAATACGAGACGGAGAAGGGCCAGAGGGTGGCCACACCACCTGGTGGCGTGAGCCAGGCCAGGCCGCACCAGGGGGTGGTGTGGGCCTGTCCGGCACCCCCTCGGTCTCCCCTCTCGCCTATAAGAGCTTCCCGATGCATAAACCCTAGATAGTCAAGCCTCCAGCCACGAAAAGTTCTGCCGCGCCGCCGCCACCGAAGGGGAGATTCGGGGGACAGAAAGTCTCTGTTCTGGCACCCTGCTGGGACGGGGAAGTGCCCTCGGAGCTATCTCCATCGATCTCCACCACCATCTTCATCACCATTGCTGATTCCCATGATGAGGAGGGAGTAGTTCTTCCTCGAGGCTAAGGGTTCTACCGGTAGCTATATGTTCATCTCTCTCTATGCATGATCATATTGTGATCATGAGCTTGTAATCTATAGATCTACCTTGCTACTCAAGTGCTTTAATAGATCTCTGCTCTCCCCATGTGTGTGAAAGTGACAACGTGCTCACCATGGTGGCACTTAGGCTAGAGATTACAAATACTTGTTATGAGTTATATTTGGAGTTGGATGTCTTTATGAAATTGTGGTGTTTGTTGGACCCATCTAGTGCTCAAGGTGACAGTGTGAGGTTTTCTAGATGGGAAAGGCTTACTTTGAGGTGTGCTGTTATAGCCCTACCATCGATTAGAGTGTCCAACCGGAGAGTAGTTCATCGTAGTATCATAATGAAGAATATATTTATATGAGAGTGTTCACTAGCGAAAGTATGATCCCTAGGCCTTGTTTCTAAGTACTGAAACACCGTTTGCTATTATATCTATTACATGTTTGCTTGCTACTATCTTTATTTCAGTTTGCCTTTAGTCTTTTCCACGCCATCAAGCTATTTTCTATCACCATTACCACTTATAATTATCTATACCACTTGTATTTCACTATCACTTCGCCGAACTAGTGCACCTATACACCTGACAAGTGTATTGGGTGCGTTGGGGACACAAGAGACTTCTTGTATCTTGATTGCAGGATTGCTTGAGAGAGAATAACTTTGACCACTTCCTTCCTGAGTTCGATAAACCTTGGGTGATCTACTTAAGAGAAAACTTGCTGCTGTCCTACAAACCTCTGCACTTGGAGGCCCAACAACTGTCTATAAGAATAGAAGTGCGTAGACATCAACCACCTACACCATCATGTCTTTCGGCGAGATCGATGTTTACCTCGGTTTCGCTAAACCTGCCCAACCCACCCAAGCGGTGATGATAGAGGCAGAAGAAATTTCTGGATCTACTTTGTCTGCGGAAGCGACAAAGTTCTGGGTCCCAGAAAACCCTAATCCCACCTAGCCTGCACCTGAAGCGGAGATAGTGGAGAAAATCAGATCTAAAGAAGATCTCCCCAAGGAGGCTAAACCCGAAGCAGATCTCCCTAGGGAGGTCAAATCTCAGGAGGCTCTCCCCAAAGAGGCTGAATCTCAGAAAGATCAAAGCAGCAACAGCTCTCGATCTGGCTCTGCTAATGCTAGAGCAAGAAAATCACTCTTGAGGCACATGTTGAAGCGTATGATGCTGGGTGGAAACACCAGCATGGAAGAGATCCTTGAGACTATCAAAAGTTTCAAGGAAGCCAACAAAGAAAGTCACAACTACCTCAGGGCGCACGCATCACACTTTGTTGGATACGTTGGATCTGGATCCGGCTCTACCGATGCTGGAGACGACAACGACTCAGTGCTGGAGGCAATCGGAACAAACACCGACTTACCGGCATCTTTGGATGACTCTATGACATTGGCAGATTTTTGAATGTTCTCTACGAAATATGAAGAGGAGTTCAAATCCAAGGCTATGGAAGAAGGAGAGGCTATGGATCAAAGCCCTCGCAATTGCATGGACGAAAGATCTAGAGAAAACTCTCCCGAACCGCAGGACGATATGGATCTCGGAGATAATCCCGACATCTATATGTCCGAGAGTACTGATAGAATCTTGACTCCAGGAATCAAATCCAAAGCCGTCTTTGCTACCGACATTGCCAAGAAGGCAAATAAGAAGAAGACCCCGGCTAAAGACATTCCAACTAATGAGGTAATAGCCGAAGCATATGAAGAGGACTCAGATGGAGCTTTAATCCCAGATGAGCCAAAAAGCACTCTGTTGGATGGACACATGGTCACTCCTAGTGCCCGTAAACTCCTCGGAGAGGAGATTACCACACATATCCCAAAAACTGCAGAACTTACACCTACGGAGTTGGAGGACAGGGCCCAAGCCCTAGAAGCGCATCGTCAAGTACTCCTTGAAGAAACTGCAAATATCCTCGAGGAGAAGCAGCGCAATGCAGCTACGGGGTAGCCTAGCACCCGACAGCATCGGAAGACCCAGAACGGCCCTGAGTTGGCTAACAAAAATTCAGATGTTCACAAAACCCTTTTCGAAGGAGACATAGCCGTGGGTAAATCTCGGATCAATAGCAAGGGAAACTGGGTGTATGGCATGCCGGTAGAAAATGTTGCCACGTCCCGAGATCTCTTGGAAAACAATCCAAGTCCAGACCAGGTCTGACTAAGTGTGAAGCTACTCACTAAGGGCCTGGAGCAACAGAAGGTCGCCACGTCCAGCAGTGGAAAGCTGGTCTCCAGATCTGACCAATGCCGCATAGACACTGGCCGACAACAAAATGTAAGGCCCCTATGGGAGTCGGAACGACACTACCATTCCGACCCTCGGGAGGACAACTATTCAAGAACCAGATCTTAAGGACATCAACACAAATGCACACGAAGCTGGAGCAACGTTGCTCCAGCCGCAGAGCAAGACGCCGTTGTAGCAATGGTCCAACCTCCCTAGTGGCAGTCGAATAACCGCAACAAAAAGGAAGAAGCTCAATGTCGGGAGCAGGACCAGCAAAGGATGCCCCTCCTACACAAACAAGCCGTCCGTCCGAGCCACGTCACAATGACGGCAACGACAGATGAAGGAACGACAAACATCGCACTGGATTAAGCCGGCATGATGGCTTGTCATCACCCTCTTCGCCAAGCAGCCACCATAGCGGCTCCCATGGAGGCCTGGGGGTGCCGTGGTAGAGGTGGTGGTAGAAGGACTAGAAGTCCGTCTCATGGGCACCATAGCCGCAGCGAAAAACCAAGACGGCGCGCCCTGTCACCAAGTGATTCTAGGCACCAGATCAACTCAAACATAGAGGTGCAGCACTATGAGTCGGATAACATCTATATGGATCCAAAATTCTTCGGACCGCGCATATGACAAACAAACTTTTCAGAAGGGTTTTCTATCTCAAGGCACATCCAAACCTACGACGGTGTGGCTCCAGGACTTCTTCTAGGCCTGTGATGTCTGCAAGAGCACATATTGTTTGTAGCTAGTTTCGAAGTTCAAATATCGATCCCACAGGGAGCCCAAAGGTGAGTGATTATTGATGAAGTCTCTGTCACACCCGAAGTTGTCACATGTATTCAAGTGAATTGACTGCAAGTGTTGAAATAATAATGGGACTTTGATTAAATGCAATAGATTTAAATAGAACTAAAATGTAAACTTCAGAAATATAATGCATAAAAGTAAAGACCGACTTTGCTTGTTTGTTGTTTCCTGCAGATGGTGCAAGAAGGCGCAGGGAGATTCAGTTCATGGTGATAGTGACTGTGCCAGGTGGTCGAGTGGTAAATGTAACAATTATACTCTTATAGATATATGTGTAGGCAAGAAACCCATAATTATCCGGAACTCCTCTTGGTAGATTTCATCGCAAATTCAATAATCCTACTATCCTGCTACCAAAACCATGGTTAGACACTAAACGATTAAGACCCTTTAGGTCGCTTAGCGATTAAGCTCCTTGGATCGGACTAATGCAATAAGCACAGTGGTTACTCTTTATCCTCGAGTCAACTAGCTTTCCATTGATATCCCCGTGTCACCCGGGGGTCGCCGGTCCACTAGCGTACAATATCTTATCTATTTAGAACAAGGTATCATGTTTTCTAGGCCCTTAATTGGACAACAAGCATTAGGCATCCCGTAGATAGTCAAGAACACATAATATAGTAATTAGAATCAATCACAAACTAATGGAAAATATATGAAGGCACATCACATCTCACCAATCCCCTACATCTCCCACGCCCAAGGGTATTACTCACACATGAGAGAAGAATGGATCATCAATATACTCAAATAAAGGGAATTCGTCTTGGTATTACCGTGGCGATCCACAATAAGAATAGAAAAATATCCAACACAATTCAAGATGGGAAGAAACAATCTTAAACCCTAGTCTTACAAGGTGGAGATCCCTCTCTCTCTCAAGTATAAGTGGTGGCTATGGGGGTGTATTGGCTAGGAGGTTGAAGATCGTGGAGCGAGATGAAGAACGTCTTCTCCTTCTTCTCCGGATCTCTTCTTTCTCCCTACTAGATGGTACAAGTAGTGCCTTTTCATGTTGCAACATAGTTGCTATGCCTTATTGTTAGAACTTTATGTTTCATGCTATGTTGAAGTACTATGATCCCAGCTATGAATGTTTTACAAATACTTTGATTAAGTTTATGATAGTGCATGTTACCTCAAATATTATTCTTTTTTTTATCACTTACCTACTCGAGGACGAGCAGGAGTTAAGCTTAGGGATGTTGATACTTGCAAACGTATCCATAATTTTTGATGTTCCATGCTTGTTTTTTATCTACTTTCTTATGTTTTGTCCACACTTTGGAGTACTTTTTATATACTTTCTTGGACTAACCTATTAACAAGATGCCACAGTGCCAGTTGCCTGTTTTCTGCTATTTTTGGTTCCAGGAAAGTCAGAAAATGAATATTCTCGGAATTGGAGGGACAAAAGCCAAAGTCAGTTTTTCACCAAGGGGGACATGGAGCCAGAATACGAGACGGAGAGGGGCCAGGGGGCCGCCACATCACCTGGCCACGCGGCCAAGCCTGGCCCGCCCAGGGGGTGGTCTGGCCGCCCTAGTGTAACATCCCAAAACTTTAATCCAAGTGATCAAGATCCAAATCACCCAATTTAGGGTTAACAAAAACTTTTTCTCATTTTAAATATTTAAGCATGCATATATGTGTTGCATTAAATAGGAATTGATTTGAATTGCCATGATTGTTTGTTCTAATGGTTATAAAATGATTCTAAGATGAATTCCACAACATCTAGATCATTCCCAAGCAAATCCAAAGAAAAATAATTCAAATAGAATTAATAAATGGAAATGGTCACTTTTGCCATTTTAATCAACTAGGAAACTTTAGGTATTACTAGCACTCAAATTCAAACAAAAACAATTATGGATCTTTGCACCCCTTGCTAGTACACGTAGTGATGTACCAAGGCCCACCTTGTGATCTTGCAAAAACATTTAAACTCTAATTTAAAATGACAAATGAAAATGGAATCTAGTTCATATGTCTAGATCCCACTTTTTCAAAAACCACTCAAATGACTTCAACTTGACAAATCCCAGCAACCAGAGATGATCAAGCATGTGACTAACAAATCCACCAAATTTCATTTCAAAATTCAAAAATTGAATTCTTGCGGCCATTGTGTCGAACACCTGGTGAGCAGAATCAAACCTGCCTAACTAATACTATTTTTGATCAAAATTTGTCGAGCCATTTGAACCCAATTCACTTCCCTTGTCTCCCCTAGCCCCAACCAGGCCATCAAAGAACTACCAAATGGCCTAGGACAACAGTGCACCGCCATCCCAACTCCATGCCCGCCGGTCGAGCATGGGCAGCTCGTAGGAGACCACCAGCCCCTCTCCATCGCTCCAGGAATGAAGGCGTGATCACACCACCGACCACGGTCCACCCCACGGCCACAGCCAGCCCCTGGACCACCGAGGACAAGCCCCACACTAAGCGTCTGCACCATGCCAGTGCACGCCAGAGCGCCATCCCCGGCAGGCCAGCACACGCCGCCCCTCGACCATAGCCCGCGCGTGCCGCTCTGCCTTGACCACCTCACCCCGCTAGACACGCCCTTTCTCCGCCGCGCGACCCACATCCGCCGAGAACCACGTCGAGCACCGCCTCTGTCGCTCAGAGCGTGAGTCGCTCCCGATCAGAATCCACCGCCCTATCGTCGCCATTAAGCCCTAGCTGACCGCCAGGGAACCGCCCACCGTCCGCCTACCTTACCCACGCCGATAGCACCATGTGACATCGTCACCAATGAGCCACGCCCATGCTTCTCTGCCGCCTCGCTGAGCCTATATAAGGGAGCCTCCCCAGCATCATTTCTTCACACTCCCACACTCTCCTCTCACCACTGGTCCTTCCCCACCTCTCGCCGAAGCCGCCCGAGCAGCCAGCCGCCAGAATTTCGCCAGAGATAGCCGCAGTAGAGGAGGCGACGCCCCCATCGATTTCGTCCACCCCCGGAGGTACCGCGACTTCGCCTGAGCCCGCCGTCGTCTCCTCGTTCAAACGCCCCATCGCCAAGCTTGCTGGAGCCCTGGTATGCCCCCACTACACCCCCACAGCGCCGCTAGGTTTCCATCTCGCCGGCGACGTGTCCGTCGTGGACGATGAACACGAGCCATAAATTCTAGTTCTAATCCTATGGTCCATGTTGCCCCGTACCGCTTCGCGTTTAAAGAGCCACTAACATGTGGGACCCCCCTGTCAACTGTCCTCAGCGCCGCGGAGTGAGACTGGGCCGGCCCATTAGCATTCCTGCGCTGGCCCTGTGATTAAAATTTAGAATTTTCCTTTTTAGCTGAAACTTAGTTGTGTCCCTTAGTTCAAAAATCAACTTAGAAAGATCTACCAAACCAAATTAAGTGATTCAATTTTTTTTGGAAAGATACTTTAAATCTCAATCGAAGCCCGTTGGATTTAAATCAATTAGAGTTATAGATCTCTCCTAGCAAAAATAACAAGATAGAAGCTTTTTCACATTCAAACATTTTTCTAAATTCAACCATAATAGCTTTTGAGTTGATTCCAACTCTCAAAAATCACATTTAACCATACCTATCTAAATATGTAATAATATTAAGTTTTGCATGCAGTAACTTTGGACTAGTACCAAAATAATGCTATATAGGAATTTGTAGTCACTTTAAATCATTAAATATTAATCTTAAACTTATTAAAATGTGATCCAACATTTAAATCACATTTCCATGCATTAGAATATGTGGTGATGACATGTGTCCACATGATCCCATATTTTAATTGGAGAAGATTAAATCTTAGTCAATTTCAATGAGTAGAAATTACTTTTCTCAAATAAAATAAATGAAACTAGTTCATTAAATCTTGTGATGCTTGTGATGATAATAGATCATCAAATGTGTGCCTTAGTGTGCTAAATAGGCTAGTTAAGTATTTTTTGGTGATTGTGTATTCCGTATGTATTTATAGACAATAGTACCGACCAAGTCTACGAGGAGAAGGAGTTCTACCCCAAAGAAGACGAGGATAATTTCAACAACTGCACCAATCAAGGCAAGCTATTGTTAGCAAGCTAGAATTAAGCAAGATAACCTAAGCAAGATGCATTAGGCACGCTTTGGTTATACCTTTTGACTTATACCTACTCCAAGTTTTATTTACAAGCTTTACCTTCTTTTACTCTACCAAAGTTTCTTGCTTGTCTATAGATAGCATAAAGAGTATAAAACTTGACCTACCTAGTTAGACTTAGATGTCATTCTATGGCATGAGATTGATATTAGAAGCCCACCTTAGTGAACACTCTTAACTTAGTAGCTTAGAGCTAAACCAAAAACTTGATCACTTTAGATGGGAATACTTGGTGAAAATGACTTGCGAAAACCTTGGAATGATGAGTCATTCTATTGAGATGTTTTGACATGTGTTGAGAAACACAAATGGTTTATGATGATGATGAAAATGTTGAGGCATGAACCTTAACCCCTTTATAAAAACTAATGGTTGGGTTCAGATGCGATACCATTCCAATTTTACCGTACAACCACAATACCTGAATTGGGTAAGGCTTAGCCGGAAGTTTATATGCATTAGTATTAGTTCCCTCACGGGAGAGGTTTGAGCTGAGGCTACCTCTCAATGTTGTCCACCTATGCAGTGCCCAGGATGGCAGATGGCCATGGCTGGGAGGCCAAGCTCATAGGAGAGGTGCTGATACTAGAGTGTGTAAAAGAAAGGTTATGTTTGATTATCTGCATACTAAGTATGATGATTCAGGGTTATCCCTGACAGATGTATTTAATTTTGTGGTGAAAGTGTACCACCTCTGCAGAGTGTCAAACTATTTGAATAGCCGCGTCCGCGGTTCTGGACAGTTGGAGTGGCCATACTGTTCCGTTGTCAGATGTTTTCAAAATGACTTATGAAATGAATTGTGACATGACTTGACCACAACAACGTTGTGACTATGACAACTAAGTTCCCACTTAGGTGATTATATAACTTTATTTTATCTTTCTTTGTTTCTAAACTCTGCTTAGGTTTCAAACTTAACTTTATAAATAAACTTAGAGTTAGCATTCCTACTAGAACTACCTTACTTGTTAGTGATAGTTTGCGAGTACTTAAAGAGTACTCATGGCTTTTGTCCCTGGCTATTCCCATGGCCAGACTATGAGGAGGATTACCAGGAGGAAGGACAGCAGGATGGATATGACAACTAGGATCATCTCCCATCGTCAGCATTGCGTGTGACCCTGAAGATGGACCCCACCGCTACGCTATTTATTCCGCTACTTGTTTGTACTAAGACTGGATCATGAGATCCTTTATTTGTGTAAGAACTTATTATGGTTTGTAATGGATGATGTACTGTGATATCCAATCTGTTATGTCTCGCAAAAATGGTAATCCTGTGATTGCGATGTATGGCATAACAGGCATCTGGGATTAAAAATCCGGGTGTTGACAAGTTGGTATCAGAGCCATCCTAACCATAGGAGACCCTAGTTAGAATGGACGTCCGAAGAAAAACTTAGTTTCAAAACCAAAGTGAGTATTTGTGAAAACTTATTTCCTCTCTTACCCTTGGGATTCTTTCTCTCAAAAAATACATGTTCCTCAAAAATTCTTACATTACTACATAAAATTTTGACACACTTGATCACTTCACTAACTTTCTCATCCTAAATTCTTATAGATGGAGGTTCAGTACAACAGGTTCTACCAGTTAGGCAACGGAGGCCAACTGATCTTCGAGAGGGATCTAGATGCACTATGGGAATACTTGGAGCGTCCGCATCCGGAATATCTTGGAGCTCAACTCAATGGTCCCCCAGGAGGAGATTTACAATGGCTAGTAATTGCTGATCTTCGAGGCAAGTTAGAGGCTCCAATGTCCGAGAGGATTCAGTTCTCCGTCAGAGAGAACAACTAGCAGATGGATTAGCTAGGGCAATGCATGAAGCTCTCGCTCGTCTCTGCGCACAGAATGTCAACCTGATCCAAGGAACCCGCTTTGCTCACTATGCCAGGCGTGATTCTATGGGAATGCCTCTGGAGATGCCAAGTCACCCGGAGTTGAAGCGTCAAGTGGAGAACCTCGACTTCCTACTGTACGACTGACAGAAGGAATTGGACAATGCTAGATAGTTCGCCAACCACAACCTTGCCACTGTAGCCCAGAAGGTCTAGACTTTCTCACTGCTAGTCAAGGATCATCAGTCACTTCGCTGTCAACGCGCAAAGAAGGATCACACCATCGACTGTCTTTGCAAAAAGGTGGCCGAACTCGAGAAGACCATCAAGGAGCAAGAAGCTCAGCTTGCAGCAAAAGAAGAAGAAGAGGAAGGTGAAGACATCCAAGGGGTTATTGACTCATACCTCAGCAATGATGATGACTATCTAGAGGATGATGCCATGTACTTCTACACCGACGATGATGACTTCGACTTCATCGATGATGAGTAGATGCACTAGAGCACTATCATAGGAATGAGAAATATCGGTCCCATTGTATCTTAGTTTGCAGAATGGTTCTTAAAACCATCTGTTTTCCTTTCATGCTGTGGTGTGTGTGTGTTTGTATCGTGTGCTTTGCTTGAATGAATGAAAAGAAGTTAGTTGCAAAACCTGAGTCAAACTCAAAGTTTTAGCTTGAAACCAAAACCATGAACCTTAGAACTTTCCCTCTTACCCCATTATCTATCTCAATCTTCAGATGACTCGTGGAAACCAAGGAGGGAGCAACTCATCGCAAGGCCCAATGCTGCAAATTCTGTAGACGCTCATTGCAGACTGTGAAGCTAGCAGGGCAGAGCGCCAAGCAAATCTAGCCACCTTGTAGCAGATCGCCTAGATGGCTCACAACAATCAGAACCATGGAAATCAGGATCATCATGGATCCAAACTCAAAAACTTCCAGAATACCAATCCCCCAATCTTTAGCCAGTCTAAAAACCTGTTGGATGCTGATGATTGGTCATAGACCATGGAGAACAACTTAGAAGTCGCCGGAGTGGATGCAAACAAGAAAGTTCTTTTTGCCACCTACTATTTGGCAAGAGATGCAAGAGCATGGTGGAACAGCACCCACACGATGAACCACAGTCAAGTGATGACGTGGGAAGCCTTGAAAGTCAAATTCAGTCGCACCCACGTGCCGCAGGGTCTAGTCACCAGAATGAGAGATGAATTCAGAGAGCTTAAGCAGGGCAGAATGACTGTAGTCACTACAAGAGAAAAGAGTTTTTGTGACAAATCACTTTCGTCACCGAAAATGCCATTTCCGTCACTAAGTACTCCCTGGTGACGAAAACATGGCGTCACCAGGGTCATCACGGAAGCTCCATCACAGATTCTTTTATAGTGACGAAACACAAATTTTCGTCACGCAAGATTGAGCTTTGGTGACGGTCCTTACGGCATCACCTAAGATAGGTTATCCGTGACGGACCTTCTACGTCACCTAAAATAGGAAAATCTGTCACCGTTTATCATATTTGTTGACGAAATATGCCGTCACGGAAGATTTATGGTGTCACGAGGATTCTGGCAGGTGGGACCTGCAATGCTGATGTGGCAGCTGGCAGGTGGGTCCCACCACGATGACGTGGCATCTGACAGGTGGGTCCGACGACGCTGACGTGGCAGCTGGCAGGTGGGTCCGACGATGATGACGTGGCAACTGGCAGGTGGGTCCGACGATGCTGACGTGGCAGCTGGCAGGTGGGTCCGATGATGCTGACGTGGCAGCTGGTAGGTGGGACCTGCAATGCTGATGTGGCAGCTGGCAGGTGGGTCCCACCACGATGACGTGGCATCTGATAGGTGGGTCCGACGATGCTGACGTGACAGCTGGCAGGTGGGTCCGACGATGATGACGTGGCAGCTGGCAGGTGGGTCCGACAATGCTGACGTGCCAGCTGGCAGGTGGGTCCGATGATGATGACGTGGCAGTTGGCAGGTGGGTCAAACGATGATTACGTGGCAGTTGGCAGGTGGGTCCCACCACGATGACGTGGCATCTGACAGGTGGGGCCAATGCGATGACGTGTCACCTTCGTGTGGGGCCCGCGGGGATGACGTGGCAACTGGCAGGTTGGTCCAGCGACGCTGATGTGGCAGCATGTAGGTGGGGCCGTCAACGATGACGTGGCATCTGCATGTGGGGCCCGCGATGATGACGTGTCGTTTTTTGGGCCGGCCCATTCGGAACAGCCTTGTGGGCCGGGAGGAATGTGACGCCGTCACCAATTTTTTTGCATGGACAAATTTGATTAAAAATTGAAATTCCACGCAAATTACGAAAGAAAATTAAATGGAAGCAAATATTTGAAATGGCAGAAAATTTATAAATATGAATTGTATCACACGCAAACTTTAAAATTCTGGTAGACTAAAACTGCTGTATCAAACTCGAATGACTAAAGGAATAAAAAAACAATGTTTCGGCCCACCCGGCCCATTAGCGCGCAGAGATTTTTGGCCCAAGTCACGGGGACTGGGACTGGGAGTTCTGCGACATCCTCAACAGGTAACTAAGCATGCCATCCATTTCCTTCTGCCTCTTCTCAAATGCCAGACGATTCGCTTCGCTGGACTTTTTCACTTCTTCAAGTTCATCATCCTGCTTCTTTCTCATCTCTTCAAATCTCCTTTCCTGCTCTTGCATCCGTTCCTCCATCTCGCGTTGAACCCTTTCAGCTGCATTCAACGAATCTTGCTCCTGACTTGATAACTTTTCTTTTAAATCACGGATGCGCCCCGCTGAGACGCTAGACCTCTTGGAAGCAGATGAAACTCCGATGCTGGAAAGGAAAGTAATTGATCTTGAATTGTTCTGGTCTCTCAGGACTTCTTCAACAATCTCCAGATCAGTTTTGGGAATCCAATCTTCTAGGTGTGGTCCCATTTTCTGAAGCACCATCTCAGTCTACAATAGGATAAAAAATAGCAAGTCCAGAGTTAGAAGAAATCAAATAATTAGACAAACTTATGAGAAATGCGTAGCACATAAAATAATTTACTTACATAAGCTTCTGCTGATTTCTGGGACATCATACCATCCTTGTTAGTGTGGCTTGCTTTAAAGAAAGCAATCGGGGAGGTATCGACGTCCTCGGTCTTCTGAGATTTCTACAAGAATTATGACACGATGAATTATAAGTGTGTATGGCATGTTCACAAAAAGAAGTAGGTGTTGCATCTGAAGAGTTCGAATACTCACAAGTGCATGGTAATGTGCAACAAAGCTTCTTGAGCCAGTGGTGTGTTTCTTCGTCACAGCATCTCTGTTCTTCTTGTTACTCTTTTGGTTTCAACAATAAAGCTTGCTCGCGGGTTAGATCTTTAACTTCTTTCCAATAGACCTTTTTCAGCCTCCAACGTTGTTGGCGAATACCTTTCTGTAAATTTTTGGTGCAAATGTCTTTGCCAAGGTCACCACTGCTGTCCATTGCAAATTTTCCCTGCAGATAACATGGAACACAAATTCATATCATCATCGAATGATAGAATTGTTAAAAAACCATCCACCAATGAGACATTTTATATGGAAAATGAATAAGAGGTTTCCGGAATAGTATCTTTCAGACGACCTTCCTTGTCACCATAGTGCTTCCAGTGGGTTGCGAGTGGCATCTTGCTGCGTATGTGAATGTCACACTCTGAACTCAGTTTTTCTGCTTGCACAGGATCAGTGGGTCTCCTCATGCCAGGAGTGAAGTTGATCTGCATCTTAGCCCCTCCATTCCTTCTAGACCACTCGTGTACCCCATGCCCCATAGTAGGTTTGCGTACATTACGCTTTTCCTTTAGAGCACCCGTGCCTACAATTGCAACTGAAACCAGTGACAAAACGAGAGTCAAGACTTCAATTGAAAATTTTGCAACTAAACCAGTGAATAAATTGTAAGACGTGCCGTCAATACCTTCTCGTTCGCTGCGGACAAGTACATTCTCCTCAGGTGAGTTGCTGCCTCTAGAGGTTTGAATTAGCATGGGCGAGGATTCATTTCCATTAGTACCCCCTTCCCCTGCTTTCTGGGTAGGGGTCTCTGTTTCACCATTATCTTGAGTCTCTGCATTTGCTGCTGACCTTGTTACAACATTTGGAGGCACAAAGGTTTTTGAGCGCTTCTGCTTCTTTTCTTTTGTAGAACCTTCTGTCACCTGCATTTTAATAGATCAAGCCATAAATATTAAAGCAATCTTTACATATCGTACATGTGAAGGCAGGAGAATGCTGCATTTCTTCACCTTAGAGGAAGATTTAACAACATCATGGTCCTCTTCATCCGGAACAAACACATCATCATCAGTGGGCTCGTTGGCAGGATCAGGTTCATAATTAGGGTCCTCAGTGATATCCTTCTCCTGCGGCTGTGCCTCTTTCCGTGTTGTCACTGCCACCGGTTTCTTAGCAGTACCAAACACAAATTCACGCGCCATCGCCGTGAAATCCAACATTGGCTTGCCATGTTCAATAGCATTCTGCTTCAGTGCTTCAGACATACGAGGCACGTTCTCATCCATCACTTGTTTCCTAACATTTTCATATTCGACTGCTGCTTTGACTTGAGTAACTGAAAACAATCAAGCAAAGGCAAGTCATGATCATACTCATTAGTACAAACAGAGTAGACAAGATCATTAAAGCAAAAATTATGTGATCCATACTTTAAAATTAACATGCTCACAAAACATTATTCTATTGCCTCCAAATCTCGTATCGTCATTCAGTTAATTGTCTAAACCCTACTGTCAACAAGTTCAGTTAAGTGTCAGGTTCAGTGTATTAGGTATCAAGTTGTTCAGTTGCGTCAGTTAAGACACCAAGCAGCAGGGTTTATCCAACAAGTTGTGCCCTCTTACCCGAACCATTATGTAGGAACAGAAACCTAAATCTAACACATAGTTATAAGATCGGATCATAGGGTGTCATGCTCAACACATTCATGGCATCTGGAACCATGATCTATGAAATTAAAACCCAAGACAAGCACATTGTCGAAGGATTCGGATCATAGGGTGTCACGTTCAACACGTGCTAGGCATCTCGAACCATGTCTATGATCTAAAACCTAGATCTTGCACATAAGCTGCAACATCTTGAACAACGATCTACACATGTTGATCTACTAGAACTCATGCTTGACTGATCTAGAAAGAGGCATAGACCTAGGGCGGCAGAAAAATGACCTGGGCGTTTACGCTTTTGCTTCGGTGTCGGTGGTAGCACATTCCAGCATGGTGTGCCGCTTCGAAGACTACCAGACATGTCGCCCGCCGTAGAGGGGAAATCCGCCGGCAACCAACACCTTGCTTGATGGATCTGGGGTCGAGGAAAGTGGCGATGGGGTTCTAGGTGGGCGGTGAACAAGGAACGGCATTAGGGGATGGGTATGCAGGAGGTGGGGGCACGCCGTTTTTAAAGTGTCGTGGCGGCGACAAATTGTTAGCGCCAAAATGGGCGGGCGGGTGGAAAACAAAAGAGGTGGGAACGAAATTTTTCAGTACACAAGTGGAGGGAACGAAAACCATTCATTGTAAATTTGATTGGAAAAAACAGAGGGAACGGAACGGGAGGTTTACAAGCGGGGATTATCTCTAATTACATATTGTAATTAAATAAATCCTAACACATGCAACGGTTTAGGTTTTGCCACTACTTAGACCTCCCGTGCGGAATTTGAATATGGTTTACAAGCCGGGATTATCTCTAATTCATTGTACTATAAATTTATTTGGCCATGAACCATATTAAATTATTTGAATAAGTCATTTGTTTATGTATGAAAAGGAAAACAAAATATGTTCATTCATGTACAACAGCGGTGCATGTGGGACCCTATGGCATCTGTGGGTCCAGTTTGACTAAGATTGGGCTTAAGTTGACCCTGATGACACACGTGGGTCCACATACATTAGGATTGGTGCATGTGGGCCTAATGGCATCTGGGGTTCTATGTTGACTCATATCGCCGCAAAAGTTGACCCTGATGACACATGTGGGTCCACTTAGCTAACATTGATGTATGTGGGACCCTATGGCATCTGTGGGTCCAGTTTGACTAAGATTGGGCTTAAGCTGACCCTGATGACACATGTGGGCCCACATAGCTAGCATCGGTGCATGTGGGACCCTATGGCATCTGTGGGTCCAGTTTGACTAAGAGTGGGCTTAAGTTGACCCTGATGACAAATGTGGGCCCACATAGCTAGCACTAAGTGTTTTCGCGAAGCCGTGGATTTTTGCCCGGTTTCCATGTTTTGGCCGTTCGGTCCAACGTATCGCCTAGTTTTGGCATGTTTTGAGCGTAACCGACACACGCGAGACGCTAGTCGTGTTTTCCACGATGTCGGGCTGTTTTCCATGATGTCTCCCGGTTTCTACGTTTTGCCCGTTCGGTCCAACGTATCGCCTAGATTTGGCCTGTTTTGAGCGTAACCGACACACGCGAGACGCTAGTCGTGTTTTCCACGATGTCGAGCACCAAGTGTTTCCGCTACTATATGCCAAGATACTTCCATGATGTTGAGCTACGTTCTTCCAAACTTGTTCAGTCTTTGGTTTCGCCAGGTTGTTATGGATTTTTTTCCTTCTGGCAATGTTGTCATCTTGCTGCCTTGTTCGAATAGGAATGACCGAGTGTTAGCTTTTTAGATGCATGATGTTTAAACTCATGAACTTGGCTTGGTCAAAATTGCGTCGAACAAATATAATGCATTATGATGTGCAAGCTCTCTTTCAAAGTTCTACCAATGTACAAACCGCATGCTATACCTCCATTTTAACGACATATAAAAATATGGTATCAAAAATTGAAAGTTAACTTGCTCAAAATTCAAATTTGATTTGGAGGTGATTTAGTATTTTAAAATTTCTACATGCACCAAGTTTTGAATCTGAAAAAACTCTACAAACGAATAATGTGGCCCCTACATTCTTTCAAACAATGGTGAAAACCTCGTGGAATTCAGACAAACATAGCTCCTCAAATACAAATCTGAATTTTTCTAAAATTCATGTCAAAACCATCTATTTGATGTGTTTAACTGAATTTTCAAATTTGTACATGCACCAAGTTTTGAATCTGAAAAAACTCTACAAATAAATAATGTGGCCCCTACAGTCCTTCAAACATTGGTAAAACCCTCATGCAATTCAGACAAACACAGCTCGTCAAATCCAAATCTGAATTTTTATTAAAAAATTCTGAAAACTAGTCGGAATCTGCAAAATATTTAAAAATGATAAAAACAAGAGTAAAAAACCTAAGTACCTAAAAATATTACATTTATTTTACATACAGTTATCGAATCTTTATTACAAGCTATATTACAACTTACAAGTAATATTGAAATAATAACAAAATGTTTAAAAAAAGGAACTCAGCCCAGCCCAGCCTTCTGCCCGGACAAGCTACCTACGACTGAACTGGGCCTCTTTCAGCCCATTATGTCCCCAATGCCGCACGACGTCAGACGGGTCGGACGGCTAGGAGTTTAGTCCCACCTCGCCAACTGGAGAGGATTCTGACTAGCTTAAATAGCCGCGCGTTCGGCTGCTATCAACAACCTCTCTGTTCTATCTTAGTTGCTATCAGGAATTCTACTTTGGGCCGTTGGGCCTACTGGCAGGTCACGGGCCTGCATCCTGGCCATTCATTTGGTTTCTAGTCGTATGCAGGCCGTGATTCCCTTGAGAAATATCCTGCCAGTGGGTGGCCTTTTTTTACTTTATTTGATCTTTTTTGTCCTATATTTTAACATAAATTCATACGTTTTTAATACAAATTTACATGGCATAGTGCATATACAGCACTATCTCTGCACTTAAATGGCCCAAACCATTTCAAATTTTGAAACACTACTACAATTTGCTACACCTATCAAAACCTTCCAATTTAGAATTGACGCAATGAAATACATTTTTCTAACTGGAAGCACAACTATCATGGCACAACACAGATACATATGTAAGAAACAAGCAATTAAGAGCATGTAACCATAACCTTACTAGCAGCATAATAACATAGTAGTCTTACGGGAACTTCACCCTACCATCACAAGGTTACCACTTATAACCACAGTACCAAAAGAACATAGTTCTCAACCACTTCTACCTAGTTAACCAGTTCGACATATTAACCATATATACATAAACATCATCGCTATACTGATGATGTGACCATACATACTAGCAGCTGATATCAATATTCACTCCTCTTCAGTCTCGGAGTCCCTGAACACAAACTCATCTGGCTGGAGGACCCTGGGTAGAGCTTCGTGCCTGCCACGATCACGCAGGTCACCCTCAAATTAGTCCTCACCCAGACGTCCATGAGTGGCTACCTCTCGGACATGATGCACAAGCCCCACCCTCAATCCCCCATGTGGCTTGAAGTGGTGGAATGGGCACCTGTAGAACTCGGTGCTGAATGGCAGGTAAGCAGAAACCCCCTTGCGCCTGAGCTTCTTTTCTTATTTCCTCACAAAGGACTTGTATGTCCATTGCTCCACTTCAACATCTGAACCAGAGAAGTACTGCACAATAAATAAAACAAGAAAACAGTTAGTACTGCCTACTAAATATAAAAACCTACTACTTTTGTGCATGTCCAAATGCACTACAACTGCTTGGAATAACATACCTCCTCATCAGGCCACGGGGAGAGTACATCATAGGCATCACCTGGGGTTGGTGCCTGCCAGACAATTAAGATAAATGAACACTAGCATTTAAGGTAATTACTAAAAGCATTCAATATTAATAAATGAAAAACACTAGCAAAAATTAATAGCACAATAATTCGACTTCACAAATCTGATCATAAAAACAACATTGATTCAAGAAACAAATCATTAAACTACATCAATGCTTTTTATACTACATTCCATTAAATTACAATGATTATTTGGAGGTTGGAATTGAAGGTAAAGAAACTAGACTATACATTCAAACAAAAAAATATCAAGGATCAATCAGTTTAGTATCAGGTTGCATGAAGCTCCAGCAAGTCAAAATAGAGTAGTACAAAGTCTGTAAACTAATTAGTCTACACAAATATGTTCATACAAGCATAAGCATCTAAAGAAATGTGTCTTAAAATCAATTGGTACAAGTAAAGGAAAATAAAAGTAAGTACATAGATCACTACTTCGCACACTATTATGAGGCACCACTACAATCAATTAATAACATACATGCCATATGGTTATAACCACATTGTTCAGATCTAGTGCTAGAAGTTAATAAAATTCTATAAGTAATTTTAACACATTTCCCGTAAAAGCAATTAAAGCAAAAAAAGGAAACTACAAAAGTATACCGAAGCTAGATAACCACATTATATCACAGCAGCTAATTCAGACTAGTTGAATAGTTGTAGCCAGCTAACCACATTATACCACATGTACCAAAAAAAACAAGCCATACTGTTAACTAGTTGAAACTAACTAACCACATTATATCACAACAGCTCAAATGAGAATCATGTAAACCATGTTCCTTCAACATAATATGAATTAACTACAAATTAAACTCTGTCAATTTAACAACAAATAAACCATCTTCCTACTAATTGGAAAAACTTCACCAATGGACTATCAGCATTGGTCATCTATACAAAATTACACAACGAATCTACAGACCCAGCCTTCCATCCAATAAATCCCTAAGGACCCTGTCGTTTTACTTTGGATTGTCCTCGTTTGACATGGATTGATGTGGTTTAAATCCTATCTAAGTCAAAATATACTCTAATCCTATCTAACCCAGTCTAATCTAACGTAGAGGTGGGTTAACCGAACAAAGCCCAAAGGATATGAATCCCTAACACTGAAAGAGCTGAATCTACAAAACACATCTTACTTCCAAATAATTTGAAGGGATTGAACATAAATTAGAAGAAAATAATACTAACCTGCATCGCGGCGACCTGTGGAGACTGGACCGGCGCCAGATCCTCCGTGCCGCCGACCGGCACGTTCAGATTCAGCATTTCCACTTCGCTGAGGTCCGCATGCACCAACTCCTCTTCTCCGAGCGCCGCATCGACCAGAGCGACCAGCGCGAACCGACGACCTCCTCTACCGCCATGGCCCTCCACCACCTCGACCGCATCTGGGCGGCTCACCACTCCAAACCCTGCCCTTGCAGAACCGCCTGCATCGCCGCCGGACCCCACTCCCGCCATAGTCAGCGTCGAAATATCGCGGTATGGGAGAGCTCGAAGGCCTCAGGCGGAGGAGACGATGGGGAGAGCTAGGGTTTTCTCCTGCGCTCTTCTTTCCGTATCTGCTGAGGCAAAAGGGGGCAAATGGTGGGGATGAGGCCAGGCGAAGCGGCCGAGGGATCTCTTATACGTCGTGTCGGTTTGTTTCAGCTGACGTCACCCGCGCACGTGACACCCACCCGTACAAAACTGATTTTTTTCAGCAGACTACTTCTATTTTCTGGATAAATGAATTTTCAAATTTCTACATGAATCAAGTTTTGAATCTGAAAAAACTCTACAAATGGAAAACGTGTCCCTTGGAGTCCTTCAAACAATGGTGAAAACCTCATGGAATTCAGACATACACAACTCCTGAAATCTAAATCTGAATTTTTAGGTCAAATTCGCGTCGAACGCAGAGGACGCATATGTACGAACCAAGCTGACCTAACAATATATCCATGATTAAACCACATCTTGTGGACCTAAAAATGATTTTTGCCAAAACAAATTAGGTTGCAATGATGTAGATGTAGATCAATATTTCAATGTTTTGACCATATTGACCAAAATTTGACTTGAGGTAAAATTTGAGCAAACAATCATTTGACAATGAACAAAGTGGTCACATTCCAACTAAATGACCCGAAATATCATACCATGTTGGTGAAATACAAATTTTATTCAAATTTTTGAACTACCTTTACAAAATGTAGTTGAATTTCAATTATTAAAATGGAAAATGGTATTTGAAATCATAATTGGACCAAAAACCCAAAAGTTGAAATGTGTGCCATGACAAGATACACCTACATGCCAAATCTTAGACCATTCTGAGAAAGTATGCCATGGAGTTGGGCATCTCCTAGGTAATTTGGGTACTTACACATGAGACTCACACTTGAAACCAAGTGTGAGAGAGCAACCTCAACTTTCATTCAATAAACTCAAGGTTTATTATTTTTTGTGCAAACTAGGGTACAATGTAAGACACATGGCCAATGTTTTACTTTTTTTTTGATTTTTTTAATTTGCTTAATTTGTATCAATTAGTATCCTATTTGCTTAATTTTAATTTACTTTTTTACCATTTTCTTAATTTGCTGCTTATTAATGTGTTGATTTCATAGTGTGTATCAATTAGTATCCTGTTAAGTGTAATGATCAATGCGTTTGAAACTTAAATTCATCCGAGTCTTGTTTCATTCTAGTGATTATGATTGCTCATATGATATCTATCAGTTAATAGTTATCAGATTACATTCTGAATTTATATAATATAGAATTTGTAGAGATTTCCGTTGCAAGGCGCCACTCTCCCAAATGTCATGCGTGGGTCCAATGTGAAAGCAATGGGAAAGTGGACTACATATGCAGGACTACACGATTCCACACCCACGCATGCACCAGAGGAAACCGAACCGCCAACAGCTATATAACACATCGGTCTCATCGTCTCTCCCACCATCGTCCACTTCTTCCCCAATCTGCCGAAAACCCCAATCCGCTCCCACCACCGCACCACCAATCTCATCCCTTAGTGAATCTGCAAGATGAAGCGCGCTCGCGAAGACAAGCCGGAGTCGAAGGCAGTCGACGGCTCTGGCGATGCACCCGCGGTCGTCGCCGCGGTGGCGGGCGAGGAGTCTTCTTCGGGAGCACCAGCCGCTCGTCGGTGCGCCGTGACCGTTGCGGATTCCACCGTACCGGTCGTGGTCACCATCGATGATGAGAAGAAGGAGGACGTCGTGGCTCCCGCGTCAGATCTACAGAACTCGCATGCAGGCCGCCAGGTCATCGTCGTGCCGGACGATGAGTACTACAACGGCGAAGACCCTGACTCCATCGAGTACCTCTATGAACAAGCCTGCAAAGAAGATGTACCGTTCAAGGAGGAGGCCTCCGACGACGGCACCGAGGTTCTGAGCTATTCTGTTCATCTTACTGTTCACATAGGGTTTGTTCGTAGAGTAGATTGATTTGTGCTGTCTAGGTGGTCTTCTAGATATTCTTGATTCTAGGGTTCGTACGGTTCATTTGTAGTTGACTTTAATTTGATCTGCCATATAGTATTCTTACTCATATGATATATATGGGTTCATGGTTATCAGATTAATTTCTGAATGTTGTGCCTTAAATTCATCCGAGTCTGATTTGATTGTAGAGATTATGATAACAAAGATTTTTGTTTGGGAAGAAAAGATTGATCTGATGCATAGAATTTATAATTACCATTTTCTTAATTTGCTGCTTATTAATGTGTTGATTCCATAGTGTGTATCAATTAGTATCCTATTAAGTGTAATGATCAATGCGTTTGAAACTTAAATTCATCCGAGTCTTGTTTCATTTTAGTGATTATGATTGCTCATATGATATCTATCAGTTAATAGTTACCATATTACATTCTGAATGTGTTAAGGTAGTTACCTTGCACATGATTGACCAACACAAGCGACTTAAATTTATTTGAATCTAATTTGATTGTAGAGATTATGATAGCAAGAATTTTGTTTGGGAATAAAGGATTGATCTGATGCATGGAATTCATAATTACCATTATCTAAATTTGCTGCTTATTAATGTGATGATTCCATAGTGTGTTTGAATCAGTATCCTGTTTAGTGTAACGATCAATGCGTTTAAAACTTAAATTCATCCAAGCCTTCTTTAATTCTACTTATTATGATTGCTCATATGATATCTATCGGTTCATAGTTATCAAATAACTTTCTGAATGTGTTAAGGTAGTTAACTTGTAAATGATTCATCATTAAGTGCCTTAAATTCATCTGAGTCTAATTTGATTGTAGAGATTATGATAACAAGAATTTTATTTGGGAAGAAATGATTGATCTGATGAATGGAATTTAATGTGTAATGATCAATGCATTTGAAACTTAAATTCATCTGAGTCTTCTTTCATTCTAGTGATTATGATTGCAAGAATTTTATTTAGGCAAAATTGGTTATTTGCCCCTAAAGTTCTCATGCCTTGAATTATGTCCCCAAAGAATATTGTTCTTTAATAAATTATCCATTATGAAGCAGATAGAAATAAACGCTCAGGTGTTCCAGCGCTCACTAGACATGATAAGACAAAACTGTCCTCGATTCATCAAATATTGGTCACACAACATTATCCTCGATTCATCAAATGTTTGTACTATCACCACAACACAAAACTGTCCTCGATTCATCAAATGTTAGTACTATCACCGCAACAATTTAGAATAATTTTCGCAGCATTGTTAATTTTTTACAACTTATTTCGTTTGATCGTTGTTGTGCTCCCGTTTATCTCACTTCTTACGTATTTCAAAATTCACACGAAGACTCTAACGACATGGGCCACGGCAAGGACGATAGGGACCGCAAGAGCCGCTTTGTTCTTAAGCGGCTGGTGAGTGGCCAGATACCTTTCCACAGCCGCGGGGAGCTATCTTGCCAATTCTGCAGCAGGGTCATCACCAAGAACTTAGAGAGCATGATCTAGCACGCGAATGGCATTGGCGTAGGCAGCAGGCAGAAGCACAAGGGCCACACCAAGGCGAAGCATGCCGCCTTTGGCAGATTCCTCGACAAGTACGTTAAGGGTGGCCTCATCCCGGTTATCGGTCCTGCTGTTGGCCCTCATGTTCTGTTTCCACAAGTTTAGTTTATGTTTGTGTTGTCCCCCTAGAGATGAAGAGAAACTGTGTGCTGTTTGAAGACTAAGTTTTTATTATGTATGGTGGAAGCTGGGCAATCATACCCAGTTGTTTAAGACTATGTTAATGTGTATGGAGTTTGTTGTTGCGTTACTGGTGCACTTGTTATCTGAATTCTCATGTTGATGCACACTGCATTTGTTTACTAAATTAGATGGTTTGATGCTTTATTTTGTAGCTAAGAAAGTTTGAAGTAAGTTTAGACTATAAAAAGTTTTTGAAACCAATCTCAAACCAGAAACTTATGTACTTTACATACTGATGATCCTTCAGAATGTCTAAAAACAACCACAAACATGAAAGGCAAACTCCTTATTTCCAATACTTTTCATAAAATTTGCAAAATATTCTAAGTAAAGGATTTAATTAATATAGCTAATTCTTTCCTTGTTAGTCTCAAGATTCTATTTTAGAGGATCTTACAGGACCTAACTATGACGACTAAGTCAGAGCAATAAAAACCAAATCAATTTCCTTGCTCTGCGCACTAAATGTAATCAATATATTTCCTTGTTTTGCCTAACGGCTAAAGCTAATCACGTCGAGCCCACAAATTAAGCTTACAACTGGGTCCAGGCCCGGCATGCAAGCATAGTCGGACCACATATATATATACGCTCTCCCTCCAACAAACCCTAAAGGCATCGTTGGAGTCAGCGCCGCCATCTAAACCACCTTTGCCTAGGCCGCAGATCTGTCGAGAGAGAGGGATGGCGAAGGGCAAGATCATTGCGGTAAAAATCTAACCTATCTAGTTCGCATGTACTGGATCTATTTGGACAAAAATGTACGACCAATGATCTTTAAATTTTCTTTTTTTGATTTGTAGTGTCCTTGGTGTTTTGACACCAAGGGTCTGTGCGGCCTGGGCGACAAGATCAAGTCCTTTTTTGTTCTCACCCTTGTAGAGAATTTTGAAAAAATGACGGTACTGGTTTTATTTTTTGTATTATCAACAGTCGTTCCTGTTCCACCCTTTTGTCATGAATTATAGCATCTGTTAGTTTGTCATGTAGTAAACATGTTTCATTTTTCTTCAGTTAATACCCTGCTATGCTAGAGCGAATTTCCTTAAGAAGTTTGCCATCGACTCTGTCGACCACGAGAATGATTTTGTGGTCGAGGTGGTTACGGAAGAAGGGTTCGAATTCAACGTTGATTGTATCAACAAGGATGGCAGAACATATCTTGAAGGCCAATATTGGAGATAATTTGCTAGAGTCTACAATCTGGATGTTGGAACGGAGCTTGTCTTCTCTACCGACACACAAGGTCCATCTACCCCTGTGACGTCGATCAACCTACCGATCACCCACCCATGTAAGTAACTGCTTATTTGAAGTACTCCCTCCGTTTACAAATATACGATGTTTACGAGTTTGTATAAAATGGATGTATATATGTAGATCCACTAAAATATTTAGGTTCACCCATTTTGCTCGGTTTCTAGTCTACTTTGTAATGTGTAGAATGTCACCGATGGAATTGTCTCTAGTTTTTTCCTTATGAAAAAATAAGTAGTTGCTTTGTGTTTGGCACGATATTTTTTCCTTTTTCCTAAACAATCGTAATGTTGACGTACCTACCATGCATTAATCTTAATTTTGATTCAGTAATATTCATTTAATTAAGTATTTGAACTTGTACAGCATATTACAATCTGACCCAGGATAAGAAAAGCATACTTGACGCTATGCATGCCACTGATGGAACCATAATTAACTAGAGAATGATGGAGTCAGTGGTCAGCAATGTTGACATCATTGACACGCTGGTTGATGAACATGGAGCTAGGCCTTATCAAGTTGGAAAATGTGAGTCTCTGATCCACACATTAAGCTGGACAAATTGTAGGAAGAAAGAGCTGGTAAGTATGAGTGATCTTCTTTGTTGTGCCTGTAATTTTCCGATTAACAAATTTTCACATTGTGCATGTGGACCAAGAACAGAAACTCCCGCGACGCCTTGTCCCTGAAGACATGGCTGAATATGGTGATATCACAATTGTGTGTGATAAATACACAAAGGTCAAAGGGTCGTACTTAATTTCTCCTGAGGATGGCCGAGTATGCTGCGCTGGGTGGAGGAAAGTGATGTCACAGGAGGAGGATTTTCGGCGAATTGGAGACAAGATGTTTTTCATGCTGTACGTAGGACGTAAGGGGGCTTTCCTATTTGCCTTCTATGTTCCAAATGTGGAACTTTAGTAGCCTTGATCATTTTCAGTATGATGGTCATGGGTCATTTGTCGACCTAATAATATGAGATGTTAAGACAATATTTTACAGTTCTTTCATTATGTGACATTAGTATGTCTAAATACATGGTTAAGTGTAATGGTACTATTAAATTTTTTATGAGCTGAAATATATTATGCCTGTCGTTGCTGCCAATTATAGTGAAATCGTGTTAATTGAGTTCATTTCATCGGTATCTATGAATATTTTATGAGCTACAAATTTTATGCGTGCACAACTTACTAGACGGACATGTCTGTCGCGTAGGTTGTGTCACGTAAAGAAGTATCTATCTCCAGTAAATCTATTTTGCTGCTCGAAGTAAGTATGACAAAAACAAGCAAAAACATCTAGCTACGACCATATATATCATTGTAATTAATAATTTTGTGTATAACATGGTTACTGGGAATTGAATGCAACAGTCTCCATAACTAGTATCAAACAGTACAACTGCGTGCTAGTATTTTAGTAACGCATTTTCACAAGGTACTAGTCAATATCACTATCAACATCTGAAATGCTCCTCCCAAATTCATCGACAACCGGTTCCAAGTCTTCTTGTTCTTCGTCGCTCAGGTCCATATCATTGTTTACACCATTTTTCCCTGCTAGTTGTCTAACAGTCTGAGAGTCAACAAATATCACATCATCAGAGCGATCAGCCATGTCGTCTTCATGATCATCAACATATTCATCTTCCTCGTCCTCAATTTGGTGAACAATGGGATCTTCCGAGCCTAGGTCTTCCTGGTATGCACCTGCATTGCCTTCATCATCTTTTTCTGGAACATCGTATATATTACCGTGCTTGAAAGTTTGCACCACCTTCCAAGGATCACCAAATTTTGTGTCTTCCAAGTAAAAACAAGTTTCTGCTTGGTGAGCTAATATGAAAGGGGCGTTCTTGTACCACAATACAGATGTATTGATGCTTTTAAAGTATCCATCATCCTTCATCTCCGTGGTTTTCCTACTTCCAACGTCAAACCAATCACAGCGGAACAAGAACACGGATCTGTCGCCGTGCTTGTTTCTCGGGTACTGTAACTCAAGAACCTCCTTCATCACACCATAGTATTCTTGATCTTGTTCGTCAGAAACGGATCCCCTTGTCATTATGCCTGAGTTTTGAGTCCTCATGTTCTTCTCACGCTCGACGGAACGGAACCTAACGCCATTTACATTGCACATAGGGTGTACAACTACACGAGCATCTGGACCAAGTGCTAGTGATTTTAAATCTTCTGGAGCATTGTCCAAATTACTGACATGTTTTTTAAACCATGCAGGGAATTCTTTCTCTAGTTCCGCCTCAATGTTGTTCACACCCCTGTTCTGTAGTTGTTGTCGGAAATTCCTAAAAATCAAAAACAAAGTAGTAATGGTACTGCTATAACACAAAATATTACTGAAAATTTTGAATGATTAATAAAAAGGTAAATAGACCTACCGAATATAATTTTGTGCCTCATCACAGTTCTGAAGTACATACCAAACCATACTGTCAAATTCTTTGGGAAAATACTTCAACTTGGATAGTCCTAAACCTCTGGCTCCATCTGAAAGATATTAAACTCTAGCGGATCAACTCTTTGTTTCTTATCTTGGTTCCTCTCAGGCTTGTTATGTCTGGTTTCTATGACATCGCCCAAAAATTTAGAGCAATGATGCAAGCACTCATCCACGATATATCCCTCAGCAATTGAACCTTCAGGCCTTGATTTGCTATGCACAGTTGATTTCAGGTACCCGAGCCTTCTTTCAACTGGATACATCCAACCATATTGAACAGGCCCCCTCTGAAGTGCCTCATCAGGTAGATGAATAGCCTGGTGCACCATTACATCAAAGAATGATGGGGGAAATAGCAGCTCAAGCTTGCAAATAATTATGACAATTTCAACCTTCATTCGACGCAGCACATATGCTCTTAGAGTTTTGGCACACAACTCCCTGAAAAAGTTTCCCAGTTCAGCAATGGTCTCATACATCGCCTTTGATGCAATCCCTCTCAGACCAGCTGGCAACACACGCTGCATAAGTATGTGGCAGTCATGCGTCTTCAGACCGTGCACTTTACCCCCTGGGATGTCCACACATCTTGCTAAGTTTCCAGCAAAACCATTTGTGAACCTAGTGTTGGCCAAATACTTGCACAATTTTTGTTTGCCTTCCTTTTGAAGCGTCCACGGTGTTTTCTCCTTTGAAAAACCCTTGGCCTCAGGTTTCATCCAGAACTTCTTCCTGACATTAAATTTCTCCAAATCCATTCTACCACCAACAGTGTCCTTGTTCTTTTCATCAAGCTCAAGAAGGGTACCAAGGATATTGTCCAAAATGTTCTTCTCAATGTGCATCACATCTAGGTTGTGAACAAACTTCAATCTTGACCAGTATGGCAGATCATATAAGCTGATCTTGAGGTGCCAGGTTGGCTCACCAGTCATGCCACGCTTTCTCTTCCTAGTTGATGGATTTTTCCCTGGCCTGTAATCCTGAACTCTCTGTACCCTCTCCTCTCTTTCTCCAAGTGTGAAACTTGTTGGTGCATCCTTAGGTTCAGGTTTTCCATTGAAGGCTCTGCTACTCCTCCACTTGTGATCGTGAGGCAGAAATCGACGATGACCAATATAACCAATTTTATTATGCAAAGACTCGTAGCAAGGATCCTTATCACAGTGCGCACATGCGAAAAAACCTCTTGTGCTACGGCCAGACATCGTGGCATATCCAGGATAGTCATGAATCGACCAAAGAAACGCAGCATGCAACGGAAACTCTCTACCTGTGCACGCATCATATGTGCCCACGCCACTCCATAGCTTCATCATATCTTTTATCAATGGCTGCATAAATACATGAAAATCCTTTCCTGGTGATTTTTTTCCAGGGATTAGCAATGACATCATGAAGTTGGATTGATCCACGCACATCCATGGTGGGAAGTTGTATGGAATGACAAAAACTGGCCACATACTGTATGAACTACTCATGTTTCCGTATGGGTTGAATCCATCTGTCACAATACCAAGCCTTATGTTACGGGCATCTGAAGCAAATCATCCAAACTCCTTGTCAAAGTGCTTCCATGCTTCACCATCAGCTGGGTGCCTCAAAATACCCGGTTGTGCAACCCTCTTCTCCTTGTGCCACTTGGTGTTCATCGACGCTTCCTTGGAAATAAAAAATCTCTGTAACCTTGGGATTATAGGAAAGTATCGAAGCACCTTGTGGGGAATCTTTCTCTTTGCTTCCGGGTCTTTCCACCTTGAAAATCCACACTCAGGACAATGAGTTTTTTTGGCATGGTCTCCCCAAAACAGAGCACAGTCATACTTGCATACATGAATTGTGTCATAACCAAGCCCAACCTCAGAAAGAACACTCTTAGCTTCAGCATAGGACTTGGGAAAATTCACTTTTGGCAAAGCAGCACATAAGACAGCCATAAATTGATCAAAAGCTCTATTTGTGACCCGGTTGTATGATTTCACGTAAAGCATCTTCATAATGAATGACAACCTCGTCTCAGTGGTGCATCCCTCGTGAAGCTCTTTCTTATCTTCTTCGATGAGTTTCGCATAGAAATTAGTGTCACTTGGGCCTCTGTCACAAGAATCATGCAACTCATCTAACATCTTGTCAACATGATCATTATGATTCTCATTTCCATCATCATAATCATCATCGTCATCGCTTTGATACAAACTATGATCATAGTTTTCATCAGGACCATCATCTTCTCCATGACAACTCCACTTTGTGTACGAAACGGCCATACCATTGACGTGTAAGTGATACTCAACAGTGCCCTGAGTCTGCTGTGTAATATTAAGGCATTTTTGGAATGGGTATAATATTGATGCACCTTCGTTGCAGTTTGCGCGCGCAAACTCCATAAACTCACGAACACCTTGTATGTAAAAAGGGGTGAACTTGCGCCCATGACTAATCCACTGTCGATCCATCGCCTACAAAAATATATATAATGTGTTCCACTCGAGTCATGATGCCATTCAATTTGTACTAATCGATGTGGAAATTGTTTACCAAAGTCCAAATAAATCACAATGTGTAACATAAATACCAATCCAAATCAATTTCATAACAGATCTCAAAGGAACTCACATGTGCTTCCTATCGCCGTGCGCCAGATCTAGGGAAGATTATAATAAAGGGCTTCGACGGGCTCGATCTCGGCGGCGATGCGCAGGATGGGCGCGATGCTGCTGAGCGTGGACGGGACGACCTCGTTGTCGAACCTGCAACTCGCGATTTTCGCGAGAGAACCAAATCCAAGTTGGTGAAGATCGTGATTTGAGCCTGCCGTGAAGCCTCGCTAGCTGGGATCGTGATCGATCGTCGTGATCGCGTAGGCGCAAGTCGCCGGGACTTGTAGATGAAGGGCCAGCGAATGTCGTGATCGCCTGGACAAGGGATACCCTTGACAGCGCTCGTTCGCAAGAACAGAGAAGAAAACTGTTTGGAAGATCGCACAAGACCTAACTATAACGATCCGTGTTTGTACATGCCACGTACTGCACATAGAGTTTACAAAATGGTAGGCCAATCAAACAATTCAAAAACCGAACGGTAGCCCAGCGGTAACGAAACGTTTTACTTTGTACTAGGTCCTCGGTTCGAAACCCATCTTTGCCCTTTTATCGTTTTTAACACAATTGCTAACTCGTTGGTCCCACGAACAATCGGTGACGGCTTAATCTACGACGCTCTAAAATCCGTCGTACGGATAATCGGCGACGGTTTGCCGTGACGCGAAACGCGACCGTCACGCATTATCAAGCATACATGACGCCCAAAACTAATCCGTCACCTATGGTTACTTTCGGTGACGGTTCTGAATTTTGTCACCAGGCAATTCGTCACCGATTCTAGGATTTGTTGCAGCGAGTGGAGTACCATGACCGATTCTTGTCCCTCGCCAGGTATGCACCTGATGAGATCAACACGGAGACCAAGAAGAAGGAGAGATTCCTGAACGGACTGCATGATGAGATGCAGACAGTTCTCGTCAACATCCGTTTCGAGGATCTCGAAGAGCTAGTTGACTCTGCCATTTAGATGGAAGGGAAGATTAATCAAGCGAACGACAACTGCAAATGCCGGATGATGCACCAAGCTGGATCCAACAGTCACCAGAAGTACCATCCCAACCCGTCTGCTGGATATGCACCGCGGAACAATCGACCCCCAATGTCTCGCCCAAGCTACCCCAACCGTAGCAGGGGAAAGGTGAAATCCGGAGGAAACAACAATCACCCCGGCAACTCCAGCAATTTCAACCATGCACCGCCCAAGCACAACAACAACACTGCACCGAGAACTGGAAGCAATGTTGTGCCCGTGGCAGCAAAAGACAAGTCTCAGATTACTTGTTTCGAGTGTGGAGTGAAGGGTCACTACTCTAATGAGTGTCCCAAGAAGATTACCGCCACTGCCAATGTGAATGCCCCAGGTCAACAGCAGCGTCGTGTTCAACCCGGAAGAAGATTCGCCCCCAGGAATCCTCACAACCGCAACGGCCGTCTCTTCCACATGAACACCAAAGAAGCCCAAGAAGCGCCAAATGTAGTGCTGGGTATGTTTTCTGTCAACTCAGTTTTAGCAAGAGTGTTGTTTGATTCTGGAGCATCGCACTCATTTGTCACCGAAGAATTTGCATGCACTAGTAAGATTCACCCAACCAACTTGAAGCATGTCATGATAGTTCAAATACCTGGTTCAACTACAAAAGCTAGAAAATTTTGCAAAGTTGTGCCTATCAGAATACATGGGATAGATTTCTATGCCAATCTAATAGTACTTGGAACCCAAGGTTTGGAATTAGTACTAGGAATGGATTGGATGTCGAAGCATAAAGGATTGATAGACTGTGCCAAGAAAGCCATCACCATGACCAGTAGCTCTGGAGTATCAGTAGAGCATATATCTAAAACCTTGCCCCGTCAATTCAAGTGCAACAAGAGTCTAGCCCTACCCACCATAGACCAAGTTAGAGTAGTCTGTGAATACCCTGACGTATTCCCAGATGAATTGCCCGGTATGCCCCCGGATAGGGATATTGAGTTCATTATTGAACTAATCCCCGGAACCGGTCCCATAGCTCAGAGACCCTATAGCATGAACCCCTCAGAGTTAGTGGAACTAAAAAAGCAATTGGATGCTATGTTGGCAACAGGCTTGATTCAACCAAGTGAATAACCATGGAGATCGCCCATGTTATTCGTCGATAAGAAAGATGGTGGCAACCATTTGTGCACAGATTAAAGGAAGCTAAATGATGTCACCATCAAGAACAAGTACCCATTGCCAAAGATAGAGGATCTATTTGATCAGTTGACTGGTGCCAGTGTGTTCTCTAAAATTGATCTTAGGACTGGTTATCACCAACTTAAGCTTCGTGCAATGGATATTCCAAAGACCGCCTTTACTACCAGATATGGATTATATGAGTATACAATCATGTCTTTTGGATTAACCAATGTCCCTGCTTATTTCATGAATCTCATGAATACGATCTTTATGAATTTTCTAGATAAGTTTGTCGTTGTGTTTATCGACGATATCCTTATCTACTCCAAGTCAGAAGAAGAGCATGAGCAACATCTGAGAATCATCCTTGAAACCCTTAGAGAGCATCGGTTGTATGCCAAGTTCACCAAATGTCAGTTTTGGATGAAAGAAGTAGGATTCCTAGGACATATTGTGTCTGCCGGAGGAGTCGCTATTGATCCTGCCAAGATCAAAGATGTCGAAGAATGGGAAGCCCCAACCACTCAAACCCAAGTCCATGCATTTCTCGGGTTAGCGGGATATTACCGCAAGTTCGTAGAAGGATTTTCGAGCATCGCAAGACCCATGACCCAATTGTTGAAGAAGGACAAGAAGTTTGAATGGACTGACAAATGTGAAGCAAGTTTCCAGGAGCTCAAGAAGAGATTGATTTCAGCCCCAATATTGATCATGCCAGATATCAAGAAGCCGTTTGATGTGTATTGTGATGCATCCAAGATTGGTCTCTGATGTGTATTAATGTAAGAAGGAAAAGTCATCGCATATTTGTCTCGACAACTGAAACAGCATGAGCAGAACTACCCTACCCATGATCTTGAATTAGCAGCCGTAGTTTTGGCACTGAAGACATGGCGTCATTACCTTATGGGTAATCGCTGTGAGATTTATTTAGATCACAAGAGCATGAAGTATATTTTCACTTAGAAGGAGCTAAATATGAGGCAAAGGAGATGGATAGAGTTAATTAAGGATTATGACCTTGACATTCACTATCACCTTGGCAAAGCCAATGTGGTAGCGGATGCTCTTAGCAGATTGCCGTGTAGATTAAACACCATGATCAAGGAAAAGCAACCAAGTTTGTACGAGGAGTTGGAGCAGTGTAGAACTAAGCTAGTTAGCAAAGGATTCTTAGCTAGCATTGAACTTCAACCCACTTTGATTAGCCAAATCAAGGAAGCCCAGAAGGGAAATGCAAGTATCGACAGAATCAAGCATCGTATTGGTACATGAAATGTACCTAGATTTACCAAAGACGAAGGAGTTCTGTGGTACAAAAGACGTATCTGTGTACCAGCAGATTCGGAGCTGAAGCAAGTTATCATGTAAGAAGCTCATGATACCCTTTATTCTATCCACCCGAAGGAACAAAGATGTATCAGGATTTGAAAGAGCAATTTTGGTGGCACAAGATGAAGAGATAAATCGGAAGCTACATCGCCAAGTGTGATATCTGTCAGAGAGTCAAAGCGGAATATTAGAGGCCTACAGGACTATTGCAACCATTGCAGATTACAGAATGGAAATGGGATTCCATCGAAATGGACTTTATCACTGGTTTGCCTACTTCTAGTAGGGGAAATGACTCAATCTGGGTCCTCGTTGATAGACTATCCAAGGTAGCCCATTTTATACCTGTCAAGACAACCTACCAGAGTTTGAAGCTAGCAGAGTTGTACATTGCTAGAATTGTTAGTCTGCATGGAACCACCAAGACCATAGTGTTGGATCGAGGAACCCAATTTACCTCGAGATTTTGGCAGAAAGTTCAAGAAGGATTAGGAACCAAGTTGAATTTCAGCACAGTTATCACCCGCAAACCGACGGACAGACTAAGAGAGTCAACCAAATCTTAGAAGATATGTTGAGATCAAGGAAACAAATAACACGCTATAGCGCATGTTATAGCACGTTATAGCAAATTTGGAGTGTCGCCGCTATGTATAAGCTATTTTACACGCTATGCCGCTAATTTCAAAATAGCACGCTAAATCACGCTATTTATCAAAACGTTGTAGCATAGTTGTATTTTTTAGCGCAGCAAAAAATCCAAAAACACTCTATAGCTCGCCAGTCCAAAAGGCCAAAACCATTCCCGAGTCATTGGGAAACCTAATCTCACCCCCCCCCCCCCACCAGATCGTTCCTGTAGTCACCAAATCGGTGCGCGAGTGGAGGCGGTGTTTCTCCAGTTCACGAGTGGTGGTGACAGTTGCTTCCACATGCATTCTCCATCTGATTCTGAATAATACTTCATGCTATGATGTTGTTAGGCTGCCTTAAAATTATATATTTCTTTATTCTCGATATGTTTATGGGTATGTGCCTCATATCGATGAGACTGTGACAGTGAGACTCCGTTTTTATGTCATGGATTGGTCTTAATGTTGACTTTGTTATGCATGTAATTGTTTCTGGACAAATTTTAGATGCTAAAATAATTTATGTTTACACTAAATATATCATTATTTTTTCTGGACTTTATTATGCATGTAATTGTTCCTGGACAAATTTTAGATGCTGAAATAATTTATGTTTAGACTAAATATATCATTTTTTTGCAAACGCTATTTTAAATAGCGTGTGCTATAACATGCTATAGCGTGTATAGCATCCTGGGAAGGCTGGCGCTAAATACCATAACACGCTATTTTTTTACCTTGGTTGAGATCTTGTGTGTTAGAGTACGGATCCAAATGGGAAGATTGCCTACCTTTCGCAGAATTCTCCTATAACAACAGTTATCAAGCTAGTTTGCAAATGGCCCCATTTGAGTTCTTATATGGAAGAAAGTGTCGTACCCCTTTGACTTGGTCGCAAGTAGGAGAGAGTCAGATTTTCGGACCCGACATCCTGCGAGAAGCCAAAGAAAAGGTTCACAAAGTCCGTGAGCACCTCAAGACCGCCCAATCCAGACAGAAGAGTAATGCTGACAAGAGAAAGAGAGAACTGACTTTCAATGTCGAAGATTTTGTGTATATCAAAGTTTCTCCATTAAAGGTAACACAACATTTTAGTCTGAAGGGAAAGTTAGCCCCCGGATATATTGGACCCTTCAAGATTCTGAACCGTCGAGGAGAAGTATCGTATCAACTAGAACTGCCAGAGGAGATGTCTGCCATCCACAATGTGTTCCATATCTCATTACTTCGCAAATGCCTAGAAGTGCCGGAGAAGACTGAAGTTTTCAAGAACATCGATCACCGAGCTGTTGATATCAACAAGGATCTGACGTATCATGAAGTGCCCATTCGTATCTTGGAGAAAGCTTATAGAACCACCAGGACCCATAGTATCAAATTTCTCAAGATTCAATGGAGCAACCACACCGAAGAAGAAGCCACTTGGGAGCGAGAAGATTACATTAGGACTGAGTTCCCAAATCTCTTAAGTTCCTAGTTTTCTTTCTTAAATCTCGGGACGAGATTTTGTTTAAGGGGGAAGGTTTGTAACATCCCAAAACTTTAATCCAAGTGATCAAGATCCAAATCACCCAATTTAGGGTTAACAAAAACTTTTTCTCATTTTAAATATTTAAGCATGCATATATGTGTTGCATTAAATAGGAATTGATTTGAATTGCCATGATTGTTTGTTCTAATGGTTGTAAAATTATTCTAAGATGAATTCCACATCATCTTGATCATTCCCAAGCAAATCCAAAGAAAACGAATTCAAATAGAATTAATAAATGGAAATGGTCACTTTTGCCATTTTAATCAACCAGGACACTTTAGGTGTTCCTAGCACTCAAATTCAAACAGAAACAATTGTGGATATTGGCACCCATTGCTAGTACAAGTAGAGATGTACCAAGACCCACCTTGTGATCTTGCAAAAACATTTAAACCCTAATTTAAAATGACAATTGAAAATGGAATCTAGTTCATATGTCTAGATCCCACTTTTTCAAAAACCACTCAAATGACTTCAACTTGACAAATCCCAGCAACCAGAGACCGCCGCTCCAGGAAGGAAGGCGTGATCACACCGCCGACCACGGTCCACCCCATGGCCACAGCCAGCCCCTGGACCACCGAGGACAAGCCCCGCACTAAGCCTCTGCGCCATGCCAGCGCACGCCAGAGCGCCATCCCCGGCAGGCCAGCACGCGTCGCTCCTCGACCACAGCCCGCGCGCGCCTCTCTGCCTTGACCAGCTCACCCCACCAGACACGCCCTTTCTCCGCCGCGCGACCCATGGCCGCCGGGAACCACGTCGAGCACCGCCTCTATCGCTCAGAGCGCGAGACGCTCCCGACCGCAATCCACCGCCCTATCATCGCCATTAATCCCTAGCTAACCGCCAGGGAACCGCCCACTGTCTGCCTACCTTGCCCACGCTGATAGAACCCTGTGCCGTTGTCACCAATGAGCCGCGCCCATGCTTCTCTGCCGCCTCATCGAGCCTATATAAGGGAGCCTCCCCAGCACCATTTCTTCACACTCCCACACTCTCCTCTTACCACTGGTCCTTCCCCACCTCTCGCCGGAGCCGCTAGAGCAGCCAGCCACTGGAATTTCGCCGGAGATAGCCGCAGCAGAGGAGGAGACGCCCCCATCGATTTCGTCCACCCCCGGAGCTGCTGCGACTTCGCCTGAGCCCGCTGTTATCTCCTCGTTCAAATGCCCCATCGCCAAGCTTGCTGGAGCCTTGGTATGCCCCCACTGCACCCCCACAGTGCCGCTAGGTTTTCGTCTCGCTGGCGATGTGTCCGTCATCGATGATGAACGTGGACTGTAAATTCTAGTTCTAATCCTACGGTCCACGTTGCCCTGTACCGCTTCGCGTTTAAAGAGCCACTGACATGTGGGACCCCCTGTCAGCTGTCCACGAAAAGGAAAGAAAAATTCCGACAAAGACAAGGAGTCCAAGGAAGATTCTGACATGGAGGAGGCATAAGCTTCAAATCCCAAGTCGGATGGAAAGAATACCTTCCCAACCAAGAAAGACACTTATGTCTGCTTCCTTGGATCCCAACCAGCTAAGGTCAAAAGGCGGTGATGCACGAGCTCAACGCAACCGTTCTGGCTGTCCCTCAGTATCTAGACTGGTTGGAAGTTACAATTACCTTTGACCAAAGCGATCATCTGCCTAAACCACACATGTGAGGAAATTACGCTCTGGTCGTCGATCCACTTATTGAAGGCTATGGGTTCTCCACGACCCTCATCGACAGTGGCAATAGCATCAACGTTATCTATGTCGAAACGATATGCCCGATGAGAATATCGGAAACACGCCTAAATCACAGCTTCGTGACTTTTCATGGAGTTGTCCCAGAAGACAAGCGAACTCTTTGAGAGAAATCACTTTGGATGTTACCTTTGGAACTCTAAAGAACTACCAAATGGAAGCACTTTCCTTCAAAGTGGTCCCATTCAAGAGCGCATACCACGCTATCTTTGGGCGTCCGGCTTACCGGGCCTTTATGGCTCGCCCTTGTTATATTTATAACATGATGAAAATTCCAGGTCCCAATGGCATCATCACGATCTGAGGAGACCCGAATAAGGCACGAGAATGTGAGGATGGTAATGCCGCCTTTGTTGAAGCTGTACTGCACGCTGAGGAGTACCAGGAGATCAAGAATAACATCGACCCGTCCAAGATGCCCACGACGAAGAAGGAGGTGACAAAGATGACTCCGGAGTTCAAGGCATTGAAAGAGACAAAGACAACACCATTGAAGGATGATGACCCCTCCAAGGTGACTCAGATATGCGTAGGTTTAGGCCACACACAGGAAAGCATGCTCGTCGAGTTCCTCAAAGCCAATAAGGATATCTTCACGTGGCACCCATCTTACATGACCGGAGTACCTAGGGAACTTGTTGAGCACAGCCTAAATGTACACCCAAATACTAAACCTGTTAAACAGTCCTTATGACGATTCGGCGATGAAAAGCGCAAAGCAATAGCTAAGGAACTAGCCCGACTCGAGTTAGCCGGATTCATAGAAGAGGTCATCCATACTGATTGGTTCGCCAATCCTGTAATGGTCCCTAAATAGGACACCATTGATTTAAGGATGTGTTGATTATACTGCCTTGAACAAGGCTTGTCCTAAAGATCCGTTTGCTCTGCCTAGAATCGATCAAGTTATCGACTCGACAGTAGGCTCAGAACTCCTATGTTTTCTCGACACATATTCTGGCTATCATCAAATTCAGATGAAGGAGTTAGACAAAATAAAGACTTCGTTCATTAGCCCTTTCAAAACCTTCTTCTATGTAATGATGCCTTTTGGGCTCAAGAACCGGGAGCTACGTATCAGCACACTATGCAGTGTTGCCTCCACGATAAAATCAGACGCAATGTACATGCATATGTGGATGATATATCTATGATGTCTAAAAATAAGGAACCACTAATTTCTGACTTGGAGGAAACATTCAACAATCTACAAAAATACAATATAATGCTTAACCCAAAGAAGTATTTCTCTAGAATACCAGCCGGAAAATTGTTAGATTTCTTTGTGTCTCAAAGAGGCATAGAGAAGAACTGAGACAAAATAAAGGCTATACTCAACATTGCCAGGCCAACTCGCCTGAAGGACGTACAATGGCTAACTGGCTGCATTGCCGTCGTCAGTTGGTTCATAAGCCGACTCGGCGAAAGAGTCGCACCGTTATACAAGCTCTTGAAAAAGACCAAGAATTTTATCTGGACTGATGAAGCTAAAGCTGCACTTCAGGATCTGAAAGCCGTACTCTCATCAGCCCCTTTTCTTTTAGCACCGGAACCACAGGAACCGGTGTCGCTCTACTTAGCTGTGACAAATAGAGTCGCCAGTGTCGTCATGGTGGTGGAACGGCCGAAAGAAAAACATGAACACATGGTGCAACGTTCGACTTATTATCTCAGTGAGGTCTTGACTGAATCGAAGCAAAGGTATCCTCATTACCAAAAGTTAGCCTATGGTGTGTTCTTCGCAAAGGTATCCTCATTATTGTCAAGACTACAAGATTACCATGGTGAGCACAGTTCCCATGAGATACATAATCAACAATAGCGATGCCACAGGATGCGTCGCTAAGTGGGGGAATAGAGCTAGCAAATTTTGATATTGAGTATAAACCTCGCACAACAATAAAATCCCAGACTGTTGCTGACTTTGTCGCTGATTGGACAAAGACAGTAGAAAACACAGGTCTCCCAAAGACGGAAGTTTGGACCTTACACTTTGACGAGTCTAAAGCGCTCGGGGGCTGGCGTGGTGCTCAAGTCACCCCAAGGTTATAAACTATTCTATGTTTGCAGATTCACTTCACGGTGACAAACAACATTGCTGAATATGAAGCCCTACTGCATGGAATTCGAATCGCAAAAGACATCAGCATTCGCTGACTGCTGTGTTAAGGAGACTTGGATTTAGTTATCCAGCAAGTATCCGATATTTGCAATGCAAACAAGCACATGGCAGCATATTGAGCTATCATGGATGAACTATCTAAATTGTTCGAAGGGTTTGAAGTTCAACACATTCCCTGAACAAAAACGAGGAAGCAAATGCTCTATCAAGAATAGTCTCTATGTCAAAACATGTCCCGGATGGTGCTTTTTTGGAGCACATGAGAGTTTCCTCTATCACAGGAGTTGATGAGGAGTATTCGACCAAATCCAATTCACCTCTTATAGCAGTCCTGACTGTAATTCCCAGCTGGACACTACCCTACCTTGACTTCTTCGTAGATAGAAAATAACCTGAAGACAAAGTTCTAAGCAGATAGATCGTCCGACGAGTAAAATCATACACAATGGCGGGAGGTGAGCTCTATAAGCGGATTGCGTCTGGGGTCTTTCAGTGTTGTGTTTCTCCAGAAGAAGGAATGGAAATCCTAAGGGAAATCTACGAAGGCGAATGCGGACATCACGCCGCAACCAAATCTTTAGTGGCAAAGGCCTTTAGGCACGGATTTTTCTGGCTTACATCTAAGGCAGATGCCGAACGGCTGGTCAATATGTGCAAAGATTGCCAAAAATACGCCAAACAAGCCAATGTTTCGGCTGATCAGCTGCGAAGAATTCCGATTACATGGCCCTTTGCGGTTTGGGCGCTTGACATGGTAGGACCATTTAAACAGGCTCAAACTGGATACTTACTGTCTAGTGATGGTGGATAAATTCATAGAATGGATTGAGGTAAAACACGTCACAAGTTGTGATGGAGCAAAAACCAAAAAGTTCGTCAAGGACGTGATCATCCGATTCAGGTATCTGCACAGTATTATTACAGACAATGGGAGTAACTTTTCCATGGGAGAACTAGTTGAACTTTTTAATGAACAAGGATCCGACTTGATATTGCGTCAGTCACAAATCCACAAGCCAACGGACAAGTCGAAAGGGAAAATGGTTTAATTCTACAAGGCCTACGACCAAGACTTGAAGCACCATTACATCATACTGCGCGTGGGGGCTTGGGAAGATGAATTACCATTTGTGATATGGAGTTTACAAACTACTCCTAATAGGTCAACCGTATATACACCTTTCTTCTTGGCCCACGGAGCAGAAGCAGTTCTTCCAAGTGATCTTATTCATACTTCTCCCTGAGTCGTTGTGTATGTCGAAGAGGATGCCAAAGTTGATCGACAAGATGACCTCGACATGCTCGAGGAACTTCACGTTGTTGCTAGCAGAGATCTACAGCCTATTGATAGATTGCAAATGTATCTATAATTTTTGATGTTCCATGCTTGGTTTTATCCACCTTCTTGTGTTTTGTTCCAACTTTGGAGTACTTTTCATATGATTTCTTGGACTAACCTATTAACAAGAGCCACAGTGCCAGCTGCCTGTTTTCTGTTGTTTTTGGTTCTAGGAAAGTCAGAAAATGAATATTCTCGGAATTGGACGGGACAAAAGCCAAAGTGCCTATTTTTTCGGAAGTGATCAAGTGCTAGAATACGAGACGGAGAAGGGCCAGGGAGCCACCACACCACCTGGCCGCGCGGCCAGGCCTGGCCCGCGCCAGGGGGTGGTGTGGCTGCTCCCGGCACCCCCTCGGCCTCTCCTTCCGCCTATATATTGCCCTCGGGACGAAAACCCTAAGTACCCGATCAAAAATCCACGAAAGAGTTTGTAGCCGCCGTCATCTCCATCCCTAGATTGGGAGGGATCTGAAGCTCTTCCCGGCACCCTGCCGGAGAAGGGAATTCACCCTGGAGGCCTTCTTCATCACCATGCACGCCTCCGGTGTGATGCGTGAGTAGTTCATCCTTGGACTATGGATCCATGTAGTAGCTAGATGGCTGGTTTCTCCTCCTTTGTGCTTTGATGTTTAGATCTTGTGAGCTCCGTTCATGATCAAGATCATCTATTTGTAATTCATACATGTTGTGTTTGTGGGGATCCGATGGATATTGAGATGCTATTTCAGATTGATTATTGATTCTATCATGTCTTTGTTATTTGAGATCTTGCATGCTTTCCGTCGTTAGTAGCTATCTTGGCCAAGTAGATGCTAGCAACTCCAAAAGTTAGTATTTATGCTCGATAGTAGGTTCATGCCTCTGGTAATCTGGGGAAGTGACAGAAATCTCTAAGGTACTAGATGTGCTATTGCTACTAGGGAGAAAACAACAATCCTTTGTTCATAAAACAATCGTATTGTTTACTTTACACGCAGTTCGTAAAGCAATAATCTGTTGCTTGCAACTTAATACTGGAGGGGGTTCAGATGATAACCTGAAGGTGGATTATTAGTCATATATGCAGTTGGATGGCGGTCTATGTATTATGTTGTAATTCCCAATCAAGTCTCAGAGGAGTCAAGATGATTAGTATATGCATGTATTGCTTTCTTGGTGTTTGTCAATTGCCCGCTATAATTTGTTCACCCAGCATGTTATCTATCTTAAGGAGAGCCACGTCTAGTGAACTATGGATCCCGGTCCTTTTTCTTTACATACAATCTAAATCTTTTACTACTTTGTGTTTACTTTCTGCAAACTTTTACTTCTTTCCATTCGATACGTTTAATCCTTTGTTTTCCGAACACGTTGAGATTGACAACCTCATCGCAAGCTGGGGACAAAGTTCTGTGGTTGTGTTGTGCAGGTCTCCACGTTGCTACTAGCACCGGTAGTGCGCCCTGCCAAAGCTCAGCTAGTAACACCTTTGAGGTGTTTCCTTGCTCCTACTGGTTCGATTAAACCTTGGTTTCATAACTGAGGGAAACTTGCTGCTGTGCTCATCATACCTTCCTCTTGGGGTTCCCAACGAGCTCTACATCAACACCGCCATCAACCATTTTTCTGGGCGCCGTGCATTGAGCCATCAAGCATTTTTCTGGCGCCGTTGCCGGGGAGTCAAGGACATCTTCACAAGGGGAGTCCCTCATAACCAATCTCTTTACTTTGTTGTTTTTGTTTTGCTTAGTTTCTTTTGATTTGTTTGCTTGTTTTGTTATTCAAAAAAACACAAAAAATTAGTTTTACTAGTTTGCTTTCTTATTTCAAAAACACAAAAAAATTAGTTCCTATCCTAAGTTGTCACTATGTCTAGCCTTACTCCAATCACTATGTCACCCGAGGATATGTTTTTCACTTTTAAACAAGGAATTGAGGAAAGTTTTAAGGAAGCTTGGTCTAGAATCTCCGATCTACATGAAAAAACTGAGCCTAAAATGACTCAAAGCTTGTTCCTTAGCAGTTTTTACCTTGGAATTGCTCTTTTCTATAGATATGCTTTGGATGCTGTTGTCGGAGGAGATTTTCTCCATTGTAATGAGGATGATGCTATTAATGCTATAAAGAAATTGATCCTCACTTACAACTTGCCTAGCCAAACTGATACTTCTTTCGCAAAAATATTTGCTAGGTTGGACACTCTTCAGGCTAGCATTACTAGATTAGAGAGTTGCTATAATACACTTAGGGAGCATCACGATTATGTTCCAAAAAACTCTGAACCATCAAAGTGGTTCCCTACAGTAAAGATTGAGATGAACACTGAAACTTTTCAAGCTCGCTGTGATATCATGTCTGAATTTTGCCTTATGCCTAAAGATATTTATAAATCTCTGAATACTTGGGGGCTCATTGAAGGAGGAAAAGAAATATATCTTACTAATAATACTACCATATTACCTCTTGGAATAGCTGAAGGAGTGTTTACAAAGATCCTTGGGAAAACGATTTCTATTGATTATCTTGTTATTGAATGTGTAGGAAAAGGACAAATTACACTCGGAAGGTCCCTATTAGAACTCCTTGGAGCAATAATAGATGTGGGAAAGGGGACCATGCACCTTTCTTCTCCACCAAACAATCATATTTTCCCCAAGGCTAAGAATAAAAGTAAGAGAGGTAAGGTCAAGAAAGTTGGTTTTAATGCTTCTTCATTTGAGAACACTTGATTCTTTCTTTACTTCTTATGCCTAACTTAAAGGCGTTAAAGAAAAATACTTGTTCAGAGATAACCCAAGAGTTTTAGATGAGTTTTGGAAGTTATTACCTCTGTAATAACCTCTCCTTATCCTTTTTATTTGCTTTTTGTGCCAAGAGTAACCTCTAATGAGAGTGAAGTAATGATTGGGAAAGTTGTTGTACCGAAACAGATTTTTGTGCTTCACCGTAAAAATTCGTGAGATAGCTCTTTATGTCAGATTGAGCTGTCATTTTTTGTTCTTCTGCCCTAGGTTGTTATTTAATATTAATTAGTTCAACACTTTTTGATTTGAGCAACAGAAGGTCTTCGAAAAAATTCGTCTTTACCGGCTGGTCTGTTTTGACAGATTTCTGCCATTTTCTGCATTTGCTTCTTGTTGGTTCCTTCTTGAGTTCTTTTGGGGAATTGAGCTTTTTGGAGGAAGTGCTACAGTAGCTAGTGTTCTAATGGAAGTTTATTTGGTCTTATAACTGAACCTTGAGACTTATTTATCTTAAGTGCACTAATGTTGCTAATGAGATTGTGTGAAGTTTTGTATGAAGGAAAAATTTCAGGTGTATGGAAGGAATGAGTAATGAGATGAAGGATGGACTAAAGCTAAAGCTTGGGGATGCCACGCGTGTCACCCCAAGAAATATCCAAGAAGTACAAGCGTCAAAGCTTGGGGATGCCCAAGGCATCCCCTTCTTCATCAATAAAAATTCCAGGTTTCTTCCAAATGCTTCATTTTTATTGTTTCATGCACAGTTGTGTTTTTCTTCGACCATCTTATTTTTCGTTTTCGTTTGCTTTGGTTTTCTTAGTTTTCTGAATAAATTGGTTGGACCCCCTCTTTCATACTTTGGTTTGCAAATAGTTTGGTTTAGTTTGGAAAAGAGTAGGAAAGTCCATGCTTATGTGGTAAAAAGAGCTCGTTCTTAACTGTGGCCCATGCTTTGTCATGCCATGCTTGATATCGTTTTGGCTTTATTCTTAGTATTCTTTGCTGTAGCATGACTTGTTATAAATAATTGAGATTGCTTAATGTGCCTTGGATGAATCATGCGTTGTTTTAGCATATTAAAGCATAGTATAGTGGTATTCTCCTTTGATGCTTTATTTGGGTTGACTTGGCACATGCTCACACCATGTTATGACTATCTCAAGTCACCATAGCCTTTATGATCCTTTAGTTTTCAACTTGTAGCATCACTTTATGCTTTGATCAATGATGTTTTGTCGCTCTGCATGATTATGGCCATTATTGCTCTCTTAGTTTATCGCTCCCAGTCATTTGCTAGCCTCCACAACAAAGTATGAGTTCCGCTCATGCACCCAGCTCCCTAAACCAAGTTATTCCAAAGAGTCCACCATACCTACCTACTAGCTTATGCTATTCCAAGTACATTCATGCTTTTTTTTACCTTCCACTTGTTATGATAAAACTAGTGATTAAAGCTCTCACGAACTTGATGGCGCACTTTACTTTGCTTGCCCTAAATAAACTTGAACCATTGTGTCTTCTATGTTGTATATGCTTGCACTTATTTGTCGAGAATTATCAGAACCATGCTTTCATGAGGAACGCTTTCAACATTGCACTTGGTACTTGTACCTAGTTGATATCATGCTCTTTTGTATATGGATGTCGTCGGTGTGAAATGAAAGGGGAGCTTGTAAGTCCATGGAGTTATGTATATGTGTTAGAGAAATGCCTGGGCCGTTGGTCTAATCCATGCTGACATGGTGGAAACCTGCAGCGTAACCATAATGAGCTGTCTCTGAAGCATTCTTCTTATAAAAAAAGAGTCCTATTGAGAAAAAAGAGAAAAAAAAGATACTATGAAAAGAGGAAAGAGATAAAAAAGCACCATATTCCCATGGTAAATAAGAAGAATGCTGAGATGCTCGTTGTCTGCTTGCCTTGTCATTTTGATATGGCGATTCTTCCGTATCATCGGGCAAGGGGTACCCCGTTGGCGGTTCTCAATGATACACATGTACTTACGATGACAAGAACTTACCGGTGACTAAACTTGAGTAGCATGAGGAACGACCCTCGTATACAAGGGACATGAGATTTCTGACTTATACTTCGTCAAGCATGTACACCATAGTTTGTTCACTTTAACCTTAATCACTTCAAGATGCTTATGATAGGGGCAATGAGAGCTGAAAGCTATAAGTACCATAATTTTTGGAAGCTCTTTATGAGACTTGAATCCCTACTTCCTTTTACAAAAGGCCTTTCTTCCACCATTATATTGAATCTCCACCTTCTATCTTTATGCACCTACTTTGAGAGCATAGTGGCCATTCTTAGTTCTATGTGCATTGTCCCAAGACTAGTTGATTGATGCATACTTTGATATTGCTTGTTTTAGACAATTGTATCTAGTCACTCTTATGAACTTTGAAGGTGTCCTATGCATTTATATTTGCTACTCTATTGAGGGACAAGCTGAATACTATTATGGTATGTTTTCTTTATGTGAAACAAACAAACATCTTGCAAAGCATTGTTATTCATGAATCTTTTGTTTGTGCCTTTTCTTGTTGCATCATAGTTTTTTTGCTTATTGCTAGAACTTTGTCTTTCATGCTATGATTGAAGTACTATGATCCTAGCTTTGAATGTTTTACAAATACTTTGATCAAGTCTTTGATGGTGCATGTCACCTCAAAAATTATTCTTTCTTTTTATCACTTACCTACTCGAGTATGAGCAGGAGTTAAGCTTGGGGATGTTGATACATTGCAAATGTATCTATAATTTTCGATGTTCCATGCTTGGTTTTATCCAGCTTCTTGTGTTTTGTTCCAACTTTGGAGTACTTTTCATATGATTTCTTGGACTAACCTATTAACAAAAGCCACAGTGCCAGCTGCCTGTTTTCTGCTGTTTTTGGTTCCAGGAAAGTCAGAAAATGAATATTCTCGGAATTGGACGGGACAAAGGCCAAAGTGCCTATTTTTCCGGAAGTGATCAAGTGCCAGAATATGAGACGGAGAAGGGCCAGGGAGCCACCATACCACCTGGCCGCGCGACCAGGCCTGGCCCGCGCCAGGGGGTGGTGTGGCCGCTCCCGGCACCCCCTCGGCCTCTCCTTCCGCCTATATATTTCCCTCAGGATGAAAACCCTAAGTACCCGATCAAAAATCCACGAAAGAGTCTGTAGCCGCTGTCATCTCCATCCCTAGATCGGGAGGGATCTGAAGCTCTTCCCGGCACCCTGCCGGAGAAGGGAATTCACCCTGGAGGCCTTCTTCATCACCATGCAAGCCTCTAGTGTGATGTGTGAGTAGTTCATCCTTGGACTACGGATCCATGTAGTAGCTAGATGGCTGGTTTCTCCTCCTTTGTGCTTTCATGTTTAGATCTTGTGAGCTCCGTTCATGATCAAGATCATCTATTTGTAATTCATACATGTTGTGTTTGCGGGGATCCGATGGATATTGAGATGCTATTTAAGATTGATTATTGATTCTATCATGTCTTTGTTATTTGAGATCTTGCATGCTTTCCGTTGTTAGTAGCTATCTTGGCCAAGTAGATGCTAGCAACTCCAAGAGTTAGTATTTATGCTCGATAGTGGGTTCATGCCTCTGGTAATCTGGGGAAGTGACAGAAATCTCTAAGGTACTAGATGTGCTGTTGCTACTAGGGAGAAAACAACAATCCTTTGTTCATAGAACAAACGTATTGTTTACTTTACACGCAATTCGTAAAGCAATAATCTGTTGCTTGTAACTTAATACTGGAGGGGGTTCGGATGATAACCTGAAGGTGGATTATTAATCATAGATGTAGTTGGATGGCGGTCTATGTATTATGTTGTAATGCCCAATCAAGTCTCAGAGGAGTCAAGATGATTAGTATATGCATGTATTGCTTTCTCGGTGTTTGTCAATTGGCCCGCTGTAATTTGTTCACCCAGCATGTTATCTATCTTAATGAGAGCCACTCTAGTGAACTATGGATCTCGGTCCTTTTTCTTTACATACAATCTACAATCTTTTACTGCTTTGTGTTTACTTTCTGCAAAATTTTACTTCTTTCCATTCGATACGTTTAATCCTTTGCTTTCCGCAAAACACGGTGAGATTGACAACCTCATCGCAAGTTGGGGACAAAGTTCTGTGGTTGTGTTGTGCAGGTCTCCACGTTGCTACTAGCACCGGTAGTGCGCCCTGCCAAAGCTCAGCTAGTAACACCTTTGAGGTGTTTCCTTGCTCCTACTGGTTCGATTAAACCTTGGTTTCATAACTGAGGGAAACTTGTTGTTGTGCTCATCATACCTTCCTCTTGGGGTTCCCAACGAGCTCTACATCAACACCGCCATCAAGCATTTTTTTGGGTGCCGTGCATTGAGCCATCACCTATCAGCAGAAGTTACGCAAGTATCATAGTCAGAAAGTCAGAAATCGGCCTTTTAGGAAGAGCGATCGGGTTCTCCGACTAGTGCAAAAAAGAGAGCACAAACTTGCCCCTATATGGGAAGGGCCCTTTATGGTTAGTCGAGTATTGCACAATGGTTCTTACTACCTAACTGACATGAGGCCAGGAAAAGAAAGACCTACTACTAAGAAGATAAAGAGAGCTGAAGGTAGTACAAATCCGGATGAAATAGACCGTCCATGGAATATTGCTCAGCTACGTCCCTTTTATTCTTAAATTTCATTCTTTGTAATCATATGCATGTACATGTTCAAAGTGAAATAAAGTATTGGTCTCCTCAATGTTTTTCTGAGATGTTTTTTATGTGCCATCTTATTTCCGAATGATCATGTCATAGTTGAAAATCCCAGAATACTTGAAAGTACTTTATGCTCATGTTTGTTCTGGTTAGACTTCCGATTCTAAAAATGCTACCTTTGAGTATAAGTTTAAACTTTCTATTATACTTGGGTTTTTGTCTGGTTGCTGGATGCGGGTATTTTTCGAGTAGTGAATTATTGGTACTGGAAGCCGGCTTTGATTCCGGGTTTAAAATGGTTTAGTAATTTGGCTCCGTTGCTCAGCAAAGTTTCCATGTTGAAGGTTTGCCGGCTCATGAAAAGGACGAGGCAGAAAGCCAGATAAACAATAAGTGCAGAAAAAACAAGTGCTTAAGTATTTTTCAAGCACAAAAAACAAAAAAGTGCTAAAGGAGTAAAGCATAAGTTTTTACAAACTAGCACAGCAAAATAATATCCTCAATGCATGTGGAGTCGAAGGATTTAGAATAACACATTGTTTTTATGATACACTCTTCAATGCATGTGGAGATGAAGGATTAAAGCATAAGTGCTAAAGGAGTAAAGCATAAGTGCTAAAGGAGTAAAGCATAAGTGCTTAAGTATTTTAGAATAACACATTGTTTTTCTGATACAATCTACAATGCATGTGGAGATGAAGAATTTGCCGGCTCGCTGGAAACATCACCTGTATCACCCCGATATCTTTCCGAGACGAGTATGTCAGACTTAGTATGCCTGTCATCTTCGGAAACTTCAACAACTTCTTCCCTAGGGGAGGTGGCACTTCAATGGGCGTGAAGAACGGATCATCATAGCTGGTCAACTCGGCCACGTGATAGGTGTATCCGGCACAAGAATCCCAGATATGTTTGATGTTCTGTGGATTGTCGTCTTCATCAGCAGTCGAATAACTCTTGGTAACTTGCCATATTTCCATGCTTCCATGGTGGCTCATTACCATTTTCAGGGCATTTTGTGCCACTGTGCATGCATACGACATGTTCCAATCCTTGACAAGCTTGAGAATATCCTTCGCCTTATCTCGTACCTCGAAGGCTGACATTGAGTTCAGGCCAGAGAGTTGGACGGATTCACCAATTTCCCCCAAGGACTGGCGGAAGTCATGGATCAGGTCCCCAACAACAACAAGCCGGCTGGTATGACACTCGGATGAAGAGGCATCAAGAATGTTGAGAGGACCTACAAATAAGAAAACAAGGTCAACCATATATCCGAGTAAACAAAGTTGGAAAACAACAATTCAGAGACAACAAACTTACCAAAGATAGTGTCATCTACTTTGGTCTTCTCCTCTTAAAGACTTCGGAGTTCATTCCGAAGAGCTTTGGTGGTATCTTTCTCCCTATACGAAGTGGACCCTCTAGCCGACGCGAGGGGTGGGGACGACCTCGTCGAAACCGCTCTGCTAGTCACCAGCGTAGAGGAGGCCTTCCTTCTTGATGTTGCGAAATTTCTCGTCATCGAGAACGCAAGAGATCTAAACCCCGCAGAAATTCTCTTTCTCTGCCGTCGCAGTTGTCACCGTCGTCGCCACCGTACCATATGAAGATGCGTCAGCCATTTGGACAAGGGCGGTGACCTTGGGTGGGCGGTGCTGTGAGATTTGGGGAAGGAAAAGGAAGCAAGGGCATGGTGTCGCCTAGAGGAAGAAGAGGGCAGAGGCACTGGTGAGAAGAATGAGGAGATCTAGACCCGTTATAAACCCCACCTGCGCCAAGATTCATGTGAACAAACAGTAACTCAGGCCACGTGTCGTGGAAGGAGCTGGGCAACTTCCTCGAGAAGATTACGCCTCCTCCATCTCTGTTCACGTATTAAACGGCGCCTCGGTTCTGTGCTAAGCGGACCCACCAACGGTCACGCTGACAGGAATGTCTGTCAGTGACAAGACTTGACCTTGACTGATGTCAGGTTACGTCAGAGACCAAGTTCCGTCTTAGTTTGAATATCAATCTAGGAAAAACCGTATGAAATACTCACAGGTTCAGTTCAATTTGATACCTGGATCCTACTTTTCTTTTGGAGTTTTAGGAACCCTTCAAGACTCTACAGCCGAAGAAAGAACAAGCTAGATGATGAAATCTGACTTTGGATCTTGGCGGCTTCCGGGGGCTACTGTTGGAGATATACTTTCTGGGTATACCCACTGTGACTCACTGATCGGGGTGGCCCACTTTGGGTTAGAGCTTTGCTTCATGGGCGGCCTAGTCAGGGAGAGAAGACGGAGGTCCATCCAGCTACGGAAAGGCCTAGAAGACTTACCGACTTAGGCATGTTTAGTTACTTGTATTCCAAGATGTACTCTGTAACTGACTTTGTATCGTAGCCGGATAGGTCTCTCCTGTAACCCTAGGATGGATATATAAGTCGTCCTAGGGACCAGCCTTTAGGGCACCCCACAATCTACAACCTCAACTCGCATAGGCGAACTTCTCTTGTAATTTGTACTTCCAGCTCTGCCGTATTACTGGATTGCTAGCAGGAGTAGGATCCGTCCAAAGCTGATGGATTCGAACCAAGGTAAAGCTTGTGTGGTCACCATCCCGGAATACCGTCCCCCTTTCTCCACACGCCTTGAGACCCCCTCTCGGCATACATGTCTTTAATTCGATGACAGCCACCCTAGGAGAAGAGGATAAGGACCTGACGAGACCTCCCTCTCTCCCTGGTCTTATCTCATCCTCCCGATCCCTCTCTCTTGTTTCCTAGTGCAGCCCAAAACCCTAGCCAGCAGTCACCATCTCGCGCCGTTGTTATGGCCTCCTCTATGCTCTGTTGATCATGCACACGACCTCACCTCGCCTCCTTGAGCCTCCCAGCCAAATAAATCGAGTGGGGATCCTTTAGTTGATCCATGCGACCCCGTCTTCCCTGCTTCCGACAAGCTCCGTCGCGGCCATTGTCGCTGCTACCGTCCTCCTTCGAATTCACCGAGGCTACCAGCGCGTCAAGGGTGAGCCTACGGTCCTCCTGCACCCTTTATCTCTCCCCCTCTGGCTTTGCTTTGCCAACACGCGGTGTGCTACCACTGTTAGTTATCGTTGTTGCAGTCGCTCCAGCGACTCAAATGGAGTGGCGCCGCCACCCTTTAGGTATGACGCGATGTGCTCGTTCAAATGAGCTAGCCCACGCTGCCTGGCTCTCCCTCTAGCACCATCCCCGCTGCCTTCTAGTGTGTCCGTCGGTGAGTCTACGTGGCGCCACTTTGGCATCGACGTGGCACCACTGTGGCATCGATGTGGCGCCACTATGGCATCGACGTGACGCCTGCATGGTAGTGACGTGGGCGATGGCCAAACTTGGCCAACGTGGCCTACTGACCTGGCCGTAGGGCCCAGCCATCAGTGACTAGGGATAGCTCTGTCCCGGTACAAAACCATCTCCGTTTTGTGCTAGCGTCGGGATGATGTCAGCCTGGTGTCATGTTTGTTTTAAGTATTTCCAGAAATTACAGAAATGATTAAATACTATAATATTCATATCTAATTCATTTTAAGAAATAAAATATGTATAATATATCAAAATGATTATAAAAATAAGATCTACCCCTTAGCATCAAATTCATGCATTGTTAAGCAACTTCAACTAACAAGTTTATTAGAAGAACAAAATGAACCCCCGCAGGTGATTCCGAGGTTTCCTAGTATTAGGGTTTACTTCCCTTGGACCCTGTTTAAAATGATCAAGCATGTATTAGGGTTACATTTCAATATTATTTAACTTGTCATATCATCATCCTTGCTTGAGCATTGCATCGATGCCATGTGTTGATTGTTTCCCTTTCTTTCCAGTGATTTGGTTTTCCTGGTAGAATACGATATCGAGTCCAAGGTCGAAAACAGAGATCAACACCATCGAAGCTCGAGGATCAATACTTATCCAACTATAATAAAGTCCAGTACAAGGTGTCGGAAGGTCTGCTTATTGGTTATGAACGGGTAAAGGCAAGCATAGCCCCACCAATATACAATCCCATGCTTTCAAAGTATTTCAATTATTTCCATGATGCATACGATTAGTGGTCTTTTATTGATAGATAGTGTATCCTATCTGTTGCACGATTCCCTTTGAAGCTTATATTACCTGAACCACTGTTCCTAACATAACTAGTTTTGGCTTGTGGGCACTGCTAGAGCTTCTATCTATGTCCTTCTTAGCCATGCTTAGTTGTTGGTGCTAGTTCATCCTAATGATGTATCAGATGCAAAGAATCTAGCATGATAGGGGAACGTGATATGTTGATATCATAGGTGAAGAGTAAACATGCTAAGGCTTGTATGGGACGCCATAGTGAGATGTGGTTTTTATAGTCCCATGTTCGCCACCCTAGGACCCGGAAGTTCTTTCGTTCAGAATCAAGATGAGCATACAGCCACACGGGGCCTGGAAAACGCCTCAACTCTCTAACTTGCCTAGTTTGATCCATGAGTCTATAGTTTGAGATTTGGCATCTGCATATTTGGATGGGTTGAAGATGGTGCATCATATAGGGCATGTCGAAGGAGGAAGCATGCTCCGGGTAGCTAAATGCACGACTCTTGGACAGATTGGGTCGAGATGAGAGTATGGCTGGCTATATCAGATAGAATAACCCTTTTCTTGGTGACTCATGGATTAGGAGAAAGCAAGGTAAATGTCGTGTCTAACCACCCTCTGTCGGCACCCCCAGAAGCGTGCTAATAGCTTGGCACTAAGAGTCGGTTAGTACGTGTGGGTAAAGTTGCACACTCTTGTAGGGTTTAATCTTTTCGAAAATCCATGTCCACGGTTATAGATGACTAGGGAATGAACGTGAAGATCATAGAGAATATTAATCTAACCGTAAAACTTAGCAGCTAATGTATGTTAAGTATGCTTCCTCATGGGTACAAGGGGTGATCCTAGTTGAGAGGTTACAATGATGGGTTGGTGGATATAAAAAATGATGATCAATAAGTTTGAGATGTCGCTTTCTTATCCTCTTTTAGAATATTCTGATTAGACGAGCTTCTACTCCCTCTTGTTTTACCAAACAACGGTAGCTTTATGCAAAATAGCTTCATCAACCATAAGTCTTGCGGAGTACACCCTGTACTCACCCTTGCTTCGTTGTTACTTTTGTACCAGAGTAAATGTTCCCTTGAAGATGAGTTTTGTACGACATCGACACCAACGAGTAGCTTGGAGTTCCCAGCCAGCAGCCTGAAATCTATGGTCTGGGACGTCATCGTTATGCTTCAGGCCTCTTAGACCATTTGTCAAGTTTTCTATACTTAACATCATAATTTGCCTTCCGTTATTTTATGTTTGTGGTCAGTGACCTCTGCTTGTAATATTTTGGTTCTCTGCTCAGTTATGAGCTGTCTGTAATATTTTTGTGTCGTAGGGTCACTGCTGTGTTACCTATTCTTCACTAGATATCCTCGAGCTCTACGTTAGGCTTATGTCACACTAAGGTCGGAGATCTGTTTATCCTGATCACGCGGGTGTCACAGTGGCCCTGGGCGCCTATCTCGTTGCCGATTCAGCAGACTTGACGACTGCTACGTTTGAGCAGAGGTAGAGGAGACGGTTGTAGTGGTGAATGGAGAGCGGAAGGCGGTGGTCGGGTTGAGCGCTGCTCCGTAGATGGAGAGCGTGGTGGAGAGGTCAGCGTGGTGGAAGCACATGTCAAGTTAGCGCCTAAGGATTCCCTCTGAGGGCTCGCACGCTAGCGGGCGGCCTTGCTTCCTCCTCTATGTGCAGGCGGCAGTAGAGAGAGAGGGGGACCTGCCTTTTTAATGGGGGACTTTAGGAGTCGGAGTCGTCGGAGGTTGATTGAGTGCAGTGGAGGAGGAAGAGGAGTGGCGCCGACTGCGGGGCGCAGATATAGGAGGAGGCGGCGAGGGCAGGAGCCGAAGCCGTAGGGTGGAGGGCCTCCACCCCACCGCCGCAGCGAACTGCATCCTCTTGTGCTTATGAATTTCGTTTTGAGGAGAGCAGCCGTGGATTGGGCTGCATCCTCGCAAAAAAAAACATAAGGAGAATTGGACTGGATGACTTATCTGAATCTTGTTTTGAGATAGGGCAAACGTCTATCTGTCACCTATCTAAATTTTCGTTTTGTTAGCTTAGCTCAAAGCCGTACGCAAGATTGTCTAAAAGTTTCATGATCCAAACATCTGCGATTATCATCTGCGAAGATATTGAAGCGAGATCGTCAATAATCCAACCACGGATTCTTATTATCAAGATATGTGAAAACTGTGGAGGTGACATTGAAACATGTGACATATTTTATATCAAGGCAGACGTTCCCTAATATACATTACCTAGAAAATCCAAAACTGCCCAGGTGATCATACGATTCATATTAGATCCATCTTCTAGAGATCGTCGTACATCTATTGTGCTACCATGAATCGAGCATGAGATTACTCTCACCGCAAAGATGACTATGCTCTTAACAAGGTGGGGCGAACCGGTGGGAATTTAGTGTTTCAGTGGAGATTTTGATATGAGTGGCGATTTTGACTCGGTTGGGTCAGTATGGAACCGCCCGGTCCAAATTTGGTTCTAGCTTGGTTTGGTTTACCCATTTTTATCACTCATTGTCCATGTAGCGTTTTTCTCTGCTTAAAGTGGTGATCTGTCCTCTTCTTTGTTTTGCTTGTAGGTCATTTTCCCGTTGGTTTTTGTGTCACTATCAACATCGGCGTGGTGGTAGCATCTATGGTGCATAGGAATAGGGTCTGCCCGCTCGAACGAGGCATCCCCTTGCTGGTTTGTTGCGCGCACAACCCCTCTCGCTGGCTCATGCCACCGGGAAGATCGCCCGAAATGAAGACGTCGGCGGCGCTTCGGCCATTCTTCCTCCGGTGCTCCACTTCCACGCGAGAAAAGAAAATTAAAATTAAAAAAGAAATAGGAAAAATAGAAATAAAACTAGTTTGGCTTGCCACGTCAGCAAATCCCAGCCGAAATAGAAATGTCTCCAGGGTTTAAAATAGACCGAGATTTAAGACTTTAGTGTGCCAATTTTGGGGATTACGAGTTCAGGGTCTGATTTAACTTCCGTCTATGAATTCAAGGTTTATTATTTTAGATTTTTTCCTAAATGGAAACAATTGGATGATTACTGGCGTGGTGGTTTCTGTTAGAGTATACGTGGACGCGGTAATTGAGGTAGTGTAGGATAGTTAGGACTCTAGCCTAACTTGTCTTGTACTCCAAGATAATCTCCTGTACGTCTATATATACTCGCCCATGAGACTCAATAATATATCCATCATATTCCGCCAATCTCTCTCCCTCTCTATCCTTCTACATGGTATCAGTCTAACCACGATTCTCCTATCCTAGCCGCCGCCCCCTACTCCAAGGCGCCGCCGGCTCCCTCGCCCCCAAGCCCTAGCGCCGCTGTCCCCATGGCACCGCGCTAGCCGCCGCACACACTTCCGCGCCGCGCCGCCCCCGGGGAGATCGATCTCCATGATCTCCGTCGGGGGCCGCGCGACCCGTACGCAGGGCTCGTCCGCCGATCCGTGATCGGCTGTCCTGCAAGTCTTTTTTCCGATCTCTTCATCGGTTTTCTTTTTTGGTTTACCGATCTTAGATCGGATTGAGTCGCCCACCGCCGTCGTCATCGCCGCGCCTCTACTCCGACCATCGGCATCGACGATCTACCGCGTCCGTGCGTCTGCCATCTCCGCCGCCGCGCCTGCTTCGGCAGGCTGCCGCGCCCCGCGGCCGGCTGATGCGGCTTCCTCGGGAGGCTGCCGCGGCCGACCCCCCTCGGATAGTCTTTGTCGTCATCGCCCAGGACTGCACGGACAACGCCGCCATCGACTCCGATCTACGCGTCGTCCACGCCATGGTGCATACGACGCACCGTCGGTCTGATCAACCGGTCCCGCACCATCTACACCAAGCCCGTCCCCGAGCACGCGCCTACCACCGATCGAGCTACGGGTTGCCGCTGCGTCGCCCCTTTGGGTCGCAGTGCCGTCGCCTTGGTCTCCGCCTACCGGCTGCCAACACGCCTCACAAGCGCGTACGTGCCGGTGGCCTCCAGCTGCTGTCTCGACTCGCACTCTGCAGCCACGTCGCGCCTTCGGGCCGTGGCATTGATGCGTGCATTCTACTTCGCCGTGCCCGCGCATCGACGCCCTCGGCCTCCACCGCGCCCTCTCCTACGGCACGGATCACCGCCGTCTGCGCCCGTCTTTGTCGCCTCACCCGGTCCCATGGCGCCAGGGCCTGCGACACCGTCCGCGTTGACCTTGTCCGCGTCGACACCGTCCGCGCCTGGCTCTACTTCGAGCACCACCGCCGCGCTCCACTAGGTTACCTGCAGGCTGACTTCTCGCCATCGCAGGTCCCGCCGACTACCCCGCGCCCTTTAGGCGTCCAGCATGAGCACTCAGGCCGCTGCTGGTCCGCCGCCTTCTACACCTTTGACTGTCTCGACTTCGTCGCCCGCGTCATCGCCTCGTCCCCGTCTACACCACCTGCTACTCTACTCCGAGAACCACGGGCAGGGTCGACATCTTCGTCAATCTGCGACCGCGACGATTCCAGAGGCCTCCTCTGCTAGTCCCTTTGACATGGCGACAAGTTCATGATGGTTCCCACCCCTCGCATGCCCGGTACTGGCAACACCGGAGTGCTTTCGTTCCCGACGCGTTCCCGAGTCTGGCAAACTCGCGCCGGACGTCTCGTCTTCATCGGCTTCGACAACGTCTTCTTCGACCGCGTCACCGACGAGTTCTTCTTGCGTACTCGGTTCTGGCAAAACCGGAGTATGCCTTCGTCCCCGATGTGCGCCTAGTTCTGGCAAAACTATGGCCGTACCTCGTCCTCGACGGCTCGGACTGCATCGACTTCGGCATCGACACCCTCAACGACTGCCTCGACGCGTCTCTGTCATCCTCCTCGCGCACTATGCGCATGCGGCTTCATGTGTGGCTTCCTCGACACCGGCCATGACATCGCCACAGCGACCCCTCGCACAGCTACCCCGACCATGGGCACCTCCCAACGCTCTCAGCTTCCTCGACATCGGCACAAGGGCTTCCACCTCGCTTGAGCTTTACCAGCATCCTCTACAGTCCAAGTTTCGCGCCGTGACACCGTCCACGACACTCCCGCTCGGACTGCGGGGGGATGTCAGCCCACTGGATGCTACTTTGGTTTCTCTCCAGTCTGACCGTCCGCGACGTTCCACTTGTTCACGACGCTCCTGCTACGACTGCGGGGGGATGTTAGAGTATACGTGTACGCGGTAATTGAGGTAGTGTAGGATAGTTAGGACTCTAGCCTAACTTGTTTTGTACTCCAAGATGATCTCCTGTACGCCTATATATACTCGCCCATGAGGCTCAATAAAACATCCATCATATTCCGCCAATCTCTCTCCCTCTCTATCCTTCTACAGTTTCGACCTCTTCCTTTGCTCTATGAATTCAAGGTTTATTTCAGACTTTTTTTTAAAGGAAACAATTGGATGATTACTGGCGTGGTGATTTCGACCTCTTCCTTTGCTCTGTTTTGCGGCAAGGTCCGGTTTCTTTAACCCTCTGAGGCCTAGTTTACTTCTCTCGTATTTTTATGCACTAGAGTTTTGGGGATATGCGGGGGTTTGGTGTTCATACTCTCCGATCTACTTCTCCAAAAATACTCTACCTTAGAGGAGAGTTTTTATTTTAGACAAAAACATGAAGGATATATGGGGATATTTCAAGATTATTCCGCCAAACTCGGCGTGGTAAACGAACTACGGAGATTTCGGGGGAATTGGAATAATCCCCTCCGATCCTTGCGAATACGACAAAAGTAAACAAGCCCTGAAATGGTAGCGAAAGATTTCAAGTCCGTACTGTGTGGGGATGTTTGATTGGCGGGCTATTGTAGTCTTCAAAGCCTCGTATTTGTATGGCAATGGCGTTTGCAGGTGTCTCGTGCAAGCTTCGTTTTGGTGTCTTTTCTTTAAAAGACACCAAAAGATCATCACAATATTTACGGATGCTATGTCGCAACTCGCAACACGCTGGTGATCTACCAAAAGGTCAACGGTAAGACAAGTAGACACAAAATGAGTACCCTTAAGAAACAATAATTGGGCAGATCAGCCAAGCAATCATCGAACTAATTTTAATACAGTAACAGATATCAAATCCAGGTTTAACCCAGCTAAAATAAGAACCATCTACTCTTGAAGACAAATTAAGTTACATTGTACAAGCAGCCTAGCCCTCCTAAAGGCACGCGCCACGCACTGCCTTAACGCTTGCAAGTTTGTTATACAACGACTGACTGCTGTAAGAGTACTGCTCAGTCCTACTATGGCGAGGCCAGTCGCCTCGCCGCACCAGCTCACAGTGGAGGTCGCCGACCTTAGGAGGACGGGCGAGCCCGCTTGTTGCTGCCACTGCTGCCATTGGTGCCCAAGCACGATGGGCACTTGTACTGCTTGATGTGCTCCGCCTTGGCTGGCGTGATCTTGACACACTTGCCATGGTACCACTTCTCGCAGATGTCACAGCCAATCCAGAACTCGTCCTGGCCATAGTTTTCCCCGCACGCGCCACAGAATGTCTCCCCGTGCTCTTCCCCGACACCGCCGGCGACAGCACCGCCGTCCTCGCCGGCATCCAGGGCGTCGTCCTCGCAGTCTTCCTCCTTCATCTGGGGCTTGGGCTGCTTCGCCCGAGGTTCGGAGGTTTTCTGCTGTCACATTTGGAGGTGCATGTGAGCCAAGAATAGGTGAAGTAATGTTCAGATATAGAAGTGTTGGTACATCATATTGAAATCTATTGCAAGGTGTACAAAGTTCATGAAAACAATCTTAAACAAATGGCCAGCTGCTGCACCTTATCAGTGTGTTGATGGATGTCCAAAGTACTAGCACACACAGAAGACACAACGGTTGTATGAGCAAATCTACAGGAAAAATGAGCCGTACCATTTTATTGTGGGACTTGGATTTGCTATTGCTGTGGTTATTATTGCTCGGAGTCTTGGTTTTATTCTTCCCACTAACAACATCAAAAATTGTGGGAAGCTCATTTATCATACCAAACAGGCGCTTCCTGCATAATAGCATCACGCAAATATCAGTAACAACATATGAGGTCAACAGTGAAAAAATATAGCAAGATGCCAGAACAAGTGGACCTCATAAGATACACCATAAATATTAATCTTAGAATCATGTCGAGCATTTCTGTGAACTAAGACAACTAAGAACCTGATGTTATAAATGCTTCCAAAAGTTTACCAACTAGAGAAGTGTTTTGAAACTTTATGTTTGTCTCATTTGATAATTGTATGTCTTTCAAAGCATGGCCTGAAGTTGCCAAAATGACAGGAAGCTATGCACATTTACACAAGTGCCCAGAGTATCAGGTTGAAATGTTCCTGAACATTCCATGGAAAATTCTACTGCAAGTTTGTGCAATTTTGGATGTATGCGTTTTGACTGTAGCTCATTACAATGAGCCAACGACTCCCACCGGATAGAGCCATTCCAGGCTTTATTTTAAACATCATGTTTAAGTAGAACATACCTTAAAAACTTTGTTTTCTAAATTCTAATTAGACGTGGTTGTGAAAACAATATAGAAAAGAAGAAACTACAGATGGGAAGGGAAAGCAAAACACGATACTGGTTAAAAACAACAGTAAGATGAGTAGAAACATACCTGTCATTTTTATCAAATCCAAACCGAGCGCCAAAGTAAAATGCAACAGAAAGTAACCATGCGTCACTGTGTACTGCAACCATGGACAGCCAATCTTTTTCCTGCATTCCATCTCGTGCAAAGTTAATGCCCAATGCTGGCTCTGGAAGCTCAGGTGGCACTTCTTCAGCAGGTAAATTTACTTCCCAATGCTCATTGGGAAACCCATAAAGGCAAAGATTTTCTTTTTCTGTAGAAGAGAAGACTAGGTTATGTATGCATGGACAAATATACTGATCAAATCATGATGACGCAGAAGTTCCTGACAGCATTTAAGCTGCGCTGTAACTACTCAGATAATCATTGATATGTGACTAAAGAAACCAAAAAAGAAGATGCTCAGAGATTGCGTTTGAATTCATTCGTACTATGAAACCATCGTATATATTTGAAGTAGGCAGAGCATACATCCCTAAAACATATTCAATTAAATCTCATATTCACGGCAATCATGTTCCTAACAAAAGAAGCAGCATATCATACAAGTAATCAGCATGAAAAAGAGCTACAAGAAGTAATTAAGACTCCAATCATTACCAAGCCTCAAAATATAGGAGAAGAGTATCAAAAAGTCTTTTACAACTATTCACTACATGGAAAAGAAATCATTTGATCAAGCAAGTGTATAAACAGCCCATGGGCTTAGGAAGAAAAACTAGCATGCAAAAAGGTCGACCCATATCATTGATGCTATCAGTCTATTATGTCAGAATAAAAATATTTTACTCCCCTATTATTCAAATAAAGTTCCCTCTGTGAGCTTTCCCTCTGTATTTGACAGAGTATGCATGCCGAATGACACCTCAAGATAATTGCACCAATCACCATTAAAATTAGATTTTATCCAAACCTAGCATTTGCAAATGAATCTACATAAGCCCATTCAATTCACCATTATGCTTAATTAAACAACGAGTTCCTCCACTTCCAAGGCTCCAAAGCACATACATGCAAACTCAAATTAAGCATCTATGTCTTTTGAGCTTACAATGGTATTATTTGAGTGAACCATTTTTAGAGGAGGCTCTTCACAGAATACTAATTTGCACCCAAGGGCTCAAATAATCAGTATGCCTTTATATCAACCATTAGGAGGAAAACTGGTTGTTTGACCAAACAAAGATCAATGCCAAACATGGGCAACTTGAGAACTAAGGATGTTCTCCTCAAGTCTCCTCCACTCATAGCAAGTTCCTCAAAGCATTACAATGGTTGCAGGTTGCCATGGAGCCATCACACTATATTGTGCAGAGTAGCAACAGGTAGACATTGCAGAACAAACGAGAAAAGGCAGAGGACATGGCCATGTTAGCGGTGCAAATTTACACGTCCTTAAAAAGCATGGAAAGCTAGGTAGTTCCCCATGGCCAAACCATCTGATCAAATTGTACCATCATCTAGTGGATCACAACATCAGTGCTCCTTGCTCTATGCAGCAGTATAACTGTACACAATGGTACACGCCAAGCAGGAGAGAACGGCAAGTCCTATCATTGTAGTCTGCCAGTCCTAGCAAGTCAAGAACTGCAACTGCTTCAATCATTATTAGGGCAGAAGAATCACACCCTACCTACCAAGCAGGACCCAGTAATGCCGCTAAACCCAACAACCCAAACTCACATATGCACCACCCCATTTTCTATTTGTCTAAAACAAATATGCACCACCCAAGTAGCACTCTACCACATACAGTATGTGGCTTCTTCCAGGACAGTTCCACCTCTCTACTAGCAAGAAAGCTACCAAGGACATATGTAGGACAATATTTCAATAGGAAACGACATTGGTTAATTCATTGACCACTCGATCTCTAGTGCAGTAGGGCCCAAGCATGTGGAGTGATCCGAGCCGTCAATTTCTGGTCACCCGACTGCTTTGGACTTATGTACCTTCTCCCCTATGTAGAAGGCTCGTTAAAGTCCAACAATTACTACGACCCACGTCGCATATTCTATTGCTCCCTACTCTTCCGATTCATGGATCCAAAGTAAATAAACAATCGAGGCGAGGATTCGAATAAACTATAGATTAGTTTATTAATTCTTCAGTTAAGCACGTTTTGCTGAAAAGGAACATCAATTATTTTGTACAGAAATTGTAGTGAAACATCCTTTCATGGTTACACTACAAATGGTACGATGTGTGAAATTATGGAAGAAGAATACAGTTAATCTGCACGGAAAGAGCGACGGAGAAAAGCAGGGCAGTAGAATTCACTCACCCGGGTCGCATTGCCGGAAGAAATCCTCCACATCTGCAGCAAGAACCAAGAGAAAAACAGTCACGAGGCCATCCAGACAAGATAGAAATCCCATGCACGGCAGCGAAATTTCTAAAGCTCCAATCTTTGGCACCCCAGGGAAACCAATCTGGCGAGCGAATCTGCGGCACCTACCGGTGGTGAGCGCGCGTGTGAGGCCCGCGCGGCGGCCCTTGTAGTCCCGGAACACCTCCTCCACCGTCCTGGGGTTGTACCCCGCGTCCATTACCGCGAAGGATTCGAGCGGGGAGGGGCAGAGGAGGGGAGGGGATGGGTAGTACTGAGCTTCTGTTTTATTTTGACATTTTTCGGGGTCTCTTTTCGAGCGGAGGTTTTAAAAGACAAGAGGAGCGGACGCCAAGGGAGGGAGTACGACTTAAGTGGATTGGAGAGCATGTGGACGTGTCCGTGCAGGTCGGGCCCACCACCAGGACATCCATCCATAGGGCAACTTGCGTCAGCCTACGTGTATCTTTTTTCTTTGTCTCGTTCTTTCATTCTTTTTTTAAAAGAGAAATCTTGTTTGCTCTGACGGCTCTGCGCTTCTCCTGAAGGGGTGCCGATTTTGCGTCAATATTGCTGCTCTCTTCGAGAGGTTTCTCAAAAGGTAATTTCCAAACAATTTTTTTCGCTTGTTTAATTCTTCTAGGATTTATTCGCAAAAAGAAAATCTTCTAGGATTTTAGACAATAGAAATAATAATATGCTTCGTTTTACACGCAATTTTAAACAAATAGTATTTACAATAGATCCAACCTTGCAAGTATTTTTCTACAAAAGTTAACTTATGTCGTACAAACGACTACCATTACACATTTTTATCTTTTCACTTATTCTTTTTCTAATTAATACTTCAAAAACCTTACGGTCAGGCGTTCCAGTAAGAGACACACATAGATACAACGGCGTAGCCCTAGGGTTTCCGTCCTCTTCCAGGCGACTCTCGCGGTGAGTTCCCGTCTCCGCCGTTGAACCTTCTAGCTCTTCGATCCGTACCCATGTCCATCTTCGTTGTATCTCATCTTGTACTCATCCTCAATATTGGGTAGTGTTGGGATATGCTATATGGGTATCACCATTGCATGTCTCTAATCCGGCTAACCCGGATGGCCCACAGTTGGTAGCATGGCCTATGGCCTGCTGGGCGGCCCAGTTAGACGGATCCAGAAGGGAGGCCCATGCCGGATAAAGGAAGACTATGTGGGAGTCACCGACATACTCGGAGCCTTGGAGTGCAAGACACGAAGACCAGTTAGTATTAGTGTAGGACTCTTTACCTTGTCCGGCAAGGTCCTTTCCCTATAACCCTAGGTTCTGGTGGCTTTATAAGCCGGACCTGTGAGAGCCTTTAGGGAAAGATTCAGACGACACATACGATTCAGTGAAACACCTCGCATAACGAACCGATCTCTGTAACTCGGCGTATTGCCATTATAGTGATTTATAGCATGAGTAAAGTTCCGCCACCATTGTGGGACTTGAACCTGGGTAAGCTATGTTACCTCGTACCCGCCAACTCACCGCCTTCCCCCACATATCTAAACATGCTCTGTGAGGACCCCTCCATGGCGTACTCGTCGGCAATACCACAACAGTTGGCGCCCACCGTGGGGCAAGAGGCGCTTCGAGCTCTACATCGGGTGAGGTCCAAGCTCTTTGCGGGAATCAACGACACCGTAGCCATTGGACGCGTCCTCTTCTCCAGCAACGTCCAGATCATCCATCCAAATGAATTCTGGGTCCCGGCGAAGACGAACCCTATTCACTGCTCCGTCGTCCTAGTCGGAGACATCCACATCTTCATCGGCGAAACTGGCACAGGTCCTAACTCCCAGGAAGTCGGAAGCTCGTCAAGACCCGCACGGACTGCCTACGGGCAGGACATGTTCGCGGAAGAATCTGGGCTGTACCTCTCTCTAGAGTATGCCGACTCAGATCAGGAAAATTCAAGGCCCACCCAAACTGCCCCTGTGCAGGATATAATGGTGGAAGGACCACGTAGATCCGCTTGGCTTCCCCGAGCATTAGAGACACGGAGGTCACACTTTGCCGGCGTCGTCACCATCTTCGATCTGGCCAGATGTGTTCAGAGGGACGGAGAACCTCCCCGTGAATACCTTGCCAGATGGATGAGGGTGAGGGAAACCCTAGAAGGTGACCGCACCAACGAACTCGTCTACCACTTTGTGAAAGGGCTTACGCCCGGGACACTCCTCCGACATACACTCAAGAGACGGCAGGCCGCCAGGTCGCTCACCCTTGGCCAGATGGTCACAATTGTCAACGACTATGCGGACACCGAGGAAAACACCAAGACCATGCCTGGTCCTGAGGCCGGAGGAAGCAACAACAACGGCCCACCACCATCACCATCCCCCTCCGCCATCGACAACACCAAAGCCAACTCCGACTCAGTGATTGACGCATTGTATGCCGACATCAACGTAGATGGAGGCGGCTCAGATGCCAACTCGGAAGAATACGAGGCTTCCATGAGGGAGATTGAGCAGGAGATCAACAAGGAGGAGCGCGCCGAGAAAGCCAACACTTCCCGCCAGGTGCTAGTCGCCATCGGGAGTGTGATGGAAGAAGACGAACAAGAACCGGAACGAGCTCCGCCCACACTTGCGGTTACCAAAGCAGCAGCGGCAAAGAAGGTCGCCATTCCTCTTCTGGCTATCCTCCCGTAGCAGGCGTAGGAACTCACCACAGGCCCTAGTACTGCCAAGCAAACAAATCTGCCGCCACCATCAACGTCTGCAGCTGGCAACCCATTGGTTACTCCCACCGATAAGGCGATATACGCCCATTACCGTCGCCCATATTCGGAGCGTTACAGAGCTTGATGAGAAATGTGTAGAAATCCTCGTGGAGGCCAAGTGCATTGCAGAGCAGGGCGCCCAGCTGGACAAAGACATGGCCAGGGCGCAGCAATCTATCAAGGCGGCAAGAGTAATGTAGGTTGAGTACAAGCAGTTGTTGTTAAGGCACAAAGCAAAGAAAGCACCATCTCACGTCGTTGAAGACCCCGACGTTTAATGCAAGTTGGGATAGGAAGGATCCAAACCGGCAAAGGCCACCTCATACATTGATTTAGAGGGGAGGCAAGTAATGCCAACTCCCGCTCTCAACATGGCCATCGCCAAGACCCTCCTTGAACAAGATAGGTCGCCAGAAGCAGTGGCTCAGGTCTGTGACCTCGTAGCCAAGGCTTGCAAGCAACAGGAGAAGGCCACCTCCCAAAGGATTGAGTCCAATCCGGAGCTTTGCCAGTCAACCCTAAACGGCCGCCAAAGGCCAAGATCTCCTCGTGACGAGGGATCCCATATAGGCTCCACGGAGCGAAGATGGAGGGATGCGTGTACCAGGGCTGATGCCATACCCATATCCTTTGACAATGGAGAAAAGGCTCGCCCTCGTGGATCGCCGCCACCCCCGCCACCCTGACATCATGAGGAACCACAACCGTGCCACCACACAAGCATGCCACCTCCTAGGCATCCCTAGGTCGATATTGTCATACGCGACCAGGGTGAACAACCCCGGCATGTCGGGGAGCGCAACGGCAATGAAGGACACAAGAGCATATCCTACAAGGAAGCACCACATCCGACAAGCAATCGCGACATGCGTGAGGAGTCGCATGGAGGGAGCAGCAAGCAGGCTAACCCGCCGCCGCCACCGCCGCCGTCTCTACCCAGTAGCCATCATGGCGAAGGACATGGTGGATCCAATAGATCGCACCACAACTCTCCTTCCCATGACGGAAAAGGGAAGCAACTAGAGCCGTATGGCACAGATTCACGGCTAGACAAGATCCAAGAAGCATGGGAGCTCCCATACCTTGGTCCACGTTGTTTTGGACCGGTAATATGGGCCACAACTTATCCCAAGGGTCTCCAGATTGATAAGACAATCAAGCCCTATGATGGCACTGCCAAGCCAGCTACATGGTTGCAGGACTACAGCGAAGCAATTCACATCGTCGGGAGAATCCCTAATGTTGTTGTCAAGTACCTCCCACCAATGCTCATCGGTACCGCCCGACAATGGATTGATGACTTGCCGGAGAAATCAATTTGCAATTGGTTGGACATGCATGAAGCGTTCACCAAAAATTTCGAGGGCACGTACAAACGTCCCTACACCGTCGGAGACCTACAAGGTGCGTACAAGAAAAGGATGAATCCTCTCATGCTTACCTTTCCCGCTGTCTAGATATGAAAAATTCATGTGCGGGGGTGCTCGAACAAACCGCTATGGCTGTCTTCATCGACGGCCTAGAGAAAGGGACATTGCTTTGACATACACTGAAGCGCAAACAGGATAACAACAAACTCAACCTCAACGTGATGATCGCCATGGCTAACGAATTCGCCGCTGCTGATGATGGCGCGCATGGTTTGTTGCCGGAAATAGCAATCCCTACCTAGGCTAGAAAGAATAATAACAACAAGCGGAAGACTCCGGCTGAAGAGAAGCAAGCAGTCGACATGGTCGCCACAACGTTCGCTGGCAGAGGCGGAGGCGGACAGCGTGGTCGTGGCCGGGGGCTAGCCATGGACATCAGAGGAGTGATTCAACACCCTCGGTGACCCGCGTTCCCCAAACGTACAAAGAGTACCACGATATGTCATGTTTCATCCACCTCGACGCAAACGGTAAGGCCACCCACACCAGTGATGACCCACAAGTATAGGGGGTGTATTGTAGTATTTTCGAGGGAAGTGAAGCCCAATTTATTGATTCGACACAAGGGGAGCCAAAGAATATTTATAAGCCTTAACAACTGAGTTGTCAATTCAGCTGCACCTGGAAACAATCTTGCTCACAGCAGTTTATCAGTAGCAACAGTTTTGTAGTAGCAATAGTAAAGTAACAGCAGTAGTAAAGTAAAGAGAGCAGTAACAATAATAGTAACAGTAGGATTCGAGTGTGGTAGGCATAGGGATGGATGGACGGGCGTTGCATGGACAAGACAATTCACATAGCATTCAGAACATAGGGCAATTGCAGATAAATAAGATAAAGCATCCAAGTACTAGATAATCCTAGGCATGTGTTCCAAATATAGTCATACGTGCTCGCAATGAGAACTTGCACAACATCTTTTGTCCTGCTAGCCCGTTTGCAGCGGGGCCTCAAGGAAACTACTAGAAATTAAGGTGCTCCTTTTAATAGAGGACCGGAGCAAAGCATTAACACTCCATGAACACATGTGATGCTCACATCAAAGCCATTCCCTCCGGTTATCCCGATTTCTGTCACTTTGGGGCCATTGGTTCCGGACAACAACGTGTGTATACAACTTGTAGGTAAGACCATAAACAATACTATCATAATGAATCAATAACATGTTCAGATCTGAAATCATGGCACTCGGGCCCTAGTGACAAGCATTAAGCATAACAAGTTGCAACAAAGTCATAAAGCACTAATAAAAGATACTAGGCACCATGCCCTAACAATCTGATGCCATTACATGAACAATCTCATCCAATCCCTACCATCCCCATAGCCTACAACAGGGGATTACTCACTCATAGACGGGGGAAACATGGATGGTCGATGGAGAAGCGATGATGATGATGATGGCGATGATCTCCTCCAATTCCCCGTCCCGGCAGGGTGCCAGAACGGAGTTTCTGGTGCTGTTTCATGGAATCTGGTGGTGGCGGCGGAGCGGAACTCATTCTGGAAAAACGTCGACCCCCCTGAGTTTTTAGGTCAGAAGGCATCTTATAGGCGAAGAGGGAGACCGAGGGGGTGTCTGGGGCAGCCAGACCACCCCCTGGCGCGCCCAGGCCCAGCCCGCGCGACCAGGTGGTGTGGCTGGGCCCCAGCCCCACTCTGTCTCATATTCTGGCTCCAGGAGTCTTCTGGTGAAATAGGATTTTTGGCTTTTGTCCCGTCCAATTTCGAGAATATTCATTTTCTGACTTTCCTGGAACCAAAAACAGCAGAAAACAGGCAGCTGGCACTATGGCTCTTGTTAATATGTTAGTCCAAGAAATCATATGAAAAGTACTCCAAAGTGTGGACAAACCATAAGAAAGCAGATAAAACCAAGCATGGAAAATCAAAAATTATGGATATGTTTGCAACGTATCAACATCCCCAAGCTTAACTCCTGCTCGTCCTCGAGTAGGTAAGTGATAAAAAGAAAGAATAATTTTTGAGGTGACATGCACCATCATAAACTTGATCAAAGTATTTGTAAAACATTCAAAGCTGGGATCATAGTACTTCAACCATAACATGAAAGACAAAGTTCTAGCAATAAGACAAAGAAACTATGATGCAACATGAAAAGGCACAAACAAAAGATTCATGAATAACAATGCTTTGCAAGACGTTTGTTTGTTTCACATAAAGAAAACATAGCATAGTGGTATTCAACTTGTCCCTCATAGAGTAGCAAACATAAATGCATAGGACACCTTCAAAGTTCATAAGAGTGACTAGATACAAATAGTTTAAAACAAGCAATATCAAGGTATGCATCAATCAACAAGTCTTGGGACAATGCACATAGAACTAAGAATGGCCACTATGCTCTCAAAGTAGGTGGAACAAATTGAGGAATTTATTGCTTGGAAGGGTGCATTTGAACTTGCTAGTTTGCTTGAAAATACTGATGATTCACCTTATAAAGATGAGGTTTATGATATACTTAAACTTTGCTTTGATAATTACAAGGAAGAAAATAGCTATATTCTTGAATATCTTAATAGGTGCTATCCACAAACACAAGAGACTAATGCCTTGCAGGAGCTTATGGAAGAAGAAATTGCTGAAACGGGAATCTCATTAGATGAAAAAGAGGAGGAGAGTGATGAACAAAAGGATGAAAAATGGATTAGCTACCCATGCCTACCTTCTAATGAGAGTAACTCTTTATCCCTTACATTATTTGATTGTCCCCCATGCTTACCAAGGAGGATGAATGGTATGCTCATGTTATCTGTGATAATCCTTTATCTGTGCCTAACTTCGAAATACATGGTACTAAAGAGTTTTGCTTAGAAAATGTTTATGATAAAGCTCTAGATGATGGTCCTATATTGAATGATCAGTCATCTTGTTATAGAATTGTTAAAAGTGGGTTTGAAGGTTTTAATCCCACTATTTTAGAGCTCGATAAAAAATATGTGTTTGTAGATCATGAAAAGCATACTTTATGTGATAGTTATATTGTTGAGTTTATTCAGGAGGCTACTCAAAATTATTATGAGAGACAAAAATATGGTTGTAGAAGTTTTCATGGTACTAAAACATCTCTCTATGTGCTGAAAGTTTTGAAGTTACTCTTGTTTTATCTTCCTATGCCTGTCACTTTGTTCTTTGTGAATTTATTTGCATACAAGATTCCTATGCATAGGAAGTGGGTTAGACTTAAATGTGTTTTGAATTTACTTCTTCATGCTCTCTTTTACTTCAATTCATATTTCTTATGTGAGCATCATCGAAATTCTTATGCCTAACTTAAAGGAGTTAAAGAAAAGTACTTATTGGAAGATAACCCAAAAGTTTTAGATGAGTCTTGGAAGTTATTACTTCTGTAATAACCGCTCATTATCCTTTTATTTGCTTTTTGTGCCATAAGTAACCTCTAATGAGAGAGAAGTAATGATTGGGAAAGTTGTTGTCCCGAAACAGATTTCTGTGCTTCACCGTAAAAAATCGTGTAAAATCTCTGTACATCATTTTGAGGCTTGAATTTTTGTGCTTCTGTCCCAGGTTGTTATCTAACTCTCGTTAGTTAAACACTTTTTGATTTGAGCAACAGAAGGTCTTCGAACAAATTCGTCTTTACCTGCTGGTCTATTTTGACAGATTTCTGCCATTTTTTGCATTTGCTTCTTGTTGGTTCCTTTTTGAGTTCTTTTGGGGAATTGAGATTTTTGAGGGAAGTGCTACAGTAGCTTGTGGTTTAATGGAAGTTTTATTGGTGTTGAAACTGAACCTAAAGACTTATTATCTTGAGTGCACTAATGTTGCTAATAAAGATTGTGTGTAGTTTTGTATGGAGGAGAAATTTCAGGTGTATGGAAGGAATAAGTAATGAGATGAAGGATGGACTAGAGCTCAAGCTTGGGGATGCCCCGCGTGTCACCTCAAGAAATATCCAAGAAGTACAAGCGTCAAAGCTTGGGGATTCCCAAGGCACCCCCCTCTTCATCAATAAAAATCTCAGGTTTCTTCCAAACGCTTCATTTTTTATTGTTTAATGCACAGTTGTGTTGTTCTTGGAGCGTCTTCTTTTTCGTTTTCATTTTGGTTTTTTGTTTGCTTGGTTTGCTTAGTTTTATGAATAAATTGGTTGGACCCCCTCTTTCATACACTGCTTTTTAAATAGTTTGGTTTGGATTGGAAAAGAGTAGGAAAGTTCATGCTTAAGTGGTAAAGAGAGCTTGTTTTTGACTGTGGCCTATGCTTTGTCATGCCATGCTCGATATTGTTTTGGCTTTATGCTTAGTATTCTTTGCTGTAGCATGACTTGTTATAAACAATTGAGATTTCTTAATGTGCCTTGGAAGAATCATGCGTTGTTTTAGCATATTAAAGCATAGTATTGTGGTATTCTCCTTTGATGCTTTATTTGGCTTGACTTGGCGCATGCTCACACAATGTTATGACTATCCCAAGTCACCATAAGCCTTTATCATCATTTAGTTTTCAACTTGTAGTATCACTTTATGCTTTGATCAATGATGTTTTGTCGCTCTTCATGATTATGGCCATTATTGCTCTCTTAGTTGGTCGCTCCCAGTCTTTTGCTAGCCTCCGCAACCAAGTATGAGTTCCACTCATGCATCCTGCTCCTAAAACCAAGTCATTCCAAAGAGTCCACCATACCTACCTATTAGCATATGCTATTCCAAGTATATTCATGTTTTTATCTACCTTCTGAATTAAACTTGTTATGAGAAAAACTAGTGATTAAAGCTCTCATGAACTTGATGGCACACTTTACTTTTTTGCATCTATAAACTTGAACCATTGGGTCCTTCTTTGTTGCGTATATGCTTGCCCTTTATAAGTTGAAGTTAGCATAACCATGTATCATGGGGAACGCTTTCAACATTGCACCTGTACTTAGTACCCCGTTGATATCATGTTCTTTTGCTTATGGATCCTGGCGGTGTGAAATAAAAGTGGAACTTGTAAGATCATGGAGTTTGTATGTGTGTTAGAGAAACGCCTGGGCCGCTAGCCTAAGCCATGCCTAATCATGGTGAAAACTTGCAGCATCACCATAATGAGCACTCTATGAAGCATCCTCAATAAAAACCTATGCAAATAGATAATAAAAAGATCACTGAGATGCTCATTGTCTACTTGCCTTGTCATTTTGATTATGGGATAGCTCCTATATCATGTGCAAGGGGTACCCCGCTGGCGGTTCTCTATGATACATATGTACTTACATTGATAAGAGCTTACTTGTGACTAAAGTTGAGTAGCATGAGGTTCGGTCTTCCTAAGTAAGGGGCATGAAATTTCGGCTTATAACTTGTCAAGCATATCCTCTTAGGTGTGTCACTTTAACCTTAATCACTCTCAAGATGCTTATGATAGGGGCAATGAGAGCTCAAAGCTATTAAGTACCATAATTTTTGGAAGCTCTTTATGAGACTTCAATCCCTACTTCCTTCTATGAAGGCCCTTACCTTTTTGTTGAGCCTCCACCTTCTACCTTTATGCACCTACTTTGAGAGCATAGTGGCCATTCTTAGTTCTATGTGCATTGCCCAAGACTTGTTGATTGATGCATAGCTTTGATATTGCTTGTTTTAAACTATTTTATCTAGTCACTCTTATGAACTTTGAAGGTGTCCTATGCATTTATGTTTGCTACTCTATGAGGGACAAGCTGAATACTACTATGTTATGTTTTCTTTATGTGAAACAAACAAACGTCTTGCAAAGTATTGTTATTCATGAATCTTTTGTTTGTGCCTTTTAATGTTGCAACATAGTTTCTTTGTCTTATTGCTAGAGCTTTGTCTTTCATGTTATGATTAAAGTAGTATGATCCCAGTTTTGAATGTTTTACAAATACTTTGATCAAGTTTATGATGGTGCATGTCACCTCAAAAATTATTCTTTGTTTTTCTCACTTACCTACTCGAGGACGAGCAGGAGTTAAGCTTGGGGATGTTGATACATTGCAAATGTATCTATAATTTTTGATGTTCCATGCTTGGTTTTATCTACTTTCTTGTGTTTTGTCCACACTTCGGAGTACTTTTCATATGATTTCTTGGACTAACCTATTAACAAGAGCCATAGTGCCATCTGCCTGTTTTTTGCTATTTTTGGTTCCAGGAAAGTCAGAAAATGAATATTCTCGGAATTGGATGGGACAAAAGCCAAAGTCAGTTTTTCACCGAGGGACACCTGGAGCCAGAATATGAGACGGAGAGGGGCTGGGGCCCGGCCACACCACCTGGTCACGCGGCCAGGCCTAGCCCGCGCCAGGGGGTGGTCTGGCCGCCCCAGGCACCCCCTCGGCCTCTCCTTCCGCCTATATATTGCCTCTGATACAGAAACCCTAAGGACCCGATCAAAATTCCACGAAAGAGTCTGTTGCCGCCGTCATCTCCATCCCTAAATCGGGAGGGATCTGAAGCTCTTCCCGGCACCCTGCCGGAGAGGGGAATTCACCCTGGAGGCCTTCTTCATCATCATGCAAGCCTCCGGTGTGATGTGTGAGTAGTTCATCTCTGGACTACGGGTCCATGTAGTAGCTAGATGGCTGGTTCTCCTCCTTTGTGCTTTCATGTTTAGATCTTGTGAGCTCTGTTTATGATCAAGATCATCTATTTGTAATTCTGCATGTTGTGTTTGCGGGGATCTGATGGATATTGAGATGCTATTTCAGATTGATTATTGATTCTATCATGTCTTTGTTATTTGTGATCTTGCATGCTTTCCGTTGTTAGTAGCTATCTTGGCCAAGTAGATGCTAGCAACTCAAAGAGTTAGTATTTATGCTCGATAGTGGGTTCATGCCTCTGGTAATCTGGGGAAGTGACGGAAATCTCTAAGGTACTAGATGTGCTGTTGCTACTAAGGAGAAAACAACAATCCTTTGTTCATAGAACAATCATATTGTTTACTTTACACGCAATTCGTAATGCAATTATCCGTTGCTTGCAACTTAATACTGGAGGGGGTTCGGATGATAACCTGAAGGTGCATTATTAGTCATAGATGTAGTTGGATGGCGGTCTATGTATAATGTTGTAATGCCCAATCGAATCTCAAATGAGTCAAGATGAGTAGTATATGCTTGTATGCTTTCTCGATGTTTGTCAATTGCCCCGCTGCAATTTGTTCACCCAACATGTTATCTATCTTAAGGAGAGCCACCTCTAGTGAACTATGGACCCTGGTCATTTCTTTTACTTTCAATCTACAATAAACTATTTACTGCTTTGTGTTTACTTTCTGCAAACTATTACTTCCTTCCATTCGATACGTTTAATCCTTTGTTTTCAGCAAAACCGGTGAGATTGACAACCTCATCGCAAGTTGGGGACAGAGTTCTGTGGTTGTGTTGTGCAGGTCTCCACGTTGCTGCTGGCACCGGTAGTGCACCCTGCCAAAGTTCAGCTAGCTACACCTTTGGGGTGTTTCCTTGCTCCTACTGTATTGATAACCTTGGTTTCATAACTGAGGGAAACTTACTGCTGTGCTCATCATACCTTCCTCTTGGGGTTCCCCAACGAGCTCATTAATTCACGAGTCAGCACCTACATGACCAGATAGGTCGCAATGTACACGCTTACGTGGACGATATCGCGATGATGTCAAAGAAATCAAATGACCTAATCACCGACTTGCAGGAAACCTTTGACAATCTTTGGAAGTACAACATGATGCTTAACCCCAAGAAGTGTGTCTTCTGGGTACCATCCGACAAACTTTTGGGCTTCATCATTTCGCACCGCGGAATTGAGGTCAACCCGAAGAAAATCAAGGCCATCCTTGATATCAAACGCCCGACATGCTTGAAGGACATACAGAGGCTCATAGGATGCGTTGCAGTAGTAAGCCAGTTCATCAGCCGACTTGGAGAAAAGGATATGCCGCTCTACAAGTTGTTCAAGAAGGCGGACAAATTCATATGGACGGACGAGGCAAACACAACACTTTAGGAGTTGAAGAGAATACTCTCCTCTGCACTAATACTTGCAACACCGGTTTCAAGGGAGCCTATGTTAGTTTACATGGCGGCAACCAAACGGGTCATCAACATCGTCATCATGGTGGAGCACAAGGAACCAACGCATGAATATGGAGTTCAACGACCAGTTTACTACATAAGCAAGGTCTTGACGAAATCCAAACATCGTTACCCACACTACTAGAAGATAGTTTATGGAGTTTTTCTTGCTTCACGGAAGCTAAGGCATTATTTCTAGGAGCACCCCATCACAGTAGTGAGAAAAGCTCCCCTGTCCGACATCATCAACAATAGCGACACTACAGGAAGAGTGGCAAAGTGGGGCATTGAACTTGCCGCCTTTGAAATCATCTACAAGAGACACAACGTTATAAAATCTTAGACATTGGCAGATTTTATTGTAGATTGGATAGAGTTACCATAAGACACTCCTATGCTAGAGCTAGAGTTTTGGGTCATGCATTTTGACGGATCCAAGTTACTCAATGGCTTAGGGGCTGGTGTATTATTGCAATCACCAACATGAGAGAAGTTACAGTACATCTTGTAGATCCACTTCAACGCTACAAACAACATGGTGGAGTAGGAGGCCCTCATTCATGGACTTCGTGTGGCCAAGGATATTGGCATCAAGCGCATAATTTGCTGTGGAGATTTCGACTTGGTTGCCCAGCAGGTGGCTAGCACCAGGAATGCGCGGAACCCTATGATGGTGGCATATCGAGACGAACTAGATGAAATAGCCAAGTGCTTCGATGGCTACAAAGTCAAGTACATCAAAAGGGAGGAGAATGAAGTGGCAGATCTGCTGTCAAAGCTTGGATCAGCTTGTCGACCAATTCTAGAAGGCGTTTTCCTGGAGCATTTACGGACCCCATCCGTGAAAGGAGTGGACCCTAACAACCCAGATAGAGTGGATTCATTTGTTAATACAGTAATAGTGACCTCTCCGGCTTAGACGAAACCGTTCATGGACTATCTACAAGATGGAACTTTGCCCGCCGAAGAAGTCGAAAGCCGGCAAATAGTACGTAGAGCAAAAAGCTACGGCATCATTGACGGCCAGCTATACACAAGAAGTACCATAAGAGTTTTCCTATGATGCGTCTCCCAACAGCAAGGTATTGATATCCTTAGAGAAATACATCTCGGAGATTGCGGGCATCATGCCGCTCCCCGATCGCTGGTGGCCAAGGCCTTATAGCAAGGATTCTACTAGTTAACTGCCAAGGAGGACGCCGACAAGTTGGTACGAACCTGTCTTGGGTGCCCGTTTTATGCAAGGCAACCAAATGTTCTAGCTGAAGAATTGCAAACAATACCAATTACTTGGCCATTTGCAGTCTAGGGGCTAGAAATGGTCGAACCTTTACAAACAACACCTTGTGGATTTACGCATCTGCTAGTAGCAGTTGACAAGTTCACAAAATGGATTGAAGCTAAACCCATTAGAAAGCTCGATGGGGCAACAACCCTAAAATTTGTCAGGGATTTTGGTGGTGAGATTTGGTCTCCCACATAGCATCATCACCGACAAAAAATTGTCTCGTAGAGAAGTTGAGGAGTACTGTCATGAAAAAGGCATCCGCCTTGACCTAGCATATGTGGCACATCCATAGTTAAATGGGCAAGTTGAACGGGCCAATGGACTAATTCTGCACGGAATCAAGCCACGTTAGAGGCACCGCTACATAGAGCAGCTGGAGCCTGGGCGGAGGAATTACCATCTGTATTGTGGAGTTTATGAACAACACCCAACATATCTACCGACTTGACCCCTTTCTTCATGGTATATGGAGCAGAAGCTATCCTACCATCCGACACTGTCCACGATGCACCAAGAGTCGCCGCCTACAAGGAAGATGACGCTGAAGAATATATACGCTTATCTGTGGACCTACTCGAGGAAGAGCATGTGCTAGCATGCCAGATATTCGCCATCTACCAGCAGAAGCTGCATGGCTACCATAGTCACCGCATTAGGCATCACTCGTTTAAAGAGGGGGATCTGGTGCTTCGACTCAAGCAGGAAAAGTCACACAAATTATCCCCGCCTTGGGAAGGACCATTCGTCATAAGCAAAGCATTGCTCAATGGTTCCTATTACCTCATCAATATTCATGATTTGAAAGATAAGCCAAAAAATCACAAACGCAAACAACATGACTCTGGTGATGATTACCCGGAGACAGATCGGCCATGGAACATAGCACAACTACGTCCCTTTTACACTTAGCATATTTTATATTATGTAATACGTTTCTTATATGATCAATAAAATAAAGCATTTGGTTCACTCATATTTTCTGAGTCTTTTACCTCCTTTAGTGTTCATTTTTGGATCATATAAACCCTTTATTCGCAAGTTTGCATTTGCACTTGTGAAAATTCCGCCTACAGGCGTTAACTTAAGTTTTCTGGTCTACATGTTTTCGGATGTTTTTATGTGGATTCCGGAGTAGTGACTTTTCGGCACTCAAAGCCGGTGATTTTTTTCTTAGGTTCTTGATGGTGCTATTAAGCATCATCGCCTGAGAACATGGTTCTATGCTGAGAGTTTTCCATCTCACGAAAGGTCAAGCATACGAACCAGGATAATGGATAAGCCAACACTTGCTTAAAAATGTATACATATGCTGGATCTAGTTAAGTAGCAGGAGGCTTGCAGCCAAGTTTTCCGCCTTACAAACACACAAGTTTTTTCCGCATACATACTGCATAGATACATTTAATACATCAATGTTTTTTGGCTCTACTGCAGGGGACTTCAATACTTCATCAGCAGTAGGAGAGCCAGGCCTGGAAAGGTCATCAAACTCGGAGGGACCATGACTGGATTCTTAAGAAGCCAGGTCATCGTCCATCAGCTCGGCAAGCACAAAGACATTCGCCTGGGTCAACTTGGCAATCTTGGTGTCATAGCCGGCGAGGAAATTCCATATAGCATCGCTATCAATTGCATTTCCTTCCTCGTCAAACTTCGGCATGCCGGAGGTTACCAGGTCCAAGTTGGTGTTGTCGTAATGCGCTTTGACTAAAGACAAGGCCATCCTTGCACCAGTCCGGACACAAGAAGCTTTCCAGTCCTTGATTTTCTCGAGGGCTTGGTGCAGGATCTTTGAGTACTTGGCCGTAGAATTTGCCGCCTTGATGGTAATATCCAGGGGCTGGGCTATCTCCTTGGCTTGCATGATGGTGGTATTGATAAAGTTGCCGGCAAGAATCATGCATTCTTTTGGATCCGGAGCACCTTCATCCATGTTGGTTAAACCAATGGGGGCTATGTTTTGGTCAGAGACAAAGATCATGAGTATAACAATACAAGTGTCCATCTTACAAAATTGACAAAGTTAGAGGAAAGTTACCAAAGACACTCGTCTTGGCTTGCTTGCAGGTATTCGCCAAGATGTCACGCTCCTTCTGAACTTTCTTGTACACCTCAAGGTTTCGCTCATTCTGCTCTTTGGCGGCTTGGTTTTGTTCCTTGAGCTGTGCAATTTTGTTCTTCAAGCATTGCATCTCAGTGTTAGTAGATTCTTGCAGCGCTTTCAACGCCTCGTCATGGCCCTTGATAGCCTCAACCAGGTCTTTCTTCAGGATTTTATTTTCATCATCGAGCTCATGGATATGCTTGGATTGCTCGACGATGCTCTTGGCTTTGGCAATGGCCTCTGTAAGACGGAAAATGGAAAAGCATTAATTCATAAGAAATGGACCCATGAGGAAAGTAAGGAGTTGTTAAAATAAAATAGACGCTTGCTATTTTTGATACGTTCCTTCAGGAAGGTTGTTTTACCCTGTTCAAGATCTAGATCCTTCCGCAATTGGGCAAACCTCTCATTGGCGTCCTTTCTCCGGCTATTCTCATTCTGCAAAGAAGACAAAATGCTTAGTTTCTCTAGAGCATCTAGTCGAAACTATTCAGTTTCAACCAAACACTTGGGGGCTACAGTATTAGAATTTTAAATTCAACAAAGTGCTCTCTCTTAGAATATCTAGTCAAAAAAATCATTCTAAACTAGAAACTCGGGGGCTACATTGATAAGTTCTACACTTAGTTCTTTGGAGCACTTAGGCCAAAACTATTGATTTTCCACCTAAGAGCTTGGGGGCTACAGTGGGATATATTACAAAGTAAAAGAAGTATAGTTCAGAGACTTATAATGGCAATAACCTTCAGATTATTGGCCAAATGAGCGTATGAATTATGGAAGGTCTAGGCATTGTTATTAATAGCATCTGCCTATTTGATGAGATCGTCCAGGCACAGAGTCGGAGGAGTTAAAGGCAGAGGATTTGTCAAATCCGGAGGCATGGATGACGCCTTGGCTTCCTGCTGTGTGATAATAGTAGTTGATGGCCTAGAGGCTCCCGCCTCGTCTGTTGTTATAGTCGCCTCCACCTCCACTCCCTCCATCGCATGCTTCCCTTAGCCGGAGCTTCAGCCATTTTTGAGGAGGTACTCTCTTGTGTAGCCTAGCCACTAGGAGCCATGTCCATGCCGGCAGAGCCTGAGACATCAGTTGTTGGATTGATATCTGTCTCCATGGCAGAGGTCTCAGGAATCACAAGGGACGAAGGCTCAATGGGGCTTGATATAGGCTTGGCGACAGGAGTCGGGGGAGCAGCATCAGGAGATGACTTAGAAAACATATCGCGAATATTTTTGGACCCCCCAACATCTTTGGAGGATCGCTTCAGGTCAACACCGGATTTGTTCCTGAAACGTACTCAGTATAAGTGCAGGAATTGAATGGGTGCAATGCAACTTAAAGTCGGAGAATGAATACACTTACACCACATCAAGCGCCTTAGCTAAGGGGATGATGGTGGACTTCCTCTTCTTCTCAGTCTCTATGACGATAGTGTGATTTTTTGGAGACTCCACTCTCCGTTTTCTTCTTCTTCTTGGCCTCGGTAGCAGCATCAGAGGTGGAGCTCTTCCGCTTTCGCGCTGCTGGAGCTGGCTGGTCCTTGGAGGCATCATCGTCGGAGACCACCTAGATATCCTTCAGCTTGGTATCATAGACCTGAGAGGCCATCTGATCCACCCCCAAGGTCGCCAGCTATAGGACAAAGGAGTGTTAGTTTGATGACTTGAAGACAGAAAAACCTTAGAGTATATATAATGAGCAACAAAGGAAACAAAATCTACCTGTGGGCACTTGCTGCATTCGAACATGTCAAAGATGATTTTGAAGCCACACTTCCTATCCTTCACCTTGACGACGTCCTTTAGCCAGAGCTTGATGGAGTCATTGGAGAAGTTATCCTGTGAAATACGCATAGGATCCTTCTGGCTCTTGGAGTACATGCACATCAGCTCGGTGCAGTGCTGCAGAGGTTGGACCCGCCTAGTGAACCAGCATATGGCTAGATCCAAACCGGTCAGACCTTCGTCTATGAGCCATTTGATCTGCCTTACAGAGCGGTTGGCTTCTTCATCGGACGGGAGGGAGGCTTGGGACCTCCAGGTGGGGGCTTCGGCGGCAGCCCCATCGACAAAGTCGGGGTACGTGTCTTGGCGGTCAGGCATAGGAATGTGTGGGCCATAAAAATATGTGCGCTACCAGTTTTTGCAAGACTCGTGGCCCACAATGTCGGGGAAGCGCCAGCTAGGCCGGATCTTAAAGCTAATGGTTTCGCATATCCGCAGCTCATCCTTGGATTCTACGGACTCTCTCTCTTGATGGTAAAGAAATAGCAAACAAATCTAACCTAGGCTTAATTCCTAGGTATCCTTCGCACAAAGCTACGAAGTTGCTAAGTACGAGGATGCTGTTGGGAGAGAGGTTGTGGGGAAGTACCCGGAAGTAACAAAGAACATCCAGGAAGAAGTTGGAGACTGGCAGGCTTACACCACGTACCAGCTGAGCTTTGAGGTATACTTTCTCTCCGTCTTGGGGGGAAGGAGTCACCTCGCCGGTCGGCGCCGGCCGCCAGGCCAAGCCCTCCATCACAGGGATATATCCCTCGGCAATGAGTTCTTGAAGATCTTCGGCGGAGAGGTCAGAACCTCTCCACACTCTCTTGTGGGAGTCGCCATCCTATTTTGCAGCATCTGGTGCCGCCCGTTTTACCACCGGTGGTTTCCACCACGGCGGAGACGGGAACGATAACCCCCTCCGGTGGGACGGTTACTCCCTGGGATGGCTCCGTTAAAGCCTCAGGGGTCACCACCGTTGAGGGAGCATTGCTACTGGAGGCCATTGCGCAGGTGGAGGAAGGTGGAGAAAAGGAAGGCTCTGGGTTAGGGTTTTCCATCGAAGAGCTCAAACAGTCACGCGGTTGGAGGAAGAAGAAGATGCAAGGGAGAATGCAGGTAAAAGTAAAAGCCTAAGCCGGAGTTAATATTTATAGACCCAGCATCAAGATTCGTGCAAAAAGATCTAACGGACGCAACGTTGCCGACGTGGAGATGAGCATGCATGGTAATTTCGCCACATCCTCCGTCTTTGCCGCTTTAACGTTTTGGATTTTGCACGCGTAAAAATAGCTAATGATTAATTCATTGCCTTCTATGAGTTTCAAGGTAGCGTAGGCTGTAGCCTATGTCATCCTTCTGACCGTTGCAATGGAGTAGTCACATCTGAAGATTACATCAAAGATGGAAGTTATCCGACTCTCGAAACGAAGAGTTAAAGTATCTCCGGCTACGTTATGAAGACGAAGAGGATTGCAGGGTTCTTTGGGAGACATTCAAGATATTGCTTGACGGATTGCTGGCATCACCTAGACGGAGCATTCAAAGATAAACGGGCAAGACATCGCAGGATCTCAAAGTCCTTCGGGGGCTACTGTTGGGGATATGATATATGGGTATCACCATTTCATGTCTCTAATCCGGTTAACTCGGGTGGCCCACAGTTGGTAGCATGGCATATGGCCTGCTGGGCGACCCAGTTAGACGGATCCATAAGGTAGGCCCATGCTGGATAAAGGAATGCTACATGGGAGTCATCGACATACTCGGAGCCGGTGCAAGACACGAAGACTAGTTAGTATTAGTGTAGGACTCTTTACCTTGTCCGGCAAGGTCCTTTCCCTATAACCCTAGGTTCTGGTGCCTTTATAAGTCGGACCCGTGGGAGACTTTAGGGCAAGATTCAGATGACACATATTATTTAGTGCAACACCTCGCACAGTGAACCAATCTCTGTAACTCGGCGTATTGCCATTATAGTGATTTATAGCAGGAGTAGAGTTCCACCACCGTTGTGGGACTTGAACCTGGGTAAGCTATATTACCTCGTACCCACCAACTCACTGCCTTCCCCCACGTCTCTAAACACGCTCGGTGAGGACTCCTCCATGGCATACTCGTCGGCAATACCACGACAGGTAGCATCATGGTTTTCACTTCCTTTCTTTTTATCAATAATTATTATTCTCTTAGCCAACCTTTATTTTAACTAATCAAACCAATGATGCACATCATAATATCAAAAGTCCCGCACTTATTCAATTAATACTTATAGTGTGTAAGATCCTATAACTATTATAAAGTACAAGTAAAATAGAACGCATCCTAATTTATGCATCTAATATGATAACCGCAAACTGAAACACTTCATTTATAATAATTGCCTAGACTCCAACAGGTGAATCTCAATTATTTCTCTAAGGGAGCTAAAGATGCAACTTATTATGGAAGATGAAAATAAAACATGCTAAAGCAATATGGATAGATTACAAGGTTTTGAAGATCCCCAAGCTTAGAATTAAGCCAGACGGGATCAAATAGTCCCTTGCAATTATTTGTTATCGTATTTTGACGTCTCAAGGCTAGCTTGCTCCACTAGAAAGGATTGACTGGTGTGCTTTATTCTTTGCATATAACTCTCTCATGCATATTCTGTGCAACCCAATAACGTTCTACAGTTGGACGATATAAGCCTTGTGAAAGTCATTGGTTTCTTTCAACTTGGCTATGGTTTGGAGGCTAATTCTGAGATTACCCTCCATACCCTTCATGATATTCTCATACATATGATCGAGATAGGGACGGAATAATTCAATGTGTTTAGAAGATCTAGGTGCATGTACCTCAACTTTCTTGATGCGCCTCTCCAAAGCATCTAGCGCCCTTTGGATTTGTTCATCCTCTAGATTAATTTTCTCTGTAGATAAATCCTCCACATTTTCTTTCTCCTTGCCTCCCACGAGTTGGTCATACACCCTGTGTCCCTATTCAATGATCTTCCTCATCTTCCTTTCTTCTCCGGGCTCCATCTGCTTGAACCAACTCTCTTCCATCTCCAATACAGCTCCTCTTTTGCTTCCCAACACGATCTCCTCTCCATCTTCAAGATTTGGTATGGCTCTATGAAGATTCTTGATCTAAGGATTGCGGACGATATTTTTTTGAACAAAAGAAAGAAACCCCTTGGCCAATATATAAAGGGGTTAGAGACATGAAACCATGAAATAATGCTTTAGGTGTCTGCCAAGAAAACAATCCCTAGAAAATCAGAAAGTTTTAAATAGTTTTGGAAGAATCGGGCAAGGTAATGACCACAGGTATGGTCGTACCACCATACCCATGACCATACCATATCCTAGAATGAAAAATTTCCATCATAAATACTAAGCATGGCTAAGCTTGACGGTCATAGAAGCTCTAGCAACTCTCACATGCCAAACCTAGGTATGCTAGGAGCAGTGGATTGGGTGTATAAGGCTACAACAAGGAAACTATGTAGTAGATAGGTAACTCTAGCTACTGACAAAATACCACATTGGAACCATATGCATCATAATGAGAAAGTAGATACTTTGTAAAACATAGGTTCAGAATGAGAGGCTACGCTTGCCTTGTCCTTCAGTAGACATGTATGGATCTTCGGTGTCATTGGCTTCGGTCTCGTGCTCGGATCCTATCACGAAGAAGTAATACCGGAAAGAAAGGCAACTTTCAAGGCATGGAATAATGCAATGCTTAAACAATATATATGACATGTCAGATTAGAGATTCTACACAAACCCTAGGTGCAACATCGATTTAAGCATGTTCAGAATGCCCTGGTAAAGGCACACCGTCGAACCCACAGGTACTTAAGGGGGTTTTGTGTTCCTCTATATAAACTAGGGTTTTAGGTTGCATGACAATGTATGATGATAACTTAAATAGGTAGATCTCATTTTTTTAAACATTTTGATATATTATTCATATTTTTCTAATTAAATATGAACTAGTTAAGAATTTTACCAGTTTATAACAAAATTTTCCATTTTAAATCATTTCTCAAAATATTAAATACCTGACAGGTGGAACCCACATGCCGTATACAATTTTAAGTAAAACAGAAAATAAAAAGGAAATATGACACCAGGATGACGTGAGCGGAACATGACAGCAGCGCCATGTTAGGGCCACGTCATCCATCACGAAACTACCAGGCAGTGGTCGTCGTCGTCGATCCAGCATGCCCAGCAACCGCGGCTGGGCGCGTTAGAACCGCACGGGGATGGCGAGCATCCCAACACTGGCCCTGCCCAGTTTTGGTCACCAGAAGCTCATCAACGACGAGCTACTGTGGTGGCCCCATCGGGCTCGTGTGGGCAGGGTGCTATAGCGAGCGAGCAACGGAACGAAGGGTATTGTGCGTCCGGGAAGCTCATCGGGAGCGTGCCAAGTTGATGGTGGGGTGAGGCTTGAATCTTCAGCATGCGGCGATGTTTGGCAACAAAGGGATCTCTAAATTTCGGTGATTAGAGGCGTGCTAGGTTGCGTGCCTTAGTGGAGAAGAACAAGGAGATGCCGGCGGTTCCAGCGGTGGTCTCATCCGAGCTCGGGGCGGCCGGAGGCAGTGAGGGCGACGATGACTGTGAGCTAGATCTTGCTGGTCATGGCGAGAGGGTGAGGGAGAGGGGATGTGGTGCGCTAGGGCTTATCCTCTACGGCGACTAGACTTCTTATAGGCGCTGGTGAGCGGCAGCGTGAATCTTAGCGCAGGCGCGGCGGCGCAACAGAGCTTCTTCCCTGTCATTGTAGCATCCCAATTGTCTAACAATGGTAATGCTACTTGGTCTAGTAATATAATGGCTACTCCTTACAGATAATTGTTGCATCATAATTATATCATGCTCATGTCATCATGCCACCTTGCATTTGAGCATCATAGAAAACCCTTTTTCTTTGGTTCTTCTCTCATATGTATTATTAATTGTATTTGCCTCTGATATTTTATTTGGTTATTGATATATTGTGTAATGCCCAAGTTGAGTTGGGGGCATATCTTTTATTCCACTCCACCACCTTTCTTTGTCACCACCTTATAACTCCACCATCCTGTTTACTCATGAGCTATTCTTTTTCTTTTGGGCTTTTAATCTAGCTCATGTGGGTTGGGATGGATCCAATTATCCTTTCCTAGCTTGGCCTTTATTCCACTTTTTGGGAATGCATAAGAATAATGCCATGTTAATATTATTGTTTTCACAAGAATGATACATGGCATTTATTACACATGCATGGGCCATGCAACCATCACCACCATTCCTTTCTTTGGATTTTACTTGGTTTTTGAGTGGATCTTCTACTTGGAGCTTTCTCTTCTCTCTTAACCCCCACCACATTGTTTGATCTCTCCTTGCCATGTGCCTCAACATCATCACCTCACTTGTGTATGTTCCATGGAAGATCATGAGTAACATACCAAAACCCTACCCCACTTTCTAACCACCTTTTTCTTGCTTGAGCTTGTGTTGATCATGAGGAAGCCCTACCACCTTACCCTACCTTTTCCTCTCTCTCTCTAACCTCTCTCTCAAGAACCCTAAGCTCTCCTCTCTCCTTCTCTCAAACCCTATCCTCACCTCACCACCTCTCACTCACCATGCCGAGCACCTCTCCCTCTCTCTGCCAGCAGGGACCCACCCTAGCCTCCCTCTCTACCCCATGTGAGCTACCCCTCTCTCTCTAAACCCTAACCAAACCCTAACCCGAGACCACCCTAGCTAACCCGAGTCTCTCCCTCTCTCTCTCTCGGCCTCTCTTTCTTCTCTCGCTGCCACAAGGTCCCACCTTCCCGTCCTCTCTTCCTCGGCCCCACCTGTAGCCCCTCTCCCTGCCCTGGCCTCCCACGTCAAGCACGTGAGGGAGGAGAAACAAAAGGTGGCCGAAGCCACCTTTTTCTCTCTACCGATCCCCATGGCCCCCCTTCTCTCCCTCGCCTTTATCCACCTCCCCTCTGCCGTGCAACCATCCCAGATCCGTCCCAGGGCCGTGCCCTTCTTCCCCATCTCCCCCTGCCACCTCTCTCCTCCATAGCCGGCCACCACGTCGGTGTCGATGTCCACCTCTTGCACAAGGCGGCGGGCGAGGCGTAGACGTTGTCGAGGAGGACCACAAGACCGCCGACGTCGCCCCTGTACGCAGCAGCGAGGAGGAGGAGGCCCAGGACCTGCTGCACATCTTCCCCGCCGACGCAAACCCTAGTTCACCGGCCGCCAGCTTCGCCGTCGATCCCCTGCGCTCCGGCCCGATCCGCCACCACCGACAACCTCGCGGTGAGCCACCGGACCCCCCTGACACCCTCTTGTCTAGCGTCGCTTCCTGGTCGTGCCGATCCCTTCGACGAGCACCCTCTGTGTACCGGCGTCGCGCGCGCGTCTGTTTGTCGCCGCGTCGCAGAGACACACCTAGCCGCTCCTGCGGTTCCTAACACCAATCCCTCCCTAGCCCAGCGGTAGCCGCCGCCGCCCGCGCGCGCGAGGTCGCCAGTTCGAGTCCCGCCGCGCCGCGCTTTGCGCTGTTGTTTTCGTCAGTAAGTTCAGTGAAGAGAAACAGTGCCGCGCGCACTTTGCGTAAAACCCCTCCAGCTTTTTATTCTCTCGACCCGCGATGCCTCCGACCCCACCTGTCAGCCGCCATGGTGGTTTTACAAAAACCACCCCCAGGTTCCAAAAACCCAACCCGCAGTCCCCCGGATCCACCACGTGTCGCCCACCGGCTGGTCGCGCGCGCCGTGGACCCGCGGCCCCGTTGGACCCACCTGTCGGCCTCCTGGGCTAGCTTCTGCGTCGGTGAGAAAATGTTTTCGCCACGCAGTTCGCCCAGCTCAGCTCGGTCCCACCCGTCAGTGCCTTAGGGTAGATCTGGCTGAGTACAAAAAGTCTGTGCGTTTATCTGTTTTAAAAAATAATTTCAGAAAATGTTTAAATACAAATTTAAATCTGTTTTTCATAACTTTTAATTTATAAAATCCAAATAATACATATAATATATGTTTTTGAATCAGAAAAATGTGAGGAATTCAAATATGCTATTTAAAATATTGTTTGACCACTTTAAATTTTCGAGATGATTAAAATTACAATAAAATGCCCTTTTCTTAATAAATTAATAACTTTAATTCTATAACTCCCAATTTGGCAAATAATATGTTTAAATCGATCAGCGCGACGAGCCCGTTCTATCTATGCAGTCCTTGTTCTGAATTGAAGCATGCATCATGTTATTATTAAAAATCTGAACTGTTTATGACAATTAAATTTGACTAAATAAATAATAAAATGCTCTATTCTTGTAACCACACATCACCCTTGCCATGCTACTTTAACGCCATGTAATTTGTGCATCATTCATCATGGCATGCTTGCTTGCTTGTCGCATTTTAATTCATATGCTTATGAACTTTATTTATGTTGGCCCTTGTTTGTTTGGTTCTTCTTCGAATAGACGCCCAGCAGGAGAATTACCAGGAATCACAGGAGTACTACCCAGATCCATCTCTCGCTTCAACTGAGCTGCCAGGCAAGCACTACCACATGCTTGCATACATATAGTACCTATCGCCTCTATCTTATTCTTGCATCATTGAGTCGCGATTGCATTAAACTGAATCCCAAGTACTGCATAGCCTTTACTTTTAAACCCCACCGAAGCTTGTTCCTCCATCCCATGAGCCATTACTACAAGAGTTGTTTGAGCCATGCGAGTCGTAGAAAAGCATGTGTAGGGTATGTGAGTGTCTGATGGATAACGAGGTACCTAAACAACATAACCTGAGTAGTAATGGGATAACTAATGAAAGAGGCACCGGTGAGCAATATCTGCTATTTGGTTTTTCATGCTCACTTGTGTCCCGTAGGACCCCGAGTACTTGATTCATGTTCCTTGAGTATTCGCACTATCCACATCCGGGAGGCCTTATGGACCCCCCCTCAGCCAGAGCTTGATTCATTCTTATTTCTTGGGGCCACAAAGTAGTTTGGGGCTTTATTACTATCCTGTACTTATGCCATGTTACTGTTTTATTTAAGATTGTGCGAGGAGCACCTGTACTGCTTAAGAATTGCGGAGTGTTTTCGCGGTATCGACAAGCCCAGTCACATTTTCGGGTTCCCAATCGTTTACAGCCATTGGCGCAAACCTTGGGTTCGTCTCGGAGCCGGCCAACTTCGTTGCGGGTAGCTTAATGGGGTGGCCCCCTGAAATATTTCTGAATCCTGTGATTGCTTTGTCGTGAATGCCTCGTTGGGTTTTGAGTTGGTTTTTCCGAGGTTGATCGAGTGTGCGTTGCTATTCATGCACCCCTGCAGGGTAAATCTTTCTGAAAGCCGTGTCCGCGGTTATGGACGACTTGGAGCACAGTTTCTCGATCATAGACAAGTATAACTAAAGTACCGCTTTTAATTTGACTAAGAACTTGACTAGTAAATAGTGCAATACTCATAGAATGGTTAATAAAACTGCCAACGGATGATGGGGGTTGTTCGTCCGCTTCCTCGTTGGTAAGCAAGGAGGAGGATGGATCTGTTAATTATACCGTTATAACTGTTGTTCTTAATTCACGGACATCCGTCTATCATTGGTTAGGCAAATGGTTAGCGAGTATCTATAGAATTGATAGCTATTATCTTTTGCTGCAATTGCGTCACCCCAGGTTGTGTCCCCTTTAGTGGCATAAAGACTTGCTGGGTACCCCTAGGGTCTCACACGATAAATTGTTTGATTCAGATGAACATGTGTACCCGCAAGATGGATACTGGGTGGAGGAGACAGGATATGTTGGCAACGATCATTCGGTGTAGAGATTCCGGGAACGGGGATCCGTGAGATCTGTGGGCGGGATGTGTTTATTTATGTGGCATCTTATGCCGATTTGCTTCTTATCCGTACTCGGATCTTGTTTTCCGCTTCCGCCTGATACTCTGATGTTTGTTGTATGAGGAGCTATCCCAAAATATTATCTCTATCTAGGATATTTGAATCTTGCCGTATGGCGTTGCAATATTTCTATTTCTTTTAGATGGAATGGCTCTGAGGACTGTTGTATGTGGCTTGCATACATACTCACTTGTGTATGTAGTTGATCCCTTCGCCTGCCGATTACGCCGCTCGTTCTTGTCCCGATGTTCTGAAAGTGGTTAGGACGGCCGAACGGTCTACCGTGAGTGGCCCCGGGCCCCACCGTACTATTTTAACCACTTTCGCTCATCCAGGCATGCAACTAAGAGCGTAGTTCACCGAGGTAGTTATAGTCATCGACGAAGACGATGATGCAGGACAGCTGCCGAATCGGTAAAGGCTGCTTCTGGGCCCCGAACGGGCTGGCTCAGGCTACTGCTGGGTCATAGGAAAGCAAGTGGAAGAGATAGATAGCTGATGAGCTGGGTTTGTTTCCCTTTTTTAGAAAAACCTTTTCCTTTTCCTCTTTTCATATTTTCTATTTGAATTCAAACTCAACTCTTTTTAAAATATTTTCAAAATGAAACCAACTCTTGAAACCATTTTCCAGAGACATAGTTGAGCCCTGGTTCAAGACAAGGTCCAAAACATTTTGGATTTTCAAAATAAAACCCATTTTGGACATGTTTACTTAGAGAGGGAAATACGGGGTTTACTTTGCACTTATCCAAACTTTCTTTCTCACATGCATAGATTTATTTATTTTAAACAGATGCATGCCATGCTTAAGTACTAATTACATATATTACAAACTTGGGATGTTACAACTCTACCCCCTTACAAGAATCTCGTCCCAAGATTCCTAAGTTTTAGAAAAGAAGGCAGGGTACTCAGACCGAATACGATCTTCTCATTCCTAGGTTGCTTTGTCCTTGGAGTGATGAGACCACTGCACTTTCAGGAACTTAATGCTTTGAGTCTTGCACTCGACTTCATCAAGGATACAAACATGATACTCTCGATAAGTCAGATCCTCTTGGAGGTCAAGAGTCTGGTGATCAACACCACGAACAGGGTCTTTGAAGCAATGCTTGAGTTGAGACACATCGAAGATAGCATGTACACCTCAGGGAAGTTTGCAGGCAGCTCCAATTGATATGCGAGCTTACCTCGCTTAGAGAGAACATGGAAAGGACCAACATAGCAAGGAACCAGGTTTCCTTTGATACCAAAGTGATGGATACCCTTTAAAGGAGTCACCTGAAGATAAGCTTGATCACAAACTTCATATTCAACATGTTGATGGTGACGATCATGATAGCTCTTTTGGCGAGATTGAGTAGTTTTCAAATGATCTCGTATAATACGAACTTGATCTTATGATTCCTTGATCATATCCGGTCCAAAGAACTTTCTTTTGCCAGTTTATGATCAAATCAGAGGAGTACGACATGTTCTTCCGTATAAGAACTTGTAAGGTGCCATGTCTATACTGGACTAATAACTATTGTTGTAGGAGAATTCAGCAAAAGGAAGGCATTTCTCCCAGTTCTTGCCAAAGGATATGACACAAGCTCTAAGCATATCTTCAAGGATTTGGTTCACCCTTTCGGTTTGACCACCACTGCTAGGATGATAAGTTGTACTGAAGGATAGGCTTGTTCCCATAACTTGTGGGAAACTTGTCCAAAACTTTGAAGTAAACAAACTCCCTCGGTTAGAGACAATTTTCTTCTAAATTCCATGAAGGGCTACTATCTGGGAGATGTATAAATCTGCCAATTCACTAGCTCGGATGGCTTCCGGAACAAGAAGAAAATGAGTCACCTTGGACGGATAATCGACGAGTACCCATATGGCATCATTTTATTTTTGAGTCTTGGGAAGACCAGTGATAAAATCCATACCGACTTCATCCCATTTCCACTCAGGAATACAATGCGATTGTAGGATACCAATGGTTCTTTGGTGTTCCGCCTTGACGTGATGACAAACATCACATTCAACAACGAAACAAGCGATATCTTGCTTCATACTAGACCACCAGAATCTTTGACAAAGATCCCAATACATCTTGGTACCTCTAGGGTGAATGGAAAGAGGTGATTCATGAGACTCTTGGAGAATTAAATCCCTCAACTTTTTTCTCTTCGGCACTACCAGAAGGTCACCAAAGTAAACCACTCCTTGATCATCACTAGAGAAAGACTTGGCAACTCCACTAGCGATGCTCGCTTTGATCTCAACAATTTCAGAAATCAGTGTTTTGAGAAAGTTTGATTTCATCCTATATAGAAGACTTCACTTAAAGAGTATAAAGGGATCCACGAGGAATTACTTCAAGGTTGCAACGAGTGAATTCCTCATAAAGAGAAGGTTGAGCTTGTTTGATCAACAGGTTGTTGCAGTAAGAATTTTGACTTAGCGCATCAGCAACGACATTGGCTTTGCCGGGTTGATAGTTGAGACCCAAATCATAATCTTTGATGAGTTCCAACCATCTTCTTTGCCTGAGATTCAGATCAGGTTGTGTGAAAAGATATTTTAGACTCTAATGATCCGAGTATAACTCACAATGACTATCAATGAGGTAATGTCACCATTGATTGAGAGCATGAATAACAGCTGCAATCTCGAGATCATGAGTTGGATAGTTGTTCTCATGTGGTTTTAACTATCGAGAGGCATAAGCCACCACATGACCATCTTGCATCGACACACATCTAAGACCTTGGTGATAAGCATCACAAAAGATGACAAAGTCTTTGCTGGTGTCTGGGAGAACTAGCACCGGAGCAGTTGTTAGCTTGGTTTTTTCAAAACCTAGAATCTTTCTTTAGCCTTTTCAGACCATTCAAACTTCTTATCTTTCTTAAGAAGACCAGTCATTGACTTGTAGGTATTGGAAAAGTTCTCAATGAATCAGCGGTAATAACCAGCCAACCCCAACCACGCATAACCTCTCAGGTCCAACACCGCCCAGCCTCTAGTCCCCACCATTGAAAGCGAGAGTTCCAAGCCAAGGGTGTGAGGGATACAAGGCCTGCCACCCAATACCCATCAATCCCTTTGTCAAGGACGGATACCAGAACCAATGTTTCTAGTGGTGAATTGGCACATTGGCCTCCAGAAGACACTGACAGGGACACCAAGAGCCCGTGCAAGGACCAAGACATCATCTCCACCAAGACTATCGCAGCAAGGGGCTGCCTCGCATTCACAAAGGATTTGCGCATCATGGTGTGGCCACACAAGTTTAAGCCAGCTCTAACCCCAAGGTTCAGCAGCAGGGGATATCCCGCCAAGTTTCTACGGTTTTACACGGTGAAAATACGAGATTCGGGCGGCAATGATAAGGTCATGAATAACTGGTTCCCCTTCGCACTGAAAGGTGAGGCCCCTTCTTAGTGATGAGAAACATCCCTGAGGAATCCATCCCCTCTTGGGAGGCGACCAGCAAAACCACCAAGCCAACAACATTCAACAATACCTCGCCGAGGAAAACAAGAACCCTCTAGGGGAGGAAGCTGGGGGCTTGCAGGGATCAGCTGAAGTGGCGTGCATCATAGGCGAGGCCCAGGCTCCTTGCTCCAATCGCCAATTTGCAAGGTTCACCCATGATATAGCGGCCTCTCTTCCTGTAGTTCGGAGATCGAAGCTCAAATGGTTCCGGTTCTCTGTAACCTTCAGCAATGATGACCACCCCAAGTTAACAAGAACATTGGGAATGATCCCTCTAGTGTGTACACCCACCATCAATAATGTTGCAGTCTCCAAGACACTGATTGACGGAGGTGTAGGCCTAAATGTCATCTCTGTGGAAACATTCAAGAAGATACAAGGGTCATACGAGCGTCTTTTTCTTACAAGACCTTTCTCGAGAGTGATTGAAGGAATAACTAGGCCCCTAGGGCAGGTTAACCTCCCCATCACATTTGGGACTCGTAAAAACTTCTGCACTGAGCTCATCGACTTTGACGTGGTACACCTAGCAATGCCATACAATGCAATCTTAGGCTACCCCCCGCTAGCGAAATTCACGGCAGTGATCCACCATGCCTATAACCCCGTAAAGCTACCGGTGGCAACGACACCATCCTCATACGCGACAACAAGAGTGATGCAATGTGCTCCATCGAGCAGGTCTTCAACGACATCGCCACTGCCTACCCTGCCAGTGAAGACACCACTAAGTTCCCCGAGAAGAAAAACAAGAGAATCTTCAAGGAGTACCGACCAAGAAGGAGAAGCCTAGTGCTAGCGGCCCGGGGCTACTGTCGTGTCTTGGTTTTCGACACCAGGGGTGTGTCCCCATTAGTTGTTTGGCCAGGGGTGTAGTGTCTAGCGAGCATGATCGATGAACTAGATGAACGATCCCTCAGAGAGAGGTGTGATGTTTTTACCCAGATTCAGGTCTGTCATAAGCAGATCCATACATCCTGCAACTATCTTCTATCTAATTATCAGAATTTTACACCCCTCCCCTCTCTAGGTTCGACCTGGGCCTCCTTTTATATGGGTAAGGGAACACCACAGGGGTCGTATCACAGGCGGTGTCGAGGGCTTAGCCACGTGACGATCGTGGCTTGCAACGTGGCTTAGCAATTCTGCCTTAGTGCCGTGTGTTGCTTATTTGACTATGGCAGACTAGCGCTGGTTTGGTGTTGTTAGCTTGATTCTTGTCTCCAAGCGACCTATCCCTGTCGAGGCTATTGGCGGTAGTGCTGCCAGGGCTTGGGAGGGCAACTCGACAGAGTCCTCGAGCATCCACGCAGCAAGGCGCTGTGCGCATGTAGGCCACACATCGGGTGGGCTACCAGTGGGTGAAGTGTGGTCTTGGTTCTTCCACTGGTTTAGTGCGTAGTGTTCTCACTACATAGTCTGTATTGGGTCAGGCATCGCAGGCCAGCTATCTATTTTTGTCTTCGGGAGACCTTATGAACCGGGCAGCGGATCCGTGTATCTACTCGGGGATAGCTAACCGGGCCTCTCAGCTTGGCAGTCTGCGGGACGCCCGGTCCGAAGCGCGTGGTTCTATGACCCGTAGAGAACACGGAACTGATAGTGGCCTCCAAGCGAGGTGTCGCTTTGTGCTACTTACGACCCAGGGCGTTACCTCGCCCACCTAAGGCGCCAAACCGAGGGGCCGCACGTGGAGTTTCCTAGGATCCAGTCTACAGATTCTGACGAAGATCTTGATGCATCAACTTCACAACCTTGGGAATCTAAGGGACTGTCCTTGAAGTAGGTTCAGTCTTTGGTACTGTGCGCGGTGGATTCCCCCCAGCCTATTTAAATGGCCTCGAGGGAGGAGGCCGCATCCATCGCTTATCTTCTCTCCCTTCGCGTTCCTTGATCTTCACAGAAGTATGGCCACCGTCCACCTTGCAGACCGTGTGCTGGCCTCAAGGAGTTTGCTTCTGCCGGTGCCAGAGGGTTGGCTCCCATTAGGCGGTGAGGTGGATCGAGGGCGAAGGGCGGCAAGGTTAGGGATGGGGTTGTCGCTTGGAGATGGATCATTTCCCTTTGGTGGCAGCTCCTCAGAACTCGTGGCTAGATTTGTTTGGCTTAGAGTTCTACATGAGGGTGCACCGAGGGAGTGTAGGAACAACGCGTCTTCCCGACGTCTTTGCTTGGTACTTTGGCAGCCACCGCTACCCTCAAAGGCTGATGCTCCAACATGCCGGGTGTTGTGACACCATCTGGTGGGCTCGCATCTTCTCTGAAGAGGACGGGAGTATGTGCCTCGGGAGGGGGTTGACCCACTTCTCCGAGACCCACTCCCTTTAGCGAGGGGACATACTCGTTGTCATGTTGAACAGAGTGGAGACACATTCCTTAAAAGTATTCAGTGGCAACCAACACCACATTGATTACTTCCACGAGGAGGGGCTCTGACTCCATGGAGATCCCTGCCCAGCTGCTTGCCCGAGACCCCTCGTCGAGCGAGTAGGTTGGACCTACATAGGTTGTAGCAAGTATACATCATGTGAGGTTTCAGGATATGTGCACTATTTTACCTTTCCCGGCTATAATTCTGCATCTACTATCTCTGAAATAAAGAGGGCACTTATCCGGTGTTATTGCCTTCTTGTCTTCTGACCCTCCTAGGTAGTTTCTATCGCATGTGTTCTGAGGTTGATGAGGTTCGCTCCTTGATCACCCCCAAAGTGCTTCTCAATGCATCTCCCATTAGCAGTCAGCCCCCGGGTGGATGATCATGAAGAACGAGTGCGTGATGGACCACTTTGTTTTGATTCATCAATAGGGGTGATCTAAGGTACATTGCTTGTGCATGGGGACTCAACCGGCACAAGGCTTTGGGGTGCTCGGGGGTAGCCCCGGGCGCTTCTACTCTTCTGGTGAATCGATCACCGTTAGACTCCAAACTATGCCCACTGCTCTGATGGCGTGTCCATCGTCATAGTGGGTGAGACATGAGGGGTGATCCCGCCTAAACTCATGTGCTACACGAGCAACGCGCAACTTTATCTGACTGTGCACACTACTCGATGACGCGTCCATCGTTACGGTGGGCAAGACACACGGGGTGATCCCGCCTGGACTCACATGCCGCATAAGCAACACATAACCTTATCTAACTGTGCCCACTGCCCCGATGGCGCATTCCAACATTGCAGTGGGCGAGACGCACGGGGTGATCTCACCTAGACTCACGTGCTGCATAAGCAACACACAACCTTATCTATCTGTGCCCATTGCCCTGATGGCGCGTTCCATCGTTGCAGTGGGCGAGACGTGTGAGGTGATCCCACCTGGACTCATGCGCTGCCTAGGAAGCACATAGCCTTTTTTCCGGGGCACCTTATTATGGGTAGAATCTGCGAAGATGGTATTCATGCAAGTGCTTGATATTCCATGAGTTCTCCACAGGGCTACCATCTTTGGTCTCTAGGAGGACCGCTCCAGGCCTGGAGACTTGCACTACCCGGTAAGGGCCCCCCCACTTCAATTGTAACTTGTTAATGCCCTTCCCGAGGCAAGCCCGACGAAGGACCAAGTCACCTTGTTGTATGGCTCGAGGCCGATCCCGGTGATAGTGGTAGTGCCGCAAGCTCTACTGATAATGATCCACGTGCACAACCACAAGGTTGCGAGCCTCTTTGAGGAAGTTGATGTTGTCAAATCATCTTTCCCCTGGGTTGCGAGCCTCTTGGTAAGCTTGCACCCGGGGGGACCCGTACTCCAGCTCGATGGGCATCACGGCTTCAGCTCCATAGACCAAGGAGAAGGGGGTTTCTCAAGTGGCCCTACTCGGGTGGTGCAGATCGACTAGAGGACGGATATGATCTACTCGATCCAGCCCTACTCACTGGTTTTGAATCGATCTAAGGTCTGGGTTTTGAGCCCATGTAGCACCTCCGCATTGAGGCGCTCTGCTTGCCCATTGCTCCGGGAGTGGGCCACGGAGGCAAAGTAGACCTTGGTGCTAAGGGTGTCACAATAGGCGAGGAATGCGCCGCTAGGGAACTACGACCCATTATCGATGATGATCCGGTAGGGTATGCTGAAGCGGCACACGGTGCCCCGGATGAACTTGACAACAACCTTGGCAGTGACGGACCATAGGAGGTCCACTTCAGGCCACTTGGTTAACTTGTCGATGGTGAAAAGCAGGTACTGGTATCCCCTACCGCCCGTGGGAGGGGTCCCACAATGTCGATCCCCCCACACAATGAATGGCCATGATAGGAGTGTAGTTTTAAGAGCTTGAGCTGCTTGGTGTGTCACCTTGGCGTGGAATTGGCAGGCGTGACAGGTTATGACCAAGTACTCGGCGTCTGACAACGCCTTTGGACAGCAGAACCCTTGACGGAACGCCTTCCCGCCAAGGTCCGGGATGGAAGGTGATTCGAGCACTCTCCCTCATGGATCTTGGCGAGGATCTTGCGCCCTTCTTATTGGGAGATGCAGCAAAGAAAGATACCAGATCCACACTTCTGGTAGAGGTCTCCGTCCATCAAGGTATATGCGTTGGCTTGTCAGAATACCTTCTCAGCATCGACACGGTTGGTGGGGAGCTCCCGGGTCCAGAGGTACCTCAGTATGTCTGAGGCCTAGGGTAGCCTAGGCATCTCCTCTGCCAGGACGACACACTTGCCAGGGAGGATTCCTGATTCTTTGTTCCCGGGGCACACATCTCCGCACCCGATGCTTCACATACAAGGGGTGTGGCCGAGGGATCTCCTCAGGGTTCCTTATAGGTTTGATTGGTTGTCGTGTCCTTGTCCCCGAGGGAACACAACTCTGCAACCATCGCTTCTCATATGATGGTTGTGGCCGAGGGCTCACCCCGGGATTCTTCATTGGTTTTCTGGATTCTCGTGTATCCATCCCTGGGGGCACACAACTCTGCAACTATCGCTTCACATACGATGGGTGTGGCCGAGGGCTCTCACCGGGGTTTCTTGCTGACTCGATCTTGAGGGACCTTGACGGAGGGCTTGATCAGCCGCTCCACCATGACTTCTGGGGGAGGCATCCCCTAGAAGACGCAATATTTGAGAGCTCATCTATGATGGTATTGGAGATGCGCGGGATATGCTCCATATGGAGTCCATCGAAGTGCTGCTCTAGTATTCTGACTTTTTCAACATAAGGGGCCATTTGCGGGGAATCATAATTTTATTGATTTGATTAACGACTAGTTGGAGTCCTCGCGGATGATCTGACGCTTGATCCCTAGATCTTTCGCGATCCGGAGGCCAACGAGAAGGCATTCATACTCGGCGGTGTTGTTGGTCGGATGTTCTCCATAGTAGAGAATTTGGACCACGTACTTTAGCTGATCCCCCGTCGGCGACACGAGGATCATGCTAGCCCGTGAGATCATAGAAGTGCTCCCGCTACCTGGTGCGCCAGATGTCGTGTCTTGATTTTTTACACTAGGGGTGTGTACCCCTTAGTTGTTTGGCCAGGGACGCAGTGTCTAGCGAGCGCGATCGATGAACTAGACGAATGATCCCACATAGAGAGATGTGATGTTTTTTTACCCAGGTCCAGGTCCGTTGTAAGCGGATCCCTACATCCTGCAACTATATGCTATCTGATTATCACAGTTTTACACCCCTCCCCTCTCTAGGTTCGACCTAGGCCTCCTTTTATATTGGTAAGGGGGACACCACAGGGGTTGTATCACACACAGCGTCGAGGGCTTAGTCACGCGGCGGCTGTGGTTTGAAACGTGGCTTAGCAATTCCGCCTTACCGTCATGTGTTTCTTATTTGACTATGGTAGACTAGCGTTGGTTTCGTGTTGTCAGCTTGATTTTTGTCTCCAGGCGGCCTATCCCGGCCGGGTCTTTTAGTGGGTGTGTCGCCGGGCCCTAGGAGGGAATCTCGGTAGAGTCCTCGAGCATCCATCTGACGAGGTGTTGTGCACATGTAGGCCACACGTTGGGTGGGCGCTGCTAGTGGTAGAAGTATGGTCTTGGTTCTTTTGTTGGTTTAGTGCGAAGTGTTCTCACTCCATAGACTATACTGGGTCATACATCACATGCCAGCTATCTTTTTGTCTCCAGGAGACCTTCTGACCCGGGCAACAGATCTATGAATCTACCCAGGGAGAGATCCCCGGGCCTCCCGGCTTGGCAGTCCGTGGGACGCCCGGCCCGGAGCCCGTGGTTCTATGACCTGTAGAGAGCACGGAACTGACATCTACAAAGATTCACATCCCCACCAAATAGGGAGATCACGAATGTACTCACAAAAATATCATTGGCGATACCTGGAGAGGCGGATGAGCACACATCAGCGGCACACCCAGTCCCGCACCCCGTGAAACTGTTGGAGATATGCCCAAGAGGCAATAATAAAAGTGATTATTATTATATCTTTGTGTTTATGATGAATGTTTACATCTCATGCTATAATTGTATTATTAGGAAACACTAATACATGTGTGTTTTGTAAACATATAAGAGTCCCTAGTAAGCCTCTTGTTGAACTAGCTTGTTGATTAATTGATGATCATGGTTTCCTGATCATGGACATTGGATGTGATTAATAACAAGGTTATATCATTAGGAGAATGATGTGATGGACACACACCCATAGTAAGCGTAGCATAAGGTCAAGTCATTAAGTTCGTATTGCTGTAAGCTTTCAAATACATAGTAACCTATTCCTTCGACCATGAGGTTATGTTAATCACCATCACCGGATGGATACTTTGATGACATCAAACGCCGCTTCGTAACTGGGTGGTTATAAAAGTGTCATTGGGTATTCTGAAAGTATGTGTTGAAGCTCATGAACCAAGATTGGGATTTGTCCATCCATATGATGGATAGATATGCTCTGGGCCCTCTCGGTGGAATGTCATCTAGTTAGCTTGCAAGCATGTGACTAGGTCACAAGGGATGACATATCACGGAACGAGTAAAGAGTACTTATCAGTAACGAGGTAGAACTAGGTATGGAGATACCGACGATCAAACCTTGGATAAGTATAGTATCGCGAGACAAAGGGAATTAGTTTCGTATGTAAGTGGTTCAATCGATCGCTAAGTCATCGTTGAGTATGTGGGAGCCATTATGGATCTCCAGATCCCGCTGATGGTTATTGATTGGAGATGTGTCTCTATCATGTCTACATATTCACGAACCGTAGGGTGACACACTTAAGGTTCGAAGTTGTTTTAAGTAGATATGGAATGTGCGTTGGAGACCGAATGTTGTTCGGAGTCTCGGAATGGATCCGGGACATCACGAGGAGATCCGGAATGGTCCGGAGAATAAGATTCATATATAGGAGATCATTTTATGAGATAGGAAATGTTCCGGAGTGTTTGTATGAGGATTCTAGAAGGTTTCGGAATGTTCCGGAAGGTTCTAGAAGATATCTTGGAGTTTGCTTGAAAATCAAGATAGGGATCAAGGAGTCCTGGTGGGTCAAGATACGGATTCGTGGGGGAGGAGGACTCCTCCCCCCACCTCCAATCCGCCGGCCTAGGGAGGAGAGGAGTCCTACAAGGACTCCCCTCCCCATGGCGCCATCCCCTCTTTAAATAGAGGGGCAGGGGCGCCCCCTCCTCCCACGCTCTCATAACGTCCAATCTCTGCCGCCTCTCTCCTCCACCATATTCTGCACAGGCATAGGCGAAGCCCTGCAGAATTCTCTACTCCACCACCACCACCACGCCGTCGTGCTGCTGGGATTCCGTGGAGAAGATCTACTACCTCCGCTGCTCGCTGGAACGGGGAGAGGAAGGTCAGCTTCGACTCTGCACGTGTGACCGACTGCGGAAGCGCTGCCGAATCGTGGCGCCGGAAGGATCGTCAACTTGATCGAAGGCGGAAGCGCTGCTGGAACGCGACGCCGGAAGGATCGTCCACACGATCTTGAGATCGGCAAGTGATCGACTACATCAACCACGAGATCTAATCTCGTTAACGCTTTCGGATCTACGAGGGTTAGTTCCCATCTATCTCGTTGCTCATGTCTAATAGATTAGATCTTGGCTTTTATCTAGATTAGATCTAGATTTTGTTCGTTCTTGCGGTAGAAATTTTTTGTTTTCCATGCTACGAACCTATCAGTGGTATCAGAGCCGTATCTATGCGTAGATCTGTTGCACGAGTAGAACACAATGGTTTTGTGGGCGTTGATGCTTTTGTTGTCGGTGTCTTAGCGTGTACTTTGCATCTTGCGGCATGGTGGGATGAAGCGGCTCGGGCTAACATTACATGTCATCGCACATGAGACTTGCTCCATGCTTGACGTGCAACTTGCCTTGCACAAGTGGCTTTGCGGGTGTCTGTCTCTCCCACCATAGTTAAGATTCAATTTACAATGAGCATCTTCACAACACTTGTATCAACGTTGTGGTCCTTGTTCGTAGGTAAGATCGGTCTTATGCAAAAGCCCCAGACCACGTAAAACATGCAAAGAAAATTAGAGGCGTCTAACTTGTTTTTGCAGGGGTTTTGTGATGTGATATGGCCAACATGTGATTGTGATTGTATTTGATGTATGCAATGATCCTTGTTGTAATATGGCAACCGGCAGGAGCCTAATGGTTGTCTTTAATTCTGTTAAGACCTGCGTGTCTATTCATCTTGTAATAGCTTTATTCCAAGTAGTTGTAATAGTTGCTGGTTATGATGGACAACTATGAAGCGGCGCCACTGACCTTGACGCAATGCTGGTGATGATGGAGATCATGTTCGTGCTTTGGAGATGGAGATCAAAGGCGCAAGAAGAAAAGGCCATATCATATCACACTAATTATGAATTGCCTGTGATGTTAATCCTTTATGCATCTTGTATTGCTTAGATCACGACGGTAGCATTATAAGATGATCCCTCTCAGTAAATATCAAGTAATAAAGTGTTCACCCTTAGTTGGCACCGTTGCTAAGACTCGTCGTTTCGAAGCATCTCGTGATGATTGGATGTGATAGATTCTACGTGTGCATACAACGGGTGCAAGCCAGATTTGCACATGTGGAAACTAAGGTTATCTTGACGAGCCTAGCATGTACAGACTGGTTTTGGAACACGGAATACCGAAAGGTAGAGCATGAGTCATATAATTGATATGATGAACATGAAGATTGTTCGCCGATGAAACTACATCTTCTCTCGTGAAGATCGGACTTGGTGTAGTGGACTTGGTTCGTGTAATCACTAAGACAATGTGAGGGATGTTGTTTTGAGTGGGAGTTCACCTAGTTAGTTTAATAATTAAATTTGAACTCAATTTTTCATAAACTTAGTCTAAACTACTTGCAAATTGTTGTAGATTATGGCGACCCCCTCCATCAATTTCAATGCGTTCCTAGAGAAAGAAAAGCTTAAAAATAATGGAAGCAATTTCACGAACTGGTTCCGTGGACTGAAGATCTTCCTCAGGGCTGGTCAGTTGACCTATGTGCTCAATGCACCGCTAGGTGACCCACCTGCAGATAATGCCACCGATGACGAAACGAATGTTTTCGCCACTCGGAAGAATCATTACTCCACAGTTCAGTGTGCCATCCTGTATGGTTTAGAAGCGGAGCTCCAACAGCGTTTTGAGCACCACGACCCGTTCGAGATCATTAAGGAGCTCAGGCTAATTTTTGAGACTCGCGCGGCCATGGAGAGCTATGAGGCCTCCGAGAAATTCTTTAACTGTAAGATGGAAGAAGGAAGCTCCGTTAGCGAGCACGTGCTCACCATGTCTGGGTACGCTAAGAAGCTCCAAGAGTTGGGAATATCGATTCCTAATGAATTGGGGATTCACCGTCTCCTTCAATCACTGCCACCAAGTTACAAGAACTTTGTGATGAACTACAACATGCACTGCATGAACAAGACGTTGCTTGAACTGTTGTCCATGCTAAAAACTGCTGAAGTGGAGATCAAGAAGGAGCACCAAGTGTTGATGGTCAATAAGACCACCAATTTCAAGAAACGGGGCAAGCCTAAGAACAAGGGCAACTTCAAGAAGGACGGCAAGAAAGCTGCCGCACCTGCTAAGAAGCCCAAGGCTGGTCCTAATCCTGAAACCGAGTGTTTCTACTGCAAGGGTGTTGGTCACTGGAAGCGTAACTGCCCCAAGTACCTGACGGATCTGAAAAATGGCAACATCAAGAAGAAAGGTATATTTGATATATGTGTTATAGATGTGTATCTTACTAGTAATCGTAGTAGTACCTGGGTATTTGATACTGGTTCGGTTGCTCATATTTGTAACTCGAAACAGGAGCTGCGGAATAAATGAAGACTGGCAAGAGACGAGGTGACGATGCGCGTTGGAAATGGCTCCAAGGTTGATGTGATCGCCGTCGGCACGCTCCCTCTACATCTACCTTCGGGATTAGTTTTAAATTTAAATAATTGTTATTTGGTGCCTGCGTTAAGCATGAACATTATATCTGGATCCTGTTTATTGCGAGACGGTTACTCTTTTAAGTCTGAGAATAAAGGTTGTTCGATTTATATGAGTAATATCTTTTATGGTAATGCACCTGAGATGAATGGTTTATTCTTATTGAATCTCGATAGTAGTGATACACATGTTCACAACATAGATGCTAAACGAATTAAATTGAATGATAATTCTACATACATGTGGCACTGTCGTCTTGGTCACATTGGAGTGAAGCGTATGAAGAAACTCCATTCAGATAAACTTCTTGAATCACTTGATTTTGAATCACTTGAAAGATGCGAAGCATGTCTAATGGGAAAAATGACTAAGACTCCATTCTCTGGTACAATGGAGCGAGCTATAGACTTATTGGAAATAATACATACCGATGTGTGCGGTCCAATGAGTGTAGCATCGCGTGGTGGATATCGTTATGTTCTCACTTTCACGGATGACTTGAGTAGATATGGGTATGTCTACTTCATGAAACATAAGTCCGAAACTTTCGAGAAGTTTAAGGAATTTCAAAGTGAAGTGGAGAATCATCGTAACAAGAAGATTAAGTTTCTGCGTTCTGATCGCGGGGGCGAATATCTAAGTTACGAGTTTGGCATGCATTTAAAGAAATGTGGAATACTTTCACAGTTGACACCGCCGGGAACACCACAGCGTAATGGTGTGTCCGAACGTCGTAATCGAACTCTCTTAGATATGGTTCGGTCTATGATGTCTCTTACAGATTTACCGTTATCATTTTGGGGATGTGCATTAGAGACAGCCGCATTCACTTTAAATAGGGCACCATCTAAATCCGTTGAAACGACACCGTACGAATTGTGGTTTGGTAAGAAACCTAAGTTGTCGTTCCTTAAAGTTTGGGGTTGCGAAGCATACGTAAAGAAGTTACAACCTGATAAGCTAGAACCCAAAGTGGAGAAATGCGTCTTCATAGGATACCCTAAAGAAACAATTGGGTATACCTTCTATCATAGATCCGAAGGCAAAGTTTTTGTTGCAAAGAATGGATCCTTTCTTGAGAAGGAGTTTCTCTCGAAAGAAGTGACTGGAAGGAAAGTAGAACTCGATGAGGTTATTGAACCTTCTCTGGGATTTGAGAGTAGCGCAGCACCGGAAGATGTTTTGGTGCCGCCTGCACCAATTGAAGAGGAAGCTAATGATAATGATCATGAAACTTCGAACGAAGTTACTACTGAACCTCGCAGGTCAACGAGGGTTCGTACCACTCCTGATTGGTATGACTCTACCTTGAACGTCATGTTGGTGGACAACGATGATGACCCTGCGACGTATGAAGAAGCTATGGTGAGCCCAGATTCCGACAAATGGCTAGAAGCCATGAAATCCGAAATGGGATCCATGTACGAAAACCAAGTGTGGACTTTGGTGGACTTACCGGATGGCCGTAAGGCTGTTGAGAACAAATGGATTTTCAAGAGAAAAACAGATGCTGATGGTAATGTTACCGTCTATAAAGCTCGACTTGTCGCGAAAGGGTTCCGACAAATTCAAGGAGTTGACTATGATGAGACATTCTCACCAGTAGCGAAGCTAAAATCTGTGAGGATTTTGTTAGCAATTGCTGCACATTTCGATTATGAGATTTGGCAGATGGATGTCAAAACGGCGTTCCTTAATGGTGATATTGAGGAAGAGTTGTATATGGTACAACCCAAGGGTTTTGTCGATCCTAAAGATGCTAACAAGGTATGCAAACTTCAGCGCTCCATTTATGGACTGAAGCAAGCATCCCGTAGTTGGAATCAACGTTTTGATAAAGTAATCAAAAACTTTGGATTTATACAAACTTATGGAGAAGCTTGTATTTACAAGAAAGTGAGTGGGAGCTCTGTAGCATTCCTAGTACTGTATGTAGATGACATATTGTTGATTGGGAATGATATAGAACTTCTTAATAGCGTCAAAACCTATTTGAATAATAGTTTTTCAATGAAGGATCTTGGCGAAGCGGCATACATTCTAGGCATCAAGATTTATAGAGATAGATCAAGACACCTAATAGGGCTTTCACAAGGTACATACTTGGACAAAGTTCTAAAGAAGTTTAGAATGGAAGATAGCAAGAAAGGGTTCGTGCCCATGTTGTCAGGTAAGACCTTGAGTAAAACTCAAAGTCCAGCTACGGCAGAAGATAGAGAGAAAATGAATAAAATTCCCTATGCCTCGGCCATAGGTTCTATCATGTATGCCATGCTGTGTACAAGACCGGATATAGCACATGCTGTTAGTTTGACTAGCAGATATCAAAGTGATCCTGGAGAGGAACACTGGACAGCGGTCAAGAATATCCTAAAGTACCTAAATAGGACTAAGGATATGGTTCTTTCTTATGGAGGTGATGAACAGCTTGTTGTAAACGGTTACACCGATGCTAGTTGGAACACCGATCTGGATGACTCAAAGTCACAGTCGGGTTACGTATTTATTTTGAATGGTGCTGCAGTGAGCTGGAGGAGTGCGAAACAAAGCGTTGTGGCGAAATCTTCAACTGAATCGGAATACATAGCTGCTTCGGAGGCTGCACAAGAAGCCGTTTGGATGAAGGAATTCATTACTGAACTCGGCGTGGTTCCCAGTGCGTTGGACCCGATGGCCATCTACTGTGATAACACAGGTGCCATAGCTAATGCGCAGGAGCCAAGGTCACATAGCAAGCTAAAGCACATCAAGCTACGTTTCCACGCTATTCGCGAGTATGTCCGAGATGGTGACATAAAGATTTGCAAAGTACACACTAATCTGAATGTGGCAGATCCGTTGACTAAACCTCTCCCTAGGGCAAAGCATGACCAACACCAAAACGCCATGGGTGTTCGGTATATTACCATGTAATCTAGATTATTGACTCTAGTGCAAGTGGGAGACTATTGGAGATATGCCCAAGAGGCAATAATAAAAGTGATTATTATTATATCTTTGTGTTTATGATGAATGTTTACATCTCATGCTATAATTGTATTATTAGGAAACACTAATACATGTGTGTTTTGTAAACATATAAGAGTCCCTAGTAAGCCTCTTGTTGAACTAGCTTGTTGATTAATTGATGATCATGGTTTCCTGATCATGGACATTGGATGTGATTAATAACAAGGTTATATCATTAGGAGAATGATGTGATGGACACACACCCATAGTAAGCGTAGCATAAGATCAAGTCATTAAGTTCGTATTGCTGTAAGCTTTCAAATACATAGTAACCTATTCCTTCGACCATGAGGTTATGTTAATCACCATCACCGGATGGATACTTTGATGACATCAAACGCCGCTTCGTAACTGGGTGGTTATAAAAGTGTCATTGGGTATTTTGAAAGTATGTGTTGAAGCTCATGAACCAAGATTGGGATTTGTCCATCCATATGACGGATAGATATGCTCTGGGCCCTCTCGGTGGAATGTCATCTAGTTAGCTTGCAAGCATGTGACTAGGTCACAAGGGATGACATATCAGGGAACGAGTAAAGAGTACTTATCAGTAACGAGGTAGAACTAGGTATGGAGATACCGACGATCAAACCTTGGATAAGTATAGTATCGCGAGACAAAGGGAATTAGTTTCGTATGTAAGTGGTTCAATCGATCTCTAAGTCATCGTTGAGTATGTGGGAGCCATTATGGATCTCCATATCCCGCTGATGGTTATTCATTGGAGATGTGTCTCTATCATGTCTACATATTCACGAACCGTAGGGTGACACACTTAAGGTTCGAAGTTGTTTTAAGTAGATATGGAATGTGCGTTGGAGACCGAATGTTGTTCGAAGTCTCGGAATGGATCCGGGACATCACGAGGAGATCCGGAATGGTCCGGAGAATAAGATTCATATACAGGAGATCATTTTATGAGATAGGAAATGTTCCGGAGTGTTTGTATGAGGATTCTAGAAGGTTTCGGAATGTTCCGGAAGGTTCTAGAAGATATCTTGGAGTTTGCTTGAAAATCAAGATAGGGATCAAGGAGTCCTGGTGGGTCAAGATACGGATTCGTGGGGGAGGAGGACTCCTCCCCCCACCTCCAATCCGCCGGCCTAGGGAGGAGAGGAGTCCTACAAGGACTCCCCTCCCCATGGCGCCATCCCCTCTTTAAATAGGCAGGGGCGCCCCCTCCTCCCACGCTCTCATAACGTCCAATCTCTGCCGCCTCTCTCCTCCACCATATTCTGCACAGGCATAGGCGAAGCCCTGCAGAATTCTCTACTCCACCACCACCACGCCGTCGTGCTGCTGGGATTCCGTGGAGAAGATCTACTACCTCCGCTGCTCGCTGGAACGGGGAGAGGAAGGTCTGGTTCGACTCCGCACGTGTGACCGACTGCGGAAGCGCTGCCGAATCGTGGCGCCAGAAGGATCGTCAACTTGACCGAAGGCGGAAGCGCTGCTGGAACGCGACACCGGAAGGATCGTCCACACGATCTTGAGATCGGCAAGTGATCGACTACATCAACCACGAGATCTAATCTCGTTAACGCTTTCGGATCTACGAGGATTAGTTCCCATCTATCTCGTTGCTCATGTCTAATAGATTAGATCTTGGCTTTTATCTAGATTAGATCTAGGTTTTGTTCGTTCTTGCGGTAGAAATTTTTTGTTTTCCATGCTATGAACCCATCAGTGGTATCAGAGCCGTATCTATGCGTAGATCTGTTGCACGAGTAGAACACAATGGTTTTGTGGGCGTTGATGCTTTTGTTGTCGGTGTCTTAGCGTGTACTTTGCATCTTGCGGCATGGTGGGATGAAGCGGCTCGGGCTAACATTACATGTCATCGCACATGAGACTTGCTCCATGCTTGACGTGCAACTTGCCTTGCACAAGTGGCTTTGCGGGTGTCTGTCTCTCCCACCATAGTTAAGATTCAATTTACAATGAGCATCTTGACAACACTTGTATCAACGTTGTGGTCCTTGTTCGTAGGTAAGATCGGTCTTATGCGAAAGCCCCAAACCACGTAAAACATGCAAAGAAAATTAGAGGCGTCTAACTTGTTTTTGCAGGGGTTTTGTGATGTGATATGGCCAACATGTGATTGTGATTGTATTTGATGTATGCAATGATCCTTGTTGTAATATGGCAACCGGCAGGAGCCTAATGGTTGTCTTTAATTCTGTTAAGACCTGCGTGTCTATTCATCTTGTAATAGCTTTATTCCAAGTAGTTGTAATAGTTGCTGGTGATGATGGACAACTATGAAGCGGCGCCACTGACCTTGACGCAATGCTGGTGATGATGGAGATCATGTTCGTGCTTTGGAGATGGAGATCAAAGGCGCAAGAAGAAAAGGCCATATCATATCACACTAATTATGAATTGCCTGTGATGTTAATCCTTTATGCATCTTGTATTGCTTAGATCACGACGGTAGCATTATAAGATGATCCCTCTCACTAAATATCAAGTAATAAAGTGTTCACCCTTAGTTGGCACCGTTGCTAAGACTCGTCGTTTCGAAGCATCTCGTGATGATCGGATGTGATAGATTCTACGTGTGCATACAACGGGTGCAAGCCAGATTTGCACATGCGGAAACTAAGGTTATCTTGACGAGCCTAGCATGTACAGACATGGTCTCGAAACACGGAATACCGAAAGGTAGAGCATGAGTCATATAATTGATATGATGAACATGAAGATTGTTCGCCGATGAAACTACATCTTCTCTCGTGAAGATCGGACTTGGTGTAGTGGACTTGGTTCGTGTAATCACTAAGACAATGTGAGGGATGTTGTTTTGAGTGGGAGTTCACCTAGTTAGTTTAATAATTAAATTTGAACTCAATTTGTCATAAACTTAGTCTAAACTACTTGTAAATTGTTGTAGATTATGGCGACCCCCTCCATCAATTTCAATGCGTTCCTAGAGAAAGAAAAGCTTAAAAATAATGGAAGCAATTTCACGGACTGGTTCCGTGGACTAAAGATCGTCCTCAGGGCTGGTCAGTTGACCTATGTGCTCGATGCACCGCTAGGTGACCCACCTGCAGATAATGCCACCGATGACGAAAAGAATGTTTTCGCCACTCGGAAGAATCATTACTCCACAGTTCAGTGTGCCATCCTGTACGGTTTAGAAGCGGAGCTCCAACAGCGTTTTGAGCACCACGACCCGTTCGAGATCATTAAGGAGCTCAGGCTAATTTTTGAGACTCGCGCGGCCATGGAGAGCTATGAGGCCTCCGAGAAATTCTTTAACTGTAAGATGGAAGAAGGAAGCTCCGTTAGCGAGCACGTGCTCACCATGTCTGGGTACGCTAAGAAGCTCCAAGAGTTGGGAATATCGATTCCTAATGAATTGGGGATTCACCGTCTCCTTCAATCACTGCCACCAAGTTACAAGAACTTTGTGATGAACTACAACATGCACTGCATGAACAAGACGTTGCCTGAACTGTCGTCCATGCTAAAAACTGCTGAAGTGGAGATCAAGAAGGAGCACCAAGTGTTGATGGTCAATAAGACCACCAATTTCAAGAAACGGGGCAAGCCTAAGAACAAGGGCAACTTCAAGAAGGACGGCAAGAAAGCTGCCGCACCTGCTAAGAAGCCCAAGGCTGGTCCTAATCCTGAAACCGAGTGTTTCTACTGCAAGGGTGCTGGTCACTGGAAGCGTAACTGCCCCAAGTACCTGGCGGATCTGAAAAATGGCAACATCAAGAAGAAAGGTATATTTGATATATGTGTTATAGATGTGTATCTTACTAGTAATCGTAGTAGTGCCTGGGTATTTGATGCTGGTTCGGTTGCTCATATTTGTAACTCGAAACAGGAGCTGCGGAATAAACGAAGACTGGCAAGAGACGAGGTGACGATGCGCGTTGGAAATGGCTCCAAGGTTGATGTGATCGCCGTCGGCACGCTACCTCTACATCTACCTTCGGGATTAGTTTTAAATTTAAATAATTGTTATTTGGTGCCTGCGTTAAGCATGAACATTATATCTGGATCCTGTTTATTGCGAGACGGTTACTCTTTTAAGTCTGAGAATAAAGGTTGTTCGATTTATATGAGTAATATCTTTTATGGTAATGCACCTGAGATGAATGGTTTATTCTTATTGAATCTCGATAGTAGTGATACACATGTTCACAACATAGATGCTAAACGAATTAAATTGAATGATAATTCTACATACATGTGGCACTGTCGTCTTGGTCACATTGGAGTGAAGCGTATGAAGAAACTCCATTCAGATGGACTTCTTGAATCACCATATTTTGAATCACTTGAAAGATGCGAAGCATGTCTAATGGGAAAAATGACTAAGACTTCCATTCTCTGGTACAATGGAGCGAGCTATAGACTTATTGGAAATAATACATACCGATGTGTGCGGTCCAATGAGTGTAGCATCGCGTGGTGGATATCGTTATGTTCTCACTTTCACGGATGAGTTGAGTAGATATGGGTATGTCTACTTCATGAAACATAAGTCCGAAACTTTCGAGAAGTTTAAGGAATTTCAAAGTGAAGTGGAGAATCATCGTAACAAGAAGATTAAGTTTCTGCGTTCTGATCGCGGGGGGTGAATATCTAAGTTACGAGTTTGGCATGCATTTAAAGAAATGTGGAATACTTTCACAGTTGACACCACCGGGAACACCACAGCGTAATGGTGTGTCCGAACGTTGTAATCGAAATCTCTTAGATATGGTTCGGTCTATGATGTCTCTTACAGATTTACCGTTATCATTTTGGGGCTGTGCATTAGAGACAGCCGCATTCACTTTAAATAGGGCACCATCTAAATCCGTTGAAACGACACCGTACGAATTGGTGGTTTGGTAAGAACCTAAGTTGTCGTTCCTTAAAGTTTGGGGTTGCGAAGCATACGTAAAGAAGTTACAACCTGATAAGCTAGAACCCAAAGCGGAGAAATGCGTCTTCATAGGATACCCTAAAGAAACAATTGGGTATACCTTCTATCATAGATCCGAAGGCAAAGTTTTTGTTGCAAAGAATGGATCCTTCTTGAGAAGGAGTTTCTCTCGAAAGAAGTGACTGGAAGGAAAGTAGAACTCGATGAGGTTTATTGAACCTTCTCTGGGATTTGAGAGTAGCGCACGCACCGGAAGATGTTTTGGTGCCGCCTGCACCAATTGAAGAGGAAGCTAATGATAATGATCATGAAACTTCGAACGAAGTTACTACTGAACCTCGCAGGTCAACGAGGGTTCGTACCACTCCTGATTGGTATGACTCTACCTTGAACGTCATGTTGGTGGACAACGATGATGACCCTGCGACGTATGAAGAAGCTATGGTGAGCCCAGATTCCGACAAATGGCTAGAAGCCATGAAATCCGAAATGGGATCCATGTACGAAAACCAAGTGTGGACTTTGGTGGACTTACCGGATGGCCGTAAGGCTGTTGAGAACAAATGGATTTTCAAGAGAAAAACAGATGCTGATGGTAATGTTACCGTCTATAAAGCTCGACTTGTCGCGAAAGGGTTCCGACAAATTCAAGGAGTTGACTATGATGAGACATTCTCACCAGTAGCGAAGCTAAAATCTGTGAGGATTTTGTTAGCAATTGCTGCACATTTCGATTATGAGATTTGGCAGATGGATGTCAAAACGGCGTTCCTTAATGGTGATATTGAGGAAGAGTTGTATATGGTACAACCCAAGGGTTTTGTCGATCCTAAAGATGCTAACAAGGTATGCAAACCTTCAGCGCTCCATTTATGGACTGAAGCAAGCATCCCGTAGTTGGAATCAACGTTTTGATAAAGTAATCAAAAACTTTGGATTTATACAAACTTATGGAGAAGCTTGTATTTACAAGAAAGTGAGTGGGAGCTCTGTAGCATTCCTAGTACTGTATGTAGATGACATATTGTTGATTGGGAATGATATAGAACTTCTTAATAGCGTCAAAACCTATTTGAATAATAGTTTTTCAATGAAGGATCTTGGCGAAGCGGCATACATTCTAGGCATCAAGATTTATAGAGATAGATCAAGACACCTAATAGGGCTTTCACAAGGTACATACTTGGACAAAGTTCTAAAGAAGTTTAGAATGGAAAGATAGCAAGAAAGGGTTCGTGCCCATGTTGTCAGGTAAGACCTTGAGTAAAACTCAAAGTCCAGCTACGACAGAAGATAGAGAGAAAATGAATAAAATTCCCTATGCCTCGGACATAGGTTCTATCATGTATGACATGCTGTGTACAAGACCGGAATAGCACATGCTGTTAGTTTGACTAGCAGATATCAAAGTGATCCTGGAGAGGAACACTGGACAGCGGTCAAGAATATCCTAAAGTACCTAAATAGGACTAAGGATATGGTTCTTCTTATGGAGGTGATGAACAGCTTGTTGTAAATGGTTACACCGATGCTAGTTGGAACACCGATCCGGATGACTCAAAGTCACAGTCGGGTTACGTATTTATTTTGAATGGTGCTGCAGTGAGCTGGAGGAATGCGAAGCAAAGTGTTGTGGCGAAATCTTCAACTGAATCGGAATACATAGCTGCTTCGGAGGCTGCACAAGAAGCCGTTTGGATGAAGGAATTCATTACTGAACTCGGCGTGGTTCCCAGTGCGTTGGACCCGATGGCCATCTACTGTGACAACACAGGTGCCATAGCTAATGCACAGGAGCCAAGGTCACATAGCAAGCTGAAGCACATCAAGCTACGTTTCCACGCTATTCGCGAGTATGTCCGAGATGGTGACATAAAGATTTGCAAAGTACACACTGATCTGAATGTGGCAGATCCGTTGACTAAACCTCTCCCTAGGGCAAAGCATGACCAACACCAGAACGCCATGGGTGTTCGGTATATTACCATGTAATCTAGATTATTGACTCTAGTGCAAGTGGGAGACTGTTGGAGATATGCCCAAGAGGCAATAATAAAAGTGATTATTATTATATCTTTGTGTTTATGATGAATGTTTACATCCCATGCTATAATTGTATTATTAGGAAACACTAATACATGTGTGTTTTGTAAACATAAGAGAGTCCCTAGTAAGCCTCTTGTTGAACTAGCTTGTTGATTAATTGATGATCATGGTTTCCTGATCATGGACATTAGGATGTGATTAATAACAAGGTTATATCATTAGGAGAATGATGTGATGGACACACACCCATAGTAAGCGTAGCATAAGATCAAGTCATTAAGTTCGTATTGCTGTAAGCTTTCAAATACATAGTAACCTAATCCTTCGACCATGAGGTTATGTTAATCACCATCACCGGATGGATACTTTGATGACATCAAACGCCGCTTCGTAACTGGGTGGTTATAAAAGTGTCATTGGGTATTCTGAAAGTATGTGTTGAAGCGCATGAACCAAGATTGGGATTTGTCCATCCATATGACGGATAGATATGCTCTGGGCCCTCTCGGTGGAATGTCATCTAGTTAGCTTGCAAGCATGTGACTAGGTCACAAGGGATGACATATCACGGAACGAGTAAAGAGTACTTATCAGTAACGAGGTAGAACTAGGTATGGAGATACCGACGATCAAACCTCGGATAAGTATAGTATCGCGAGACAAAGGGAATTGGTTTCGTATGTAAGTGGTTCAATCGATCGCGAAGTCATCGTTGAGTATGTGGGAGCCATTATGGATCTCCAGGTCCCGCTGATGGTTATTGATAGGAGATGTGTCTCTATCATGTCTACATATTCACGAACCGTAGGGTGACACACTTAAGGTTCGAAGTTGTTTTAAGTAGATATGGAATGTGCGTTGGAGACCGAATGTTGTTCGGAGTCTCGGATTGGATTCGGGACATCACGAGGAGATCCGGAATGGTCCGGAGAATAAGATTCATATATAGGGGATCATTTTCTGAGTTAGGAAATGTTCCGGAGTGTTTGTATGAGGATTCTAGAAGGTTTCGGAATGTTCCGGAAGGTTCTAGAAGATATCTTGGAGTTTGCTTGAAAATCAAGATAGGGATCAAGGAGTCCTGGTGGGTCAAGATACGGAGTCGTGGGGGAGGAGGACTCCTCCCCCCACCCCCAATCCGCCGGCCTAGAGGAGGGGAGTCCTACAAGGACTCCCCCTCCCCAGGCGCCTCCCCTCTTTAAATAGAGGGGCAGGGGCGCCCCCTCCTCCCTGCTCTCATAACTCCCAATCTCTGCCGCCTCTCTCCTCCACCTTCTTCTGCACAGGCATAGGCGAAGCCCTGCAGAATTCTCTACTCCACCACCACCACCACGCCGTCGTGCTGCTGGGATTCCGTGGAGAAGATCTACTACCTCCGCTGCTCGCTGGAACGGGGAGAGGAAGGTCTGCTTCGACTCCGCACGTGTGACCGACTGCGGAAGCGCTGCCGAACGCGGCGCCGGAAGGATCGTCCACTTGACCGACTGCGGAAGCGCTGCTGGAACGCGACGCCGGAAGGATCGTCCACACGATCTTGAGATCGGCAAGTGATCGACTACATCAACCACGAGATCTAATCTCGTTAACGCTTTCGGATCTACGAGGGTTAGTTCCTATCTATCTCGTTGCTCATGTCTAATAGATTAGATCTTGGCTTTTATCTAGATTAGATCTAGGTTTTGTTCGTTCTTGCGGTAGAAATTTTTTGTTTTCCATGCTACGAACCCATCAGTGGTATCAGAGCCGTATCTATGCGTAGATCTGTTGCACGAGTAGAACACAATGTTTTTGTGGGCGTTGATGCTTTTGTTGTCGGTGTCTTAGCGTGTACTTTGCATCTTGCGGCATGGTGGGATGAAGCGGCTCGGGCTAACATTACATGTCATCGCACATGAGACTTGCTCCACGCTTGACGTGCAACTTGCTTTGCACAAGTGGCTTTGCGGGTGTCTGTCTCTCCCACCATAGTTAAGATTCAATTTACAATGAGCATCTTGACAACACTTGTATCAACGTTGTGGTCCTTGTTCGTAGGTAAGATCGGTCTTATGCGAAAGCCCCAAACCACGTAAAACATGCAAAGAAAATTAGAGGCGTCTAACTTGTTTTTGCAGGGGTTTTGTGATGTGATATGGCCATCATGTGATTGTGATTGTATTTGATGTATGCAATGATCCTTGTTGTAATATGGCAACCGGCAGGAGCCTAATGGTTGTCTTTAATTCTGTTAAGACCTGCGTGTCTATTCATCTTGTAATAGCTTTATTCCAAGTAGTTGTAATAGTTGCTGGTGATGATGGACAACCATGAAGCGGCGCCACTGACCTTGACGCAATGCTGGTGATGATGGAGATCATGTTCGTGCTTTGGAGATGGAGATCAAAGGCGCAAGAAGAAAAGGCCATATCATATCACACTAATTATGAATTGCCTGTGATGTTAATCCTTTATGCATCTTGTATTGCTTAGATCGCGACGGTAGCATTATAAGATGATCCCTCTCACTAAATATCAAGTAATAAAGTGTTCACCCTTAGTTGGCACCGTTGCTAAGACTCGTCGTTTCGAAGCATCTCGTGATGATCGGATGTGATAGATTCTACGTGTGCATACAACGGGTGCAAGCCAGATTTGCACATGCGGAAACTAAGGTTATCTTGACGAGCCTAGCATGTACAGACATGGTCTCGGAACACGGAATACCGAAAGGTAGAGCATGAGTCATATAAATGATATGATGAACATGAAGATTGTTCGCCGATGAAACTACATCTTCTCTCGTGAAGATCGGACTTGGTGTAGTGGACTTGGTTCGTGTAATCACTAAGACAATGTGAGGGATGTTGTTTTGAGTGGGAGTTCACCTAGTTAGTTTAATAATTAAATTTGAACTCAATTTGTCATAAACTTAGTCTAAACTACTTGCAAATTGTTGTAGATTATGGCGACCCCCTCCATCAATTTCAATGCGTTCCTAGAGAAAGAAAAGCTTAAGAACAATGGAAGCAATTTCACGGACTGGTTCCGTGGACTGAAGATCGTCCTCAGGGCTGGTCAGTTGACCTATGTGCTCGATGCACCGCTAGGTGACCCACCTGCAGATAATGCCACCGATGACGAAAAGAATGTTTTCGCCACTCGGAAAAATCATTACTCCACAGTTCAGTGTGCCATCCTGTACGGTTTAGAAGCGGAGCTCCAACAGCGTTTTGAGCACCACGACCCGTTCGAGATCATTAAGGAGCTCAGGCTAATTTTTGAGACTCGCGCGGCCATGGAGAGCTATGAGGCCTCCGAAAAGTTCTTTAACTGTAAGATGGAAGAGGGAAGCTCCGTTAGCGAGCACGTGCTCACCATGTCTGGGTACGCAAAGAAGCTCCAAGAGTTGGGAATATCGATTCCTAATGAATTGGGGATTCACCGTCTCCTTCAATCACTGCCACCAAGTTACAAGAACTTTGTGATGAACTACAACATGCACTGCATGAACAAGACGTTGCCTGAACTGTCGTCCATGCTGAAAACTGCTGAAGTGGAGATCAAGAAGGAGCACCAAGTGTTGATGGTCAATAAGACCACCAATTTCAAGAAACGGGGCAAGCCTAAGAACAAGGGCAACTTCAAGAAGGACGGCAAGAAAGCTGCCGCACCTGCTAAGAAGCCCAAGGCTGGTCCTAAGCCTGAAACTGAGTGCTTCTACTGCAAGGGTGCTGGTCACTGGAAGCGTAACTGCCCCAAGTACCTGGCGGATCTGAAGAACGGCAACATCAAGAAGAAAGGTATATTTGATATATGTGTTATAGATGTGTATCTTACTAGTAATCGTAGTAGTGCCTGGGTATTTGATACTGGTTCGGTTGCTCATATTTGTAACTCGAAACAGGAGCTGCGGAATAAACGAAGACTGGCAAGAGACGAGGTGACGATGCGCGTTGGAAATGGCTCCAAGGTTGATGTGATCGCCGTCGGCACGCTCCCTCTACATCTACCTTCGGGATTAGTTTTAAATTTAAATAATTGTTATTTGGTGCCTGCGTTAAGCATGAACATTATATCTGGATCCTGTTTATTGCGAGACGGTTACTCTTTTAAGTCCGAGAATAAAGGTTGTTCGATTTATATGAGTAATATCTTTTATGGTAATGCACCTGAGATGAATGGTTTATTCTTACTGAATCTCGATAGTAGTGATACACATGTTCACAACATAGATGCTAAACGAATAAAATTGAATGATAATTCTACATACATGTGGCACTGTCGTCTTGGTCACATTGGAGTGAAGCGTATGAAGAAACTCCATTCTGATGGACTTCTTGAATCACTTGATTTTGAATCACTTGAAAGATGCGAAGCATGTCTAATGGGAAAAATGACTAAGACTCCATTCTCTGGTACAATGGAGCGAGCTACAGACTTATTGGAAATAATACATACCGATGTGTGCGGTCCAATGAGTGTAGCATCGCGTGGTGGATATCGTTATGTTCTCACTTTCACGGATGACTTGAGTAGATATGGGTATGTCTACTTTATGAAACATAAGTCCGAAACTTTCGAGAAGTTTAAGGAATTTCAAAGTGAAGTGGAAAATCATCGTAACAAGAAGATTAAGTTTCTGCGTTCTGACCGCGGAGGTGAATATCTGAGTTATGAGTTTGGCATGCATTTAAAGAAATGTGGAATACTTTCACAGTTGACACCGCCGGGAACACCACAGCGTAATGGTGTGTCCGAACGTCGTAATCGAACTCTCTTAGATATGGTTCGGTCTATGATGTCTCTTACAGATTTACCGTTATCATTTTGGGGCTATGCATTAGAGACAGCCGCATTCACTTTAAATAGGGCACCATCTAAATCCGTTGAAACGACACCGTACGAATTGTGGTTTGGTAAGAAACCTAAGTTGTCGTTCCTTAAAGTTTGGGGTTGCGAAGCATATGTAAAGAAGTTACAACCTGATAAGCTAGAACCCAAAGCGGAGAAATGCGTCTTCATAGGATACCCTAAAGAAACAATTGGGTATACCTTCTATCATAGATCCGAAGGCAAAGTTTTCGTTGCAAAGAATGGATCCTTTCTTGAGAAGGAGTTTCTCTCGAAGGAGGTGACTGGAAGGAAAGTAGAACTCGATGAGGTTATTGAACCTTCTCTCGGATTTGAGAGTAGCGCAGCACCGGAAGATGTTTTTGTGCCGCCTGCACCAATTGGAGAGGAAGCTAATGATAATGATCATGAAACTTCAAACGAAGTTACTGCTGAACCTCGCAGGTCAACGAGGGTTCGTACCACTCCTGATTGGTATGACTCTGCCTTGAACGTCATGTTGGTGGACAACGCTGATGACCCTGCGACGTATGAAGAAGCTATGGTGAGCCCAGATGAAATCCGACAAAACCAAGTGTGGACTTTGGTGGACTTACCGGATGGCCGTAAGGCTGTCGAGAACAAATGGAAAAAACAGATGCTGATGGTAATGTTACGTCTATAAAGCTCGACTTGTCGCGAAAGGGTTCCGACAAATTCAGGAGTACTATGATGAGACACCAGTAGCGAAGCTAAAGTCTGTGAGGATTTTGTTAGCAATTTGGATGAGATTTGGAGATGGATGTCAAAACGGCGTTCCTTAATGGTGACATTGAGGAAGAGTTGTATATGTTACACCAAGGGTTTTGTCGATCCTAAAATGCTGACAAGGTATGCAAGCTTCAGCGCTCCATTTATGGACTGAAGCAAGCATCCCGTAGTTGGAATCAAC